>JARFIY010000260.1:11200000-11800000 GCA_036346155.1 Sinelater perroti | reverse complement strand
AAGGCGATGGATTTTCAAAAACAGTATCCAACTTATATTTTATTTTAGTTTCATTTTTTCGCAAATTTTATTTTATTTATAAGCCAAATTTTAAAGCCAGTTGGCCTTAAGCAGTCGTTCTAACATACTATTAAAGTACTTACTGTTGATTGAAATTATAAGAGTACATTTTTAACAAAAATTTTTCCTTCATCTAGTATTAAATTTTAGTTACGGAGCTTTGAATTTATAAACGGTTTAAATTGGTCAATATAATCATATGTGTGTAATTTTTACACGAAAATATTAAACAAGCGAAAGATTATGAGTTTGATTGAGATTTATATTCTGATCATATAAATTTCAAATTGTGGAGTAGAAGTCTAGACTTATAAATCCATAAAAATAGTATTGCAGCAAAATTTTTGAATTTTCATCATATGGTGTGCAGCAACAGAACGCAAGGTCGGCGAAATCTGGTCCATTAGTAGTTGGCCTTGTTATAACTACTATTAATTCGGACATGAACCAATTATGAATCAATTAAAATTATAACTAGGACAACAGTTACTTCACTTTTTATTAACTACAAAACAGCTAAAAATAATTCAACCAAATGTCGCTTTAAGAAAACAAATTAAAAAACATTAATTGGCGACAAATAAGTAGTACTTGAAGGTTGAAAATGAGTAAGTATACGAAAGAATAAAGAATCCTTCTGTTGACTGAGGTTTACAAATTAGAAAAAAATATTTTTATTAAAATAGTTATATTTTATGGACCTTTTTTCATATTTACTCTATATTATGGTAATGGTAATAGTACGGCTCTAACGCCCCGCGTGGGAGCACGGCCTGCAAACTGAGAGGCGCCTTAGACGACCGCCATTATTACCCCTTGTTCGAATGAACGCAGGTACTCAATTATTGTTAGTGACTGAGTAAGCTACCCGCCAGGCATCAGAGAGTTCCGGGAATGGAACCCGGGTCCGTCCACATCGCAGCCCGCACCTCAACGATTGGACCACTCTGGCGGCACTCTATATTATGTCATATCAAAATTTTGATTTTACTCTTATGTGTTTAAATCTCTTTCATTATATCTATATTATTTTTAAATATATATACAGCAATATGAAATCAACTATTTTGGTTATAAAATGTGAGAATATCTACACCAATTATTACAAGTAATAATAATTGTAACACATTAAAAAGGAAAAGTATTGAACGTAGATTGTAGCAAAAAATCGGTTGCTAACATTATAAATGTTAAAGTTGGATAATGCATTTATAAAGGAAACTACACGTTCATCTTAAACCATCTATACGTGATTATAAACAATATTTTAATAAATCACGCAATACGTTTTAGTTCAGCTTAACAGTACCGTAATAATGTACTCCACCTCATCGTTCATGTAGCATTACCGTTATTAAGACTGTAATTATTTTTATACCCAACAACTGTACATTTCAGTAAACATTTCACAAACTCCTTACTTTGGGAGAAAAGCCTATTTTATAATACATGCTTTGGTCGCCAAACATGCATTTCTATACCAACTTTTTGAGCATAGATTTAGGGGTGGTTTGCTTTTAGCGTTTTTAATAATTTAATTAATTAATATGAAACATAAACATTTGAGGTTGGACTGGGGCTCGTATTCGAGTGTTAAAGTAATTAAAATAATAATTAGAATAATCGAAAAATTCAAAAAGGATGCTTTACTACAAGAATGAATTCCATTTTATGTTTTTGTGTAGAACATAATATTAATTGCTGCTACAGTGCTATGGTTAGAGAATATAATTAAAAACCGCTTAGTAATAAAACATATCACTAAAGTATAACAAGGTCTAATTGTACCTTCTACCGCGCCGTACTAAATATACCAAATATTTTAGGAACGTTTTCAGATGATATTGCTTTCTTCGCTGTCATAACAAATTAACTACTACAATAAATGTTTTATAAAAAAGTTTAAGATTAATGGTTACTAATACAGAAAACCAAGACAAGCCAATTAAAATCCTTCTTTTTACATTACACCATTTGCAATGACCTCTAGTAATTTTTAATAACATTCCCACACTGTAAAAACATTAAAAACATGTAAAACACGCTGGTAGATAAAGATTCGCAACTTTCATGCGTAAAACTACTAATGCGCCCTATTTGGACATTCAGTTTTAAATTATCGAATTATGCTAGTTACTCTAATGTAGACATTATTATTAATTAAAAACAATACAAAATATTTTAAACCTTTTGTGTACGGTAATTAAGCAAAATGTCAATTATTAGGAAAAAACTTCTAGTAAAGCCGTGCTGTAGCTAAGTGGCTCTTTGACCTGACATAGAGCATGTATTTGTACATCATTTTTGCTACTCTGCCATTACATTTCCCAACTAGTATGAGTACATTAAAAAATATCTTACACAATATACAATTGCATATAAAAATATTGAAGCTGTAAATTTTCTTTTACCACACACGGCATATCGTTATACACACATTCGGAATCTTAATTAAGATTACTATCTCATCTTGTGATAACTGAATTATTCTGGGATATTATCTACACATGTTATAAAGTTAACGAGAGTTTCCTGTCAGTTTTATAATTTTGGCATCAAAAAACGAAACAGAACACATTTTATAAAGAAAGCCACTTTAGATTACTTTAAACAAGCTGCATTACACATCGAAGAAAATTTGATTATCTCATTTGCGGTTTGGTTATTGATAATAAACATTTTGTAGAAATTTTATAAGGAGAAAATTGTTTACTTGCTGTATCTTATACGTGTCTTTGGATAGACTGGACAAAAGAAAAAACGTTATTTTTAATGATAGCAATACACTACACTGTTTTATGCAACATTGCTCATTGTAAATTGCAATACCAAGTATTTAACTAAATGTACATTAAAATTCCTTGAATTACTTTTAATATTTTATTTGGGGCTTAAGAAAATGATGTAGTACTACAAGACGAAGTTTCCCTTCTGTACGTACAATCAATATTTCTTCAGTTAGCTAGTATAGATATTTTTTTAACTCTAATACAGCAAAAAATTCATCTCCCCATAAAAATATTAATCTTAAGCATTTCTCAGACAAGCTGAAAAATATGCTCAACCAACTGTTGCAGCAAAATAAGATGATATTAAATGTCAACCAAAGCCAACAATAAATTTAATAATAGCCTAGTTCTTTAAAAAATGCTTTAGGGAATGTCATCAGATTATAATGTAAGAGGTTGGAGGTGGAAACGTTTATGCGCCTTCAGAACCCAGATATACTAATTACGCCACAAAAAATTCTTTATTCCACAAATATTATCTCTATTATACAGATCACCCAAATGATATAGCATGTGGTAGTTTACCTGTTATAATTACAAGCTCCATACGTCATGCTTCTATAATGAACGGTAATACAAGTTAAGAAATTTGCGCCATCGATGTATTAGTAATACACTGTCCATTAAGATACAACTGAGTATAACTAAGCATATGTTCAAGTCCTTTTTTCAAACATACGTCGAAATTTTTGGTAGGTGGAAATATCAATTCGAAAAATATACCCTAAGGTACACGCCCTACAATGACAAAAGGTAGAGAATTACATACTACACCTTATTATCGAAAATGACTATAAATTTCCTTTAACTTAAACCTCAACATACTAGCCATTTGACTCAAATAAGGTACCAGATTTGCTAGATCTTTTTATTAGTAACAGCATTGCACTGGACTACATACATGCGACATCTAATTACGACTTAACATCTGATCATACTCCTATACTATTATCTATAAGAAACTTAAACTAACTTTTAAAATAAAAGAACTAATTTGAAAGCATTTTAAACTCTTATTAATTAGCACATAAACACAAATTTAAATTTATAGTCTACTGATGTACCAGAACTAACCAAATATTACTTGATAACCACCATTTAACAAGCTGCTTGGAACAATATACGAGTGTCACAATTTAAAAGTTAATGCTCTTAATAGCCCCTTTGCAATAATAGAAAGCACGAGCAGGATGGCCAAATATTTTCAACCTTGCAAACAAAATTACGTTTAATTAATTCAACAAGTTGAGATTCACGTTACAAGCAAAAATCACAAAACCTTTCCTTTTTACACTCTAGTTTGCTTATAGCACGCGATAATTCAATCTGAAAAGTAACTAAGGAGATCGAATGATACACACTTACCGTCCCTAGGATATAAAATAGGATCTTAGATAAGAATAAATAATGAATAAACTGAAACATTTGCACAGAATTTGCAAAACGTCTTCGAAATGAATTTCCATAAATAAAATCAGGACGTAAAGCACTACTAAGAAATTCCACTGCAGTTATACCCTTCAATACGTAATTTCGCTATTCAAGAAAATTATTAAATAATAAAAAACACTGAAATGGAAATGTATAATGGAAAATGTTCTAAAATATTTGCCTGAGAATGAACGAAAGCCTTACATATTCTCATTAATAGAATACTACGACTTACATATTGCCCCTAATGTTCAAATTTACTCAGATTATCTTAATAGTCGAGAATTGCATTTCATACAGTGGCACATGGATTAGAGAAAGACTGGTGTCCGACAAGGTAGGGTACTTGGAGCTCTGTTATATTTGCTATTCAATTATGACCAGTTAACATCACCGCGTTCTGGGAACGTTTCCTGATGATGTAGCCATATTTTCCTGCAATAAAGGTTCAGTCATATCATCAAAACTCACCCAAGAATGTCACAACCTGCTAGAAGTCTGGTTTAGTAAATAGAGCGTGGAAATTAACGAAGTTAAGTCAGTACACATTATTTTGCCACTAACTAGGTATTTAGGTTTACACTTACAATCAGATGAACATAGAAGATGAGCATGGCTAATACTGAACAGAAATTAATCTAAGATCTGGTTTATTGGGAAAAGATCAGCACTCTTCGTCCTAGTTAAACTTTTGTATGTGCACTATGGAAATGTGCTAATGAAGATAATTTATCATTTCTAATCTAAATAATAGAATACTATCTAATAATTCATAGTTCTAATCAAAACTACTCACACTAATTTCAATGCACGGTTCGTAACAAAATTAATTAAACAAAGACCCAAAAAGCATTACGGCATCTTAGAAAGAGATCATAATGTCAGCCCTCTAACAGAAGAACCAAAAGCAAAAAGATTGAAAAAAAATTGTCGATTGATTTAATTGTATAAATAGAGACGACACCAATAGATATTTTTCTTTCACGTCTTAATCATTTACATATAATTAGCTCACAGAATATTATTCTAAAGTTTATTCTGATTACTAATAGTTGTAAATGCATATGAAATACCCATTAATATTTTGCTAATTTAGCTTTACTAGATCCTAAAAACTCTCTTACAAAACAAATTCTTCTTTGTATAATCAAATTTGCTGCCGATATTTTTTAAGTAGAAAATATTCTTTTAATTATTTTAGTCGAGCCGCGTTTTGTAAACATTGAAGTGACTTTGAAATTGCATAATATCCGCTAGAGTTTCTATTGTATTTTTAATTAATTAATTACATAAGAAGTATTACTTCTGACAAAATAAAATTCCTGGAGCACCAGCAAAAAATGGATTATGGAAACAACCGCTAGGTGCATAAAGCCTACGCGGCCGTTTGAGAGCAGACGCCGCGCAGTTTTGGAATTCGCCAATAACCATGCCATAAAAATGCGCCTTGGTTTTGAATTTGGATGCGAACCGCTTAAGTGCGATCTCAAAGCCGTAAAGGTTGCGGCGGAATGTCTCATTTTGCGGTTCGCTAATTAAGTTTGCTAGGCCCGACGATAGCAAATTCTAAATAAATTCAAATTAATTTGGAGCAGCTGCGATCTCGCGATCATTTCCCAAATAGATTGCCGATGAATGCCGAAATAAATGTCGGGGGCACAAATTCGAAATAGTTTCGGGGACCAATTTGCTGCTTAATTTATAATAAGAGATGCGAAGGCGATAGCGGCGGAATACTAATTTCTCCTAGGAAGAAATTCGGAATATTTAAGTCAAAATTAGTTCCCGCTTAATTGGCATTAGCTGATGGAATAGATAACTAATCGGGTAATCATGAAAAAGTGTAGAAAAGCATAAAAAAGGAATCCGATATCTTTGGAATCTTTCACTGCTAGTTAAGAAACGTAAGTTAGCACTTGTGTTGGAGAAATGTGGTAATAAGTGCATATACCTTTTAATTAAAAGATCAATAAAAACAAACTTAGACTTAAAGTGCTTAAAAACCAATTAAGCTTTTTCAGTAAGGTAATATCGCCAAACTGTAAATTACGAATTATGGTAAACATTACAGATAAGCAGAGGAAGCGTAATGGTGGTGGCCCTGTCGATCTCTTTTATATTTGCGAACTGCAAGAGGTTTCGTCTATTAAAAGATAAACCAAATGACAAAAGTTGGTGCAAACAAGCTCTTTAGTATTAATAAAAATGGTGTAGTTGTTTCTAAGAAATTGTGCATATAGATAAACAAATAAGACAAACTATCTCTAGTCAAAAGTAGTTTCCGGAATTACGCCCCAGTGTCAATTTTGGTTTTTCAAGACTGTGTTCTAGTATCAAATTATGTGAGATGATAGAAATCAACGTCTCTATAAAATTTTTAAATCTTCTTAAATGAACACAAATGAGGGTGTCAAATCAGGAGAATAGCGGAGATGGCCGAGCAAATAATACTCTAAATTCCGCAGTTTTCCCATCGCCAACGCAGGTACGTTGGCCTGGTGAAAGATGATTTTTTTCTTCTTCAAGCCAGGCCTCTTCTCGCGAATTTTGGCATCCAGCTGGTCAAGAAGGTTGGAGTAATATTCGCCTGTAATTGTTCTGCCTTTTGCAAGGTAATCAATTAACAAGATCCCTTTCGCATCCCAAAACACGCTGGCCACCTTTCCGGCAGATGTGATCGACTTCGTTGAACCACCGGCTTCCACCCACTGCTTGGACTGCTGTTTCGTTTCTGACGTGTAGTGGTGGACCCATGTCTCATCTATGGTGACAAATCGCCGCACAAAATCGGTCGGATCCCTGTTGAATCGGTCCAAAGATTGCTGCGAAAATCGTTTGCGCATTTGCTTTTGATCGGCATTCAGCAAATGCGACACCCATCTTGCGCAGAGCTTTCGCATCCCTAATTCTTCGTGCAAGATGTTTCGGACCCTTTCTTCCGATATCCCCACAGCCTCAGCTATCTCATTCACCTTCACTCGCCTATTGTCCAACACGATATCATGCACTTTTTCGATGGTTTCCGTTGTGGTTGCGGTTTTTGGCCGTCCTTCACGTGGGTCACCTTCGAGGGATATGCGACCACGTTTAAAATCAGCTGCCCGCTTTTTAACAGTTGACATGGAAGGAGCAGAGTCCCCGTAAACTTTTGTCAACTTCGGATTAATTTCCTTAGGGGTTAATCCATCCAAAACGAAGAATCTTATAACCGCACAATATTCAAGTTTATCCATTTTAACAAAAAACATACAACATGTCTACTGAAAAAAATCGTGTAAACAAATTACTTGAGCGAACAAATTGAAACTAGTCATACGAACTAATGACACATGCACCCAAGCAGGAAGCATAATTGTTTGCCGATTGCAGCACCATTTCTGTGTCAGGCCGAGAACTTTTCACCTTACCCTCGTAATAATCATTAAAAATTTAAATAATTCCACAGATCTTGTACAAAATGTGTTTAAAGTAAAATTGAGCAAGATTTTACAGACACTGATTTATGTAGTATTATATAAAATGTAAAGATTCAGTAGAGTCACAGAAAGTCAGAAAAGTGTACTATCTAGAAGAATAATGTGGAAAACGTGCTAAGACAGATGTAATATTTGTTCAACTTTTAAACTTTTATTGACAAATTGTCTATTACACAATAAAAACATAATAAAGCAAACTCAGAATTATACCTACATTAATTGAAATGCATAAGATTGTAGCAAAAGATGTAGAGTATGTACCTAAAACAAGTACGATAAAGTACATAGTTTTCAGATCACCTTGCTTTAGAAGAATTATACAAATAGTATTAACAATTACAAATTTAGTGATGACAATGACTGTCATAGAATTACAAGTTGGATAGAAAGTTATTATGCAGTAATGAACTGCTTTTTGGTACACTCCTAAATATAAATAATCAGTTTAATAACAGTAATCAAAAAATTGTGTTCCAATATGCTACTTCAAGTTTGAAAGATTCTATTCCTCTCAATTCACAGAAGTATAATATAATGCTGATGGTTCTAGGAAAAATTCAAGAATAGAAAACGTTTTAACTGTGAATTCTTCTCATTAACTCTAGTTTTTTTTTAAATGTGGCATCAAATTTCGAAAATAGGTGAAATAATTTAGAGTATTATTTAGTGTCAACTAACATAAAGCTTTCCTCTAGAAGGAAGGAAGATACAAACTGCAGAATTATGAGAAATATTACAAGAATGTAGTTACTTAGATATACAGTGCTGCTATAAGACCAAGACATGTATATAAGGTACTAATAAAGTCGCGCTTTATGATAAGTATAAGCGTATTGAGACAATAAAATCTGCACCGCAGCAGACAGAACAACCTGTGAAAGCTAGTGCTCTGAATGGTGGCAGTGAAAAGAACTTGTAATGCTTGTCATCTTGATCAAAAATGAAGTACTGAATAATTTTTCCTTACAACTTCCTGCACTGGAAGGTGAGTGTTCTTATCGTATCATATTTTGATGGTATGGAAAGTAACAGATGGAATATTTCTGTTTATAAGACACTTTAAGGTCAAGACTTATATTCTCGTCTGTAACGAAGTAAAACAATGCAGCTGTCAAAAAAATATCCGAGTTCGACAGCTATGTGTAAACCATCGCTAAATAGAAAGGCATTTGGACATTTCTGCATGACCACTTTTAAGTAAGTAAAGTTTGTTCTCTTTGGTTATAATGTGCCTTAACCGATAAGCACTTGAAACGATTGCATTCCAAATTTAATAATTCAACATCTTGCTATATTAATAGGTAAATAAATTTGACTTTATCTTTTTTAAACTAAAACGAGGACGATATTCTAACGTTGAAGACTCTCTAATAAGGTGCAATTGCAAGTGTGCCAATATCTATGGTTAAACGTGCAAGAGTTTCAAAGAATATACATGTGTATAGTATGTGAACTTACAAAATTATGAAAATAAAAGCTATATTTAAAATCCCTCTTAACGGTACATACATATTATAGTTTGATGGCTTGATGATGAATAATAAAAAGTAAATTCCGTGCACGATCATTTAATTCACACATGACGTTTTTCTCACGTTACCCCACACTCAATTTTAATTGTAATTACTGCGTATTTTTTTATTCAAGTGTTTAATGAAAATAATAGATTATTTTAACACGTAAAACATGTCGTCATGTTTGTTTAACTGAGTGCTAGTGAAGACAGTTAAACATAACCAAGAGATTAGTACAAGGCAACCATCACGAGTCGACTACCACTTTATCACACGTGTCGCAGTTACATTGTCACTGAAAATAATTTTCCTGCTGTTAGTGTGTTAAATAAATTTATAAAGGTAAGTTAATAAAATTATGGATTTAAGTGTATCTAAACAAGTCGGCGTGTTTCAAAGACGATTAATTTAAAGCATGCTTTTAATATTTATACTTACACTTTCTGTTTAAAAAGTTTACAACAATGCCACGTGCCAAAAAACAAAGCCCAGCTGTAAGACAGGCAAAAAAGGGTGAAGCAAGAGACAGACTGAGACAAGATGAGGACTACCAAGCTGCAGAACGTGAAAAAAATCGTGTAGCAAAGCAGAATCAACGGATGGATGAAGAGTTTCGCGAGCAGGAACGAAAAGTAGATCGTGTATCCAAGAAGAAACGAAGGGTCGATGAGGAGGTCAGAGATCATGATCGAGATATAAATCGAGCCTCAATGCAGCAACGGCGGATGGATGAAGAGTTTCGAGATCAAGAACGAGAGGCAAACCGTGCGTCAAAGGAAAATCGAAGGATGGATGAAGTTCGGGATGGTGACCGAGAGGTTGACAATGTGTCAAAGCAGAAGCGACGGATGGATGAGGGGTTCAGAGATCACGAGCGCGAAAACTCGGAGCGAACCCATGAAACACCAGAGTTTCAACATCAGCGAGTTCTCAGAACATCATAATTTTTTGAGTACACGTTTATGAAGGGATAAGGCTCTTCGCAAAAAATCTCACAGCAAAGTCATGAAACACCAGAGTTCCAACATCAGCGAGTTCTCAGAACTTCATAATTTTTTGTGTACGCGTTTATGAAGGCATGGTAAGGCTCTTCGCAAAAAATCTCGGAGCGAATCCATGAAACACCAGAGTTTTGTACATGCGTTTATTTCACCTCTCGCTAATTCGCCACACCGCTGTCGAAAGTTTCATTTATGGTTTTACACAATTCTCGTTATTAAAACTCGTGACCCCAAATAATTCACTTTTTCAAATTTATGTATAAATGGTTGTGATCAGATTTACAGTTTTGTAGTTTTAATCTCAAATTTGATCATCTAACTATTGCCAAACTGAAATCTATCGATACACACCCAAAAGTGTTATGAGAAAAATATAGATATACTCAAAAAAGATTAGTCGACTCG
Organism: Sinelater perroti; assembly: GCA_036346155.1. NCBI lineage: Eukaryota > Metazoa > Arthropoda > Insecta > Coleoptera > Elateridae > Sinelater > Sinelater perroti. The sequence continues at coordinate 11,789,324 of JARFIY010000260.1, read as the reverse complement.
TGCACTGTTTCAGTAAGCAGAACAACAAATTACCACTTCCAAATGATCTCTATAAAAATTCTTGTCCCTCAACAAAAAGCTCATAAGTTACAACTTTGTCTGACATAAATGATGTTATTAACTTTTTCATGGTTTATAACTACCACTATAATGCTTCCCATTCGTCAATAGTATCATTTGATTTAAAATTGGTAAAAGCACGTCGAGCGTGATTATATTCTTCTTATTGACGAAGTGATCACTACAGTATAAGGCGTCAAATAAACCTGTATTTAGACCACAAGTATAATCTAGGCTCTCCCTTGACTATACGCGAACTATTTGAACTGTAGGAATAAGCTTATCCATTTCCAAAAACATTTTTTTGGCAACCGTTGGCTTATAGTGATTCTAACATCGTACATTTTGAAAAGCCAATAAGACATCATTTAATGCACGAAGTCAAGAATAATGTTGACAGATATGACGGTTTCCATTCTTTTACATTCTAATTTGTTCACAAAATATCTAAAATCTAAACATAACGTCAACAAATAGTAAAAAGCAAATATCTATAGCCAATCAGTGATTATTCATAGTAATTTCTATAATACAGTCAAATAAAAACAAAGTCTCACAGGTTAGTTATGTAATTATAAAAGCTAAAAAAAACTTTAATGTTCTTTATTATTACAATTATAATCAAACATTGTCAGTTAAAGAGGTTTTCTTCTAATATAAGAATCAAGTATTAGATTTTGCCATACGAAACTGTTCGAAACGTATTTTATGATTTAAGTGCATTCCCCTTTTTAAAACATCAATTCAATATGTCTATGCCTGTAGTTTTCTTTTAAATTAGTCTACAGCCTATCAATCAGCTTTACTTGTTTGCTATAATTTTATATTATTTTTTATTATATTGCAATTTTTTTTATAAGATGAAATTTATCAGATGTCACAAATGTAATGTTCCTGTTAACTAAAGTGTAACATTCTCTGTTTGTTTCTTCTTTATCTATTAACACAATTGTTTTTTTTATAGAACTGTATTTGTATTTTCAATTTTATATATTTTCTATAATATATATTTTATTATTATAATTATTGTTATTTTACCTATTATATACACTAAAATAATATTATATTTTCTACATTTGTCCCCTATTTCTATTTTTAATATTTTATTTTGGGCCGCATTTTTCAATTTAAGTTGTTTAAGTTATTTTTTATATATTTTAGACCCATTTCAACATTTTTATTTTTTATTGCATCTCCCATGTAAATAAAATCTATTTTTCGATATCTGAGTGGTAGGAATACCTTCTAATGTGAATTACATTACTCAGACACAATTATAAAAATACAAATATATGTAGTTAACAATTTGTAGTGTTCTTAATATAGAGATACATAATATCACCGTCACCTACTTTATGCAGTCAACAAAATTTTAATATACACCTATACTACTGTGCGGGCTATAGGACTGAATTTATGCTGCTAACTGAATCTGTGGACTCGCCCGTACATCACGCTTCATTCTTTAAATTGGAGACTATCACATTTCACTGTTGATTTGGTGTGGGCATCCGAATTAATTGAGATTGTTGTGACGGAAATGCTGAGGTAATTTCATTCGCCTTGTCCACACACAGCGAACCCTGTTATTTATCGAGATTTATAGCCGTAATTGTGTTTAATAGCTCGGGAGCGCTTATGCTCAACAATGCTGCTGTGATCAATCATTTAGGATTATTATATATAATTAAAGCACGTGCGTCGGCCAACTTTGTCTCATATATTAAGATTTAAATAAAATTCTGCCCTTTTAACCTTTTACAGTTTCATGTGGAGGGCTGTGCCCACAAAAACAATCGTAGAATGTTTTTCTGAGACCAATGCCACTCCCACTTAGTTTTTAATAGAATTACTACATTAATGTCTGCTACAAAGGTCTGTGTTTTAAGCAAAAAAATAATAAAGCTATAGTTGAAAAATTTTTCATTATAATTGCAACTTTCCGAACATTCACATAGCTTATATCAATAGAGTTATAGAAATAGAGTAATCAAATTCTAATCCAGTAATGTTTTCTTTTTCTTTCCCCAGATTAAATTTCCGTTTGGAGGCCGTCATGGCGGAAATGTGAATAACACCCATTCGATGAAGGCTGTTTATCTAATTTGTATGCATTTAAAAATTTTTTAGTCTGAAGCCAATATCCGTCAATAATGATATACGAAATTAGGCAAACTTAAAATTGAACATGAGTTTCCATTTAGCAGAATTAACGGCAGGTTTTTGTTACAATCGCAGATGCATTAAAAGAGCCTTTTACGAGCGTGCCTAATTATCGCGGGCGTGCTGCAGCACGGAGTTCAATTTTAAATAGCGGTCGCCAGCCGTTTGCATCCAGACCTTGATGTGACATTAAATCCCGCAATTCGAATCAAAACAGGGCATGCGTTTCCAACTGGTTATTTTATTTAATTTAACTCAATATGCAACCACAACGGCTTTTTGGACGACAGAAAAACTACACCACTTAAGATGAGGACTATATAAATAAAACCACAAATATATTTAAAAGCATCTAAAGTGGTTGGTCTTGAAGTAGATATTTTAAGGAGCAGTTTTCCAGTAAAAAGTCCGAAGCTTTAGGAAATTTCTCATATCGCAAGACTACCACTAACCAATTGAAATAAAGGTTTATATTGAGCACATCTCTCAGAAATAAAATTTTTAATAAAAAGCTATGTCAATAAAGCTGGCGTTGACGATGCAATGAAATAAAGCAGTAATCAACTAAGAAAATTATATAATAAAGCATTAAATCAAATTCAGTACAACTATAAAGAAATACAAAAGTAAAAAAATCATTTTTTTTGCCTTCTGTTAAGCCTTTGTTACACCATTTCAAAAAACAGGTTATACCGATTTTTCTTAAAAATATGATAAAAATCGCGGACTTTAAACCACGGGTTCTCAACATGGGGCGCGCGCCCCACAGAGGGCAATTCGAGAATGAGTTATTAACACTTAATGGCTTTTTAGGCTTCCTCCACATGAATAGTATGTCCAAAAAATGTTGGGAATCACTGCTTTAGATTAAAAATGATAAATCTTTAGCAAAATCATAAATAAAAACCTGAAAAAGCGTAGCGTTTAGATCATTAATGAATCTGACAAATAATAAAAAATTCAAAATGGTTATGTCACGCTCATGATTATTGAAACAATAATTGAGGAAGCAAAGTATACCGGTTGTGTTACTAAAAGTGATAGAATTATTTTGTTTTTAATTTTTTATAGGTAATTGTAAAATGTTACAAATTTTACTTTTTGGTTACGTTAAAACAGTATAAAGCCATCTGTCGCTTTAAATGAATTAATACCTAATTTTGAAATATGTTAAGGGAAAATATTTTACTAAAGCTTTAGAAAGAACTAGTAAACGAATCAGATAAGTATGAGATAATTTTTTATGTTAAAAGATTTTAAAGAAAAACTGATTAATAGAGGCAGCATTCAACTATATCGGGAAGCTCGGCTATATAACATTAACATCAAGGATTTAGTATTATGAATCATGTCTTTGCTTCATTTGGCACTTGGTTATTTGTAATTAAAAACCGAATCAACTTAAACATGACAACGCCCAATTGATTATTGAGCGTATAAAAAAGGCTGAAATACAAACTGAAGGTTGAAGTAAGTCGATTTGGTCGCACAACTACTGCAAGGGCAGATGTATCGTCCCATTAGCAATTGCTGAATGGTACATTGGCAGAAATTATATTAGGGGTAGCAAATGCAACTTCTAGAAAAGTCCTTGTAATTGTCGACGTAAATGGATGCAAAAATTAAATAATGTGAAATTGTTTAAAACCAAATGTATCTTTATTGTTATGTTGTGTTTAAAATAAAATTCCCCCTTAACTATGATATAAACTTGGTATATTTTTCAATTAAGACCTCTAACAGAGGTAGAGGTTTTGTAAGTATGTGTACAACATAAAACATGGTTTGTCTTAATTTTTTAAATTCATATTGAAATGTTTGTAATAGCTTTTCTTTTCACCAACAATATGCGTTCGTTGAAAACCAATATCTAATTTGCCATCTTTTAAAGGTATGAAATAATACTCTTTATATATGCTTGTGATTTTGCTGTCTTATTATTTTCTGCTTCCTCTTTTTAAGGAACTTGAGGATTTGTTTCTCAAACACATCCTCAGTATTCTTTTTCTCCGACTTCTTCAAATAAAATATTTTAAGATACATTTCCTTTTGAAGGTATTCATTATCATAATCAACATCATTATAATCATTGTCGTCACCATCGTCCTTACCGTCGTCGTCATCATTACGATGTCCGTCGAGATGGAGGGGAAGAGAGAGTATAATTGCCTAGGTCCGCAGTTCTTGGGAGCCTGGCCACTTTAAAATATATTAATAAAATTCGATTTTATGTACATTCAAAGAACTTTTTGGGGTTAATAACCGAACACAAAAAATACGACTAAAGTAACTAATAATTTATGTAACCAATAAAAATGGTATACGATCCAAAAATATTGTAGGTAGCCTCAGTTCCCTTTAAACGAAGCCCCTATAGATTTTTTTAGGAGTAGCGAATCAGGAAACTTACATTAGGATGATCGAACTTTTTTCTCGATCGTCTACCTACATCTCCACTTATAACTTTTCTGAAAAATCTAGTTCATGGGTAGTAATCTAAAACAAAGCATTAACAACTGCAGCGCAATGCTCTTTTTTTTAGACACTTAATTTTTGAAGTTCCCAGTTTATTTTCTAATTTTAGGATTGTCAGTTATTGAGTTTTCGGAATTGTTCTCAATGCTAATCTGCTGGAAAACTCTGTGTTGGAATGACGAATAACTTACTGTTTTGTAGTATTGTCTTAAATCTTTTGGGCGGCTTGGAATACCTTTTCTTTTAAATGTGATATAAGTTTTGTAAACGGCTGCAAAACAACAATCTGAATTGTAGTACTACACCCCTCTTAATCGACGATTGTAGCCTGTACGCTTTCAACATTTTTAATTTTTTTCTCGTTGATCTTCTAGAACTTTTAACAGATTCGTTTCTAATAAGCCTTTATTTGTGCTATGCTCTTCTTTCGTTCCCAAAAATCTCCTGGATCATCCAAATAGTTTCTGTAGCCGTTAATAACTTCGTATAACATTTGATGCAGATTTGCTGCAGATATGACAACCAAGTGCTCACTCATTGGCGTCTAACTCCTAACTGGTCCAGCCAGTAAAGTAGTCTTTATTCACGCATACGCGATCAAAAAAGTTTACTTAAAAATACGGATAGTAATTGATGCATTTTCATTGACATTTCTTGTCTACGAGGCATAATAATACATAGAAATAATTGAGTTTCATATATGTGAACTATCCCTCCTATTCGTAAAAATGATGGCTCTTGGGCCCGATGTGACAAAGATAAAGCTGAGGTATTCGGCGAACACTTAGCTGCAACCTTTCAACCGCACGAATCAGACAGAACTCCACAAGATGATTACGAAATTCTCGAATTCCTCAAATCACCACTCCAACTCCATTTACCCATTCGACACTGTACACCCAACGAAGTCCAAACAGAAGTTAAATGTTTAAAAACTGGCAAAGCACCGGGATATGACCTAATTACGTCCAAATTACTCCGTCAACTGCCAAAAAAAGGGATAGCAGCTATAACACGTATATATAATGCCATCTTAAGAACTCAGTACTTCCCAATCCAATGGAAATTTGCCGAAGTAATTGTCATACAAAAGCCAGGAAAACCAGCTCAATTACCAGCTTCTTATAGACCGATTTCGCTGTTACCACTCCTCTCTAAGCTCTTTGAGCGAATTCTACTAAGAAGACTTGAACCCATTATAGAAGAACTGCATTTAGTTCCGGAACATCAATTCGGTTTCCGCAGAAAATACTCAACATTGGAACAAGTCCATAGGATAGTGGATAAGGTAGAAAAAGACTTCGAGGAAAAACGGTTATGCCTAGCAGCATTCTTAGACGTGGGCCAAGCTTTTGATCGAGTTTGGCACCCTGGCCTCCTATATAAGATCAAGCAAACCCTACCGCAACAGTACTATCTGCTCTTCAAGTCGTATCTAGAAAACAGATACTTTCGGGTCAAAATCAATGACAGCCACTCACCAATCTACTCAGTCGAGGCAGGTGTACCACAAGGTAGCGTACTGGGACCGACATTATACCAGTTGTTTACGGCAGACCTTCCTGTTACCGACAATGTTTTAATTGCTACGTTTGCGGACGACACGGCTGTATTATCTTCACACAGAGATCCACTTCAGGCATCAATATACCTGCAAAATGCGCTGGAAGCTTTAGAAAACTGGATAAAGACCTGGCGCATCAAAATCAATGAAAACAAATCGGCTTCAGTGGTCTTCACCCTCCGCAAGGTTGTTCCACCTCCTATAATCTTCAACGGCACTAACATACCACACAAAGAAGATATCAAATATCTCGGTATCCATCTCGATAGCAAACTAAACTGGAAAAACATATACAGACTAAGCGAAAAGAATTAGATATCCGCGTGAAGAAGATGTTCTGGCTCCTCGGACGAAAATCCCAGCTCAGTTTAACAAACAAGGTGTTGTTATATAAAACCACGTTAGTACCGATTTGGACGTATGGGATCCAGTTTTGGGGATCTGCTAAGTCATCGAACATCGAGATATTACAGCGATTTCAAAGCAAAACACTTCGCGCAATAGCAAACGCCGAATGGTATGTGAACAACCGCACATTACACAACGATCTAAAGATCCCATGGATTAAAGATGTCATCAAAGCTTGCTGCATCAGATACAACGATCGTATTAGTGATCACCCTAGTGTTCTAGTGACAGATTTATTAAATAATGCAAACGCAGTTAGACGCCTGAAACGGACAAAGTTTAGTGACCTAACAAATTAGTAATAAGACTTGTATACCTTGTAATGACAGGAGGTCACTCTTGGTGTTCCTCCCCACATGCTATGTACATTAACTCATTTGCTTGTTAGTCTAGTTAGACTAGTTGTAAATATGCATTAAATAAAAAAAAAAAAAATATATGTGAAACTTCGTTAAAATTTAAAATTGGCGATTCCTACAAAAAATGTATAGAGTTAAGCATAAAATCTACCAATGGTTTAAGAATTCAAAAATAGTGATGCTCCTGTGTCGCATTTGAAAAAACCATTATGTTATATTTTGTCTACAAATATGATAAAAATTCAATAAATGTTGAAATGTATAATCGTAGCCATAAATACGTACCATAGAAAAGGTATTGTTCAAATGCATTTTTGTAATTGATCACAAACCAAGTGTTTTGGACTGGAGCTGTTGGAGCGTTTTAATTCTGATTGGCTTGGCACATTCTAAATTGTATACCCAATGTTCAAATTGGCTTTAGCAGCGTTTTATAATGTAATAGTTTATTTTTGACTGATAGTTTTAATTTTCTGCCAAGAAGCCAATAAGTAATTTTAGATTTAATTTCTTTCATTTAGCTTATATATGTTTATTCCACGGGAGCTGTTGATTAACATATGTACATACTAACATTAAGTACTTAACTTACGTTTTTATCGGTATCGAAGTGTTATTAATCTTAACTGGTGGGCTACGCTAACTTTCATAGTAAATGTTACTTGGGTTGATTTTGATAGGTTAACTTCTATCTAATGTTGAGATCCTGTTGGAGGTTAGTAGTTGAAATTACCGGGTAAGTGGACAGTATTGCGGTGTCGTCAGCGAAGGTGGCAGTTGTAGTATTATTAAAATACTACAAAATACTACCTCGAAGAACCCCGGATTTAATAAGGTGATATGAGGATAGCACACTATCGTATATGACTAAGGAAATTTGGTTAATAAAGTAGGATCTGAGGAATAAATAGCAGTAGATTGGTAACAGAGTTTTTAATTTAAAGAAAAGTCCTGTGTGCCACACTTTGTCTAATGTTTGAAATACATACAGGGTAGTTCATATTTCAGCGAGCAAAAATGCAAAAAAATATATGTTGGAGACGCTTTCTAAGGTCAACAACGCTGACAGTTAAAATACAAAAATTTAACGTTCATAAAAAGTTGATTTTTTCTATCTATTTAATCCATTTGATTTATCTGATGTGTGCAAGTATTTTAGTAAGGCGATATTCATTTCCCAATAGTGGTTAGGTATCTGATAAAGGTGGCGGATAATGAACAGCCTATAGATATAGAGGTTAGCTGCAAAGTAACTGATGACCAAGCAGACCGAATAATCGCCGGTATAAACGATGCTCCTATGTAACGCCAATAGCGTTTTCGGAGAGTGAAAGAGCATACAATAGGTCAAGCGCCCTCTTGTCCTTGGAGAGACAAATTTCCCCTCTAAAGACGGATAAACCACCACTAAATGGTCAACGGCATGATAATGCAGAACGAAATGGAAAACTACTGCATTACAGATGCTGTATAGATATCCCTAGTAGAAAATCATCATGGATAATTTCAAAGTTAAATATTCCGGAGTTAATAGTCCCCTAATCGGATCTCTGGAGGGGACGATTTTAAATAACGCTATACAAATTGCTACGTGAAATGTGTGTAGCATGTACAAACCACAAAAGTTACATAATATAACACAAGAAATACTGAGAATAAAAATAAACATTCTAGGTATCAGATGACTAAACAGTGGTCAACAACATACAAGTGGTACTATATAAAAGGACATCCCTATGTCAGATAGGATTAAGCTATTACAAATACAAACCAAGAAATGTAAACTCAATTTCAAACAAACATGTCCCTACAGGAGACAAAACGACCGAAGAGATAGAAATCTTTCATGAACAGATAAACACCATATTGAAATCAATAAAGACACGGGATTATAACTATAATTTTGCAGTTTTTTAATGCTAAAGTCGGTCAAAAAGGATACGATAAACATGTGGTTAAATATAGACTTGACATAAGGAATGAAAAGAAGATCGCCTCAAGAGTACGATCTAAGTATAAGGAACATCTTTTTCAAGTTACTGAAATGCCAGCTTTATATTTGAAAATCACCTTAAGATAAAAGTTGGAGAATTGTAAGCAACCAAATCGGTTATTTCTTAATCACTCGGAGATGCAAAAATATAATAAAAAGTGTAAAAACCTACCCAGGGGGCGATGTTTCGTCTGAACATAATCCTCTTGTAGCTAAAATGGCCATCAGATTGAAAAGACCAGCAGAAAAGTTAATAAAGAACAAAGTAATGTTTCTCTATTAAAAGACAAAAAATAAAAATAATAAAAATAATAACTTAAAAAATACACAAATATACCAACAACATACAAACAGTAAATAGAAACGATTCAAAACAAAATAAAGCTGGATAACATAAAATCCTACAGCTTATGAATGATCTTTAAATTATTAGAAACAAGAGCAGTAACAAATACAAAAATATCCGAAAACAAATTCGAATAAAAATTGGCAGAGCGAAGGAATAATGGTACAAAAACAAATGCAAAGAAATAGAATAAATATAATTATAACAATACACTTTTAACGTACATAAAAAAGTAAAAAAATTAACAGGGACACAAAAATGCAAACAGCCTATGGCATTAACAACAAAAATGGAGAAATACTTATTAATGTTGAAAAAGATTGAAAGAATGGAAAACATACATCTATGAATTATTTAATGATAAAATAAATTAAGAAATCACTTTGTCTCAAAACAATGGAATTGAAATAACTAAGAAAGAAGTTATCCATTCTGTTAAAGAATTAAAATATGAAAACCCAACGGGTCTAGATAAAGTTTCTGCTGAACTAGTAAAATTGATTGATGAAACAAACGTTACGAACATTTTTACTGGTATGCCTATTCAATACTATATATGCAACAGGGATAATACCAAATTACTGGTTAATATCAACTTTTGTGGCCTTCTTAAAAAGCCAAATGCAGGAGTATGTGCAGACTATCGTACAATAAATCTCATGAGCACACTTTAAAGGCATTTTTACAAGTCATACACCATAGAATCTACAAATAATTAGAAGAAAATATTGATACCATTTGACTTCAGAGACGGATTAGGTACAAGAGAAGCTCTGTTTTTATTAGACATCCTAATACAGCAATGTTTAAACGTGAACCCAGATGTATATCTTTTCATTATTGATTATGTCGGCTATGATCAGTTAATTTAACTTCTAAAAGATAAAAATCTAGACACAAACGACATTAACATCATTATCAATCTATATTGCGATCAGAGAATAGTTTTACAAATAGAAGGTAAACATCACTGACGAAATTAAAATAAGGAAGGAAGTCAGATCAACAATATAAGATATGCAGATGATGCAACGTTAATAGCTACCAGCCTTGAAGATTTACAGACAATACTTAATAAAGTAGGAGAAGCAAGCGAAAAGTATATATGTGACAAACTTAAAGAAAGAGTAAAAAAATGAAATTTTCTGGGTACACTTTTAAATAACAATAATGACTGCTCAGTAGAAATAAGATCAAGAACAGAAAAGCCAAAGCAACATTCATAAAAACAAAAAATGTTATTTGTGACAGAGATCTTGGCTTAGAATTAAAGATAAGATTATTAAGTGGCGAAGCGAAGCAGAGTCACTTATTAACTTCATGTTGTCCGTCCGTCTGACCGTCCGTCCGTCCGAATTTCTAAATTTTGTTTTCACCAATCGACAGGTGGCCAAAAAGGCTTGTTTGCTAGTGATTTTGAAACTGATTGGTCAAAGGTCAGCGTTAGTGGCCTAACTAGGGTTCTCGAATTTGGGAGACTGCTTCGCCACTTCGCTATGCGTTGCAAATTTTGCAGGTTTATTAAAATGTTATTGCTGCCAGTCTTCTATTACAGAATGGAAACAAGGACGCTAAAACAGATATCAAAAAGCTTGAAGTATTTGAGCTACGGATGTACAGAAGAATATTGAAAATACCTTAAGTTGATCAAGTAAAAAATGTAGAAATATTGAGAAGAATAAAAAAGCAATTATAGTCACCATTAAAAAAAATAAAATTACAGTACTTAGGTAATATAACTTGCTAATGCAGGGAAAGATCCAAGGAAAAAGAAACGTAGGAAGAAGACGACACTCATGGTTAAAGAATTTAAGATACTGGTATGACGACCAAATTATTTGGATCAGTCATTTCAAAAATATGTGTAGCTATGATGATTGCCAACCTTCGCAACGGAGACGGCACTGAAGAGCGATATCGTTGTCCTAGCGGAAGATCCTTCCAGCAAGACAATTCGCTGCTGCCTAAGGCTCCCCGATGAAAAAGGCCCATATCTAACGTAGCCTACGCGTGTATGCTCAACACAAACATCGGTCTGGTTTTTCAAACTTAAGCTTTGAGATTATCCATTAACTATCCTTGAAAAGTGGGATTTTAGAAGAAATCGGCCAATAAGCTGTGAACGGCAGTATTGAAGGATGTTCTTTAAGTTTGACCCAAAATGAGAATGGAGCAAATGACTAGCCACCATTAGGGATTGACCACTGCCTTACTAGAATATTTGCACACATATCAGATTTTTTAGAAAAACATTCCATAAGAATTCTTCTCAGCAACGCCACATTTCTGTGTGTCCTGATTGTTGACCTTAGGGAACCTCCCCAACATATATTTTCCGCATTTCTTCTTGTTCTGAGAGAAAGGATAAGAGTGGTCTAAATCTAGACCGACCTGCAAGGTTAGCACTGAAATTTTTTCCTCGCCCAAAATCAAATCACTACCTTAATCTGCGTATTTTGAAAACTTGTCATCTCCAAACATTAGAAAGGTAACTCGACCGATACTATAATTTTATACTGCACGGCGAGAATGGAGGTCACACGAAGAAATCGATGTCTCCCCGTTACCGCTAACTTAACAAACGGCCTTTTTGCTTCGCTGATTTAATGCAAGTGTCACAATTAAGTGGGATTATTGCGGTACGAGGAATTACCACAATTTCGCCCGGCTTATCTACATACATATATCCTCGCTATTTATGTAAGCGTAGAACAGTAATGGAGCTCAACAGGATCATTTGTGGAGAATAACAGCTGCATTGTGTTGCAGTTGCACCAAGCCGCTTTTTACGAGCGCGTCTAATTGTTGCACGCGCCTAATGGCACGGAACTGCAACACGCCTTAATTGCTCTTACCCGGCGAAGAAACCCCAAGCAGCGACAGAAGTTGCCGCAAAAACGGAACCGCCAGGTTCATTATTCCGCCGCAGAGGCGCGTCAAAGCAGCAACTGCGGCAGAAAATGATCGTTGGCCTCTTTGTTTTTCTTCCTGTGTAATAAATTAGGATTACACTTATTCGCCGAGGTCTTCACATGCGGCTGGAGGAAAGCAACGCGCGTCAGCGAGCTTTCGAGCTGTCAACTTTATAGAGTCCATAAATAGCGGCCGCAGCGCATGAACGCAGAACTGCACTCGTAGCTCCGCGAGCCGCAGCAAATTAAATTTTAGGCACGCTCGGCGTGCAGCAGGCACAACAGGTACCGTCGGCGGCGCTGCCGCCAAAATCCGCGGCGATTAGCATCCCGATTAGGAGCCCGGCAATTTATGGGGCCAATTACGCCGAATGGAGATCATCGCCGCGAGAGGCGCATAAATCTGAAATTAACGGTATCGGTCTCCCGGCTCTAGCGCTGCCGTTTAAGGCTAATGCAGAGACGCCCACAAAGAGGCTCGCCGCCCAAACTGGGCTGATTGAAATTAAATTTCCGGTGGTTATCCCGCGGCCGGCGTGGAATTCCTGCCGCAGGATTGGGCAACTCGGAGATAATTGACTTCGCACAGCGGTTTTTCTGCCAGCCCGGCAGATGCGTGTGCTCCGGAATTCCTAACTGTAACCGCATTGCGACCAAATGGCTTTCCCCTGGGGATCACAGGCTGCAGCGCGACACCTCACGCCCGAATTCAGACGAAATTCTAGAAATTTCTGATCGCGCCCGGTACCTCCAGTTGCGCTATTCTGCAGACGCAGCGCTATAAATTATTGATGATTTTTTTACAATCGGCGGCTTGTTAGGCAATGATGGACGCGGTTAGGAGCTTAAAAATGGCCGAGCCCTCGTTAAGCTGCGCAGAACATGTTCCCGATTTTGGTTCGCAAAGAATTAAAAAGTCGCCGTGATAACAAACGGCCAGCAAGTAGGTGTACGCTGGCTGCGAGAACCTGTTCCATTACAACCACTGGTATCTGCAGCACCCCGAGCAAAAAGTTACGGCGAGCTGGCCGCTCATTTCGGATATTTTGATAGCTTTTTTACTGCCCGTCCGGCATTGTGCAGCTGTTTGGGTATCAAATTTGAATTCAATAGTGGTTTTTGCGGGCCGAGGGCCTACTATGGAAACTCCGCCGTCCGGGCCACATACTAATTTTAGCAAACAACATGCCGATCCTTATATAAATATGCCGACAAAAAATTATATCTCTCCAACATGACGTTTATTAGATATAAGGCGCAAACTTTATGCTCATGTAGCTTTCATGGTCTTCATTAAAAATTTGACATTCAATTTAATTTTGTGTTTATCTTCAAATTAGCGTAAATTATTTTAGACCGCATTTTTATGCAACCTTATAGTTTAAAAATTGTTTTCGTTTGATTGATGGTACCTGTTTATTGTCAATCTTTAATTCTAACATTTGAATGTCAGTATCATTAATCTCTTTATTTCTATGTCATATATTTGCAGTAATACTAATTTACAGTTATTTGTCGTGTTTCTTTGTTTTGACCTCATATTTCTACTCAAAACAAATTATTTATTTATCAAATTCCCTTTTACCCTCATAGGGTGTAAAATTGCAAACTAAATATTCCATTTTTTCTCCAGACGATTCGGTTTCCAGCCAGGTTGTTTCCCTTTTCAACAAGATCGTGTAAATACTGTCATTCCAAGTCTGTCCTCGTCTATTAACCCCCCCCCCATCACAGCTGTCTTCTGTCAATATTGGTAATTATACTGTCTACTTTAAGTCTTTCTCGAATCTCGCCATTAGGAATTTCGTCCAGTCTTGTAATTCTTTCGATTGGCCTCAGGATTGTCATTTCGGTAGCTTGTACTCTTTGAGTATTCTTCTAGTTCAGCACCCAGGATTGGCAGCTGTATGTGAGAGTTGGTATGAAAATTGATTTATACAACTTAAATTTTGTATTTTTAGTTAGCTCTTTATTTTTTAAAACTTTTTCGCTATTGCACATCACTGTCTTTCTGTACTGCTCAGCCTTAAGTTCAGCTCATCCGCTATTTCGCATTGATTTTGCTGTGTAACTCCTAGATATCGATAACTCTTATTTAAAGGTCTAAGTTCTGCGATATTCGTGATCCCACATACTTTTGATTTTGTCACAATTTACTTCCATTCCATGTTCTTGAAGAAATGTGTACTATATATATACAGATTATATTGTAGACTATTTTGATCTTTAGCTATCAGCAGTAGATCATAGGCAAAACTCAATATATTAAATATATAGGGAAGCTTAGTTCCTGTAGCCTAGACAATTTTTTGTCCTGTCTTTGCATTCTTTTATGATCCATCACCCTAATAAATAATAGTGGGCTTAATAAGGCACATCGTTTTACCCCTTTCGTTGTACTAAACTCTTCAGATGTTTTCCCTACTATTTTCATAATATTTCTGGTGTTTCTGTAAAGACTATAAGATCTTCACTAATGTGTTTTTAATGTATTTTTTTTATTTGCGCAACAGCCCTTGCAGGCCTAAGAAGTTTAAGTTTACATTTACTAAAGTTACGTATTTTAGATTTCATTCACTAAATAATATCTATAATACATGAATTGTTTTACAAAATATTTGACAATCTTTTTCAACTTTTCTCTATTCAAGGCTTTTCTTCCTAGTCTGTTGCACCTGTAGTTCTAATGTCTTATAACACACTGTTATACCATTTTTCCCTTTTCTCCTTCCTCCAATTGGTGCTAATTTTAACCATTTTTTTGGCATTGTTCCCTGGGCATCCTCTTCACGTGTCCTAACCATCTTATTCTTTGAGCTCTTGTATAGGTGTTTATTATAGGTTTGTTATATGGTGTTTCTATTTGCCTGTTTGTCCTTTTTCTCCATCCATCGTGTTCTTGAACTCCTCCGTTCCCATGTCAATAGCACGTTTCGCAGTCATATATATCCGTAGGTCTTATCACAGGTTTGTAGATTTTCACTTTTGTTTTTCTAGACACATATTTTGATTTTATAAACACTATTAAGCTTTCCATATTTTGTTTTCCTTTGATTATTCCAGCTCTCATTTCTATGTGCTCTATCTCTTTGTCTTCGATTACTACTTCCAGGTACACAAACTTGTTAACCTTCTCATATTTACGTTCTTCCCTGCGTGTAAGAGCCATCTTAGGCATTCCTCTCTATTTCTTTGTGTGTCTCCCATTATCATGTATTTTGTTTTACTTTGGTTTATGTCCAGTCCAAAATTTCTTGCTTCTGACTCCAACTTCTGAATTATTCTGATCATTACTTTTTTTGTTTTAGTTACTAGTGTTACATCGTGTGCAAAAGCAAAATACTGGCTTTCATTCTTGAAAATTGTTCCTTGTATTTTTATACTTGTGTTTCTTATGATTTTTTCCTAAAACTAGATTGAAGGGTTCTGTTGGCAGTGGCTCACTTTGTCTAAGTCCCCTATTTACCTCGAATTCCTTTGATTTATTTCCTTTCCACGATATCTGATTTTTTGTCATGTCCAGCGTCATTTTTAATAGTCTCACTAATTTTTGCGGGTACCCCTAATCCACTCGGCGCTTCCTCCTATCGTAAGCCTGTTTAAAATCTATAAATAGAGCGTGCAGTATTATATTGTGTTGGTAACACTTGGTCAGGATTTCTTTTAACGAGAAAATTTGATCCGTTGTTGATCTATTACTTCTAAATCCTGATTGGTACTCCCCCAGCATTTTTTCAGGATAATTCTTCAGCCTATTTCTTAATATCTTAGATAGCATCTTGTAACAATTCTCCACCCGAGCAATACCTCTACAATTCCAACATATCTGCTTGCCTTTTATAAATTGAGTACTTTTACCAGCCTTTGTGCATTGCTTCTTCATCTCATATTTTATTAAGGTTATATAATTTCTTTTGTGACAATTATCCATCTGCGTGTAACGTTTTTGATGTAAGGCTTTCTGTTCTCGGAAGTGAATCGACCGCTTGACGTAGATCAACAAATACCACAAACAAGACGTTGTCTTTCGCCAATTGTTTCTCCATTATTTACCTTGCTATACATATTTAATCTTAAGTACCCCTGTGGTTTCTAAACCCACATTGCTCTTCCGATAAGAAAGGCTCTATTTGTGTACGTAGGCGATTTTCTATAATTTATTCATACACTTTCCTTGGAACACTTAGCAAGGAAAATGTTCTATAGTTTTTGCATAAAACGAATCCTCCTACCATAACCAACCTTCCCTCCTTAATAACTTGACCAGCAATGCAAATAATGAAACTAGTGCATATAATTCTCAAAACACATTAACATATCAACAAGCAATCACTGGATAAAATAACATTACAACCTACTCCAACTTTCTTGCAGAATTTAAAGCAATGTTTGCACAGTTTATAAGTCAAAATAGCATGCTACTCAACATGCTGTCCACAGTAATTAATAAAATAGCACAAAAATGGCGATCTATCTACGTATCGCCACCTGGAGTGCCAGTGGTATTACCCGACACATCCCGGAAGTAAATGCCTTTTTTAATTTAATTTTTTAATATCCTACTAATTTCGAAAACCCATGCAACCGCAAAAACCAAAATACCAAAATATACTACTACTGCTAATCATCTGGATGACTCAGCTCACACCGGTTCAGCTGTAACTGTCAAAAACACAATTCGTCACTACGAGATATAGCCTTTTCTCAAAAATTAAAAGTGCAAAAATAAAAATAGAGTTTTCTCTTAACCCCTGATTATTGCGTCTGTCTACAATCTACTACGACATGTCATCTCAACTGAATAATTTAAAGAATTTGAAAAATTGACGTCTTTACAACACCACAACCACAAAATAATGTTGAGGTTAGAGTAAGACAGCCAAGAGGCAAAAGCCTCAGCCTGCCATACTAGCGCGCGGCGATTTTGGGTCAAAAGCTACGACAAACATCAAATGCTCTCTGTCCGTCATACAAACTTTTTGGTGGTTGTAAAGTACATTCTCCTTCTTATAACGGGTTAGATTAGCCCATAAATTTCTCCCCTCGACTTCTACTAATTCGCCTAGTAGACTTATCATCAGACGAATGAGCGAAGATTGAAGCAAATGGAACGGTCCATACCCGACAAAAGACGAAGAACATCGACAAACGTTGCCATGGAAGAAAGTGAGTTAGAAACGTACAAAAATATTCAAGATTACTAAACATAGTTACCATCATATTCTGCAGCACTTTCGGTGGAAAGTTGCGCCTTCTCAATGAAGATAATCTAGGAGAATAAAATTTTGTAAGTAGTACTTTGAAAAATGTGAAGAAAATCAGTAATTTCCAACAAGATTAGATAATAGCCATGAAGGTTACATTCAAATTAAATCGTATAGTTAATCGCCATACTTGTACTTGTTGGATACGTTAAAATTGGCGCATTATAGGGGAATATTATGTAAATTTATCAAAAGTGACGTTGTGGTGTAGTTTATCAACGCATGTATTAATTGGTCCGTACAACTGGTGACGCTTATTTGAATTAGCTGTAGGATTCAGCTAGCTTACGTTTATTTTCAACAAAACGCCTTCGCATTACCATCGTAATATAAGATCTGTCCTAATGAGAACCCGTTAAAAAGATAGATTGGGCAAAGAGGCCCTGTAGATTACCATTACTAAACTTTTTCTTCTGGAAATTTCTGAACAGCGAAGCTTAAATGAAAAACCTAAAGGCACTGAAAAAATTTCAAACAAAATTATTCTCCAACGCTTTGCGTTGGCAGCAATGTCTAGACCAGAATGATCATCCCTCCCCTCTGTCTTCCTTTTTCTTTCTTCGATTGTCTAATTTCACTTTCATTTTCATGAGCCTTTCTTTAACCACAAATTCATTTTGAAAAACACATTAGTTATAAACTTCCTGTTGTTGGATTTTGCATCTTATTGGTTTCTCTTTCATAGAAAAATTCTGTTTGATATCTATCTAATCTTGCAAACAGTAGACGGATGAAACAGCGGAGGACATAGAAATAACTTATATAGAAGTTGTTGAACCGCTTTCCTGTGAAGTATCAGATTATAGACAGGTGAATGTAAAAATGTTTTCTTTTACTCTCCTGTGTCTACTAACTTTAGAGGTTTTCCAAGTTGGGCTGCTGGATTTCTTTGCAACGTTCTTTTTTAATTTATTATTTCTTTACCTTCTGTATAGTCGATTCGCCTACTACTAATACACCTTCAGAACCGACCCCTTATTAAGTTTAATTTAAAATGCAGCTTAGTTTGCTAAAGATCTAAAGTAATTTTACCTCACTTATTATTTTGTGGCTAATTCTGTCTTTAGTATTGTAAATTTTTAATTATATATTTTGTCAGTATTTTAACAATAATTACCGCGTTCGTTCACTACTATATTGCTAGTCGATTAAACTGCATGTATACAGAAATAAGGCAACTCATGCACAGTAGGTGAGGAAATTAGAAGAAATTAAAACTGCTTCATATTTTTTTTAATAATTAAGCACTAGAACTAAAGGGTGCAAGATTATTTTATTATTTAATTAAAGGGGTATCTCACTATCAGGTAAAAAGCAATAAAAGTTAAATTCAATCATAATTATAGGTAAAGTTTCGTAATTATTTGCATGTAAATTACCTTTAGACCATAAGGTAGAAGAGGAACGATTATGTATGTGTGTGTATATAAGTTTGTTGTTTACTTTTGAGTTTTTGATACTGAATAGCGCAATTGCACACTTATCCGCTTGGTGTTTGCTTCCTTTTACTGCTTTACGTTCTTTATATTTCTACTTCTTTACTGCACCTTTATTTGAAAGCTTGTGCATGATAAGAAAAGACAGTAAGATCGTTAGATTTAAAAAATAAGGCAGATTTTCTTTAAAGTAAATTGTACAAAATAAGGTAGTTTGTTATATCTGTAAATCATTTTTGCAACTTACCATTCTTTTCTATTGGTGCAACATACACCATTATTTCTTTTTCTTAATCGCTTAGTTTTGTTTTTTCGTTTATAATTTACTTTCTGCTGAATTACTTTTTGCACATTTGTTCTTATTTATCCAAGCACTAGATTGTTCTGAACGTACTTTTGCTTTTATTGTTTATTATTTATGATAAATAAAATTATCATCAGTGTCATCTGACAGGTTGATGAGAAAAAACTGGCTAGAAAATGATTACCTTTTTGTTCTTGCAGGGCAATTTATAGTATTTGAAAAAATTAATAATCCGTTAGTATAAAGTTGAAGCTACACTGAAGTGTCAGAGTAAAAGAAACACTAAATCTAAATAGTAAAGTAAGTTTTAATTCTTAACCATTTGTAGATAGTTTAGTGCTGTTTGTTGCAAAGATCTGAATATTTACAGAAGTGGACGTATCATATGGCATTATCGAGGTATTACTCAACGTACAATAAGCGATAAATAATCAGAACTCGGCCTTCTAGGACACTCGGAACGAACAAAACGAGCAGGGGCAAGAGCAATTGTTAAGAACCTCCCAACTAGGACAGGTGACAAAAAAAAGCAGTAGTACCATTGAACATTATTTGGATAATGTGGGTTGTACTTATATACCACCAAGAAAAATCCCGTATTGACATGCTTTCAGAAACAGCGTCCACAAATTGGATTGCTTTTGGAAGTCTATCACTTATTCTGACGAAAGTCGTTGCTACCAACTGCAAAGTATAAAGAAGATCCTCCAATCACTTGGATGATGCATTTTTTTACCAAACGCTAAAATATGGGGGCAGTAACTTACTGGTATAAAATATGATTTGATGTGGCGACAGATCACTTTTAATTTTTTGTGATGACACTATAAATGCCGCAAAGTGCATATAAGTGTTGAGTTAATAATAAGAAGAAAAGAGAAATAAGAAATTTTTTTCTTGCAATCGTTGAAGTAGTCTCTAGACATAAATCCAATTCAAATTGTATAGCACATCGTTCAGCAAAACCATGAAAACCAACAAAAAAACAGTGGTATCAGAAAAATGGCAGAGAATACCCCAGCAATCGATGCACGATTTAATCTGTACCACACCACATACTTGTCATACCTATATGACAGTAAAGAATCTATAACCAAGTATTACTTGTAAGTTTTAGTTGAGTAAATCAATAAAATTTATTAAATAAAAAATTTAAATATTGACATCTTATGTGCATATAACAGGTGGGGCAGTCAAGCTGCACGTTTCTAAGAAGCTTGTATGGTGGGAGTGACGGTGGTACAGGAAGTCCGCAATGACCTTCACTACCCACTCAGTTGAAAGTTTAGTAACCATGCAGCGTTGGACCGCTGAATAACAAGGTTTCGCTGTTATAGCATATTTAAAAAATGGTAAAAGCTACGTACGAGCACAAGTCGCGTTCCCCCTACATTTCCATCTTCTGCCTCGTGCTCATGTTCGAAGTAGAAAAGTCATTTCTGTTTGGACTAACAACTTACATAGAACGGGTCAAACAATAATAACAAGAGGTGGTAGTGCAAAAACTTTTAGGCTCCAAGAATGTGGAGGCTGTACGAGTAGCGATTACAAGAAGTCCTCAAAGATCTGTCAGGCGCCACAGCGTTGCTCTTGAACTTTTGACTCGAACAATAAGGAGAATTTTCCGGAGAAACCCCGGAGATTATCCTATTCGCGTTGATTTTTGTGAGCACATGTTTGAGGATGACCCACAGTTCATTGATAATCTATGGATGAGCAATGAAGCTCATTTATACCTCAGTGGATATCTCAATAAACATAATTTTTGCTAATGGGCTGTTATCAACCCTCAAAAATTTCACGAACGACTTCTCGTATTTTTATGGCCATGCTGGAAACTTTCCTTATTCCAGGACGTTAACAATTTCCTACAAATATCATTTCCATATGAGACTCGGATAATGTGTACAAAATGATGGTTGCCATCTTCTTGGAATCATATTCAAAAAGTGAAACTTTTTTGCTTTTATACCAATTTCCATTTGTGCTCTTAATATTTGTTGCAATAAATGAAAAAAAATTCTTTTGTTTTTTAATACATACAAATAGTGCTGTTTGACTGTCCCATACTGTACATAGTAGACAAGGCAAGATTTCTTTGCCAAATTGGAACAGTTTTTGTCGAGTCGCTCAAACAACTTCAGATTAGATAGCTCCCCCGTAATGCTAGTGCCTTGGAAAAGAAGCTCAAATTGGATAACAAGTAAGAAATCCCACCAAAGCCAGTTCTTTTTCAAGTGTAGTATTCGTTTTGGCTGAATTGTGGCGTTAAAGCACTACTTTTCATATGTCGTTACCATCATCGTTACCAGCATCGGCGATTACAAATTAACAAACAATATGACACACAATCTAGTGCACTTTATTACAGTGTACCCAAATCTTAATTGTATGTTGATTCGCTTCAATTAACCCTTGAAAGGGTTAACTTTTGAAATCAAAATTGTCTTTGTGAAACCACTTGCGCCCTACGTAGATACCAACATAACTCTTGGTTTAACAAATGACCTAAGTATTCCTAGCACTAATACATACCATATACGTTTAATGCGAAATTACAGTTTTGCAAATTTCCTCCCCAAATAAGATTTCCACAATTTATTTTCAATTATTGATGTTTTAATTAGAAATGCACTCCGGTATCAAATAAATATCCTAACTACTTATATGCAGTGTACGTATTTGTTTACTTCAAATTGTATCATTTTTGTAAATTATTAATACTACGTATTTGCGCAGTCTATAAAAATAATATTTTTAAATTTACCATTCAATTAAATTATTATCAGCTAAGATTCTAAAGGGCCATAGGCTTTACTTTTTTGCATTTTTTGGGAACGTTTCTTTCAAAATTCATAAATCAGAAAGACCCTTACAACCTTTTCTGGCAAATGTCGATAAACTTGAAACCAGGCGATGAGAAAACCTACGATGTAAATTATCGACAACTTTCCTTGCTACATTAGCGGCGATGTTATTTAATTGAGAGCATTACGACTCATTTGTTACTGCTTTACGTTCTTAATGCTCTTGAAAGTATCTATTCATTTATGCAAATTATTCTGGACTAAATAAGTGAGTACGCAATTTATTTCGAAATAATAAAACGAGTATCAAATGAACTGGCAAAAACAAGGAAACCCTGTAACCTACACGTTTGTCCATCTCGTGTTGGTAAATCTTATTTTCGTCTCAGTGACATGTGTTATTTGAGTACAATTCGGCAATGTTATACGTCGTGGACTTTCAATCGAGCTGGATGTTGCTCCAAAAAGAAATGGGAGTTTGTTATAGCAAAAATAATGCTCCGCGCCAAAGTGCATTTTGTGAGCACGAAGTGGTTTTTTAAACAATTCTGGATTGGTTCTTTCGCACTACTAAAAGTATTGTTTGTTAAGATGTTTATTAAAACAGAAATAGAATCAGCATCAATTATTGAACTTGTTGATCATGTATTTTTTTATATATAAATATTATTTTAATTTTATCTGAATATTAAATTAGTGTATAATGTGTTGCATAGTTCCAATGTCATCGTTTTATCATTGATTCTCTAAAATAAGTCAAATTAAAATATAACAATATTTAGGACACTCGTGACATGGTTTTAAATTATACTACACGTGTTTCAGATTTAGGGCAAACGAATACATATATAGGCAGCACATATGTACGGTTGACCACTTGCTTTACTAAGGGACGGTGTGGGGCAAATTCGATTAATTTCCGCATTTTATCATAATATCATACACCACAAACATAGTTGATATAAAATAGAATAGTTAAACGCTTCAATGATTTGAATAAAATTTTGCATACACACTTATTGGTCAACGCCTCAACTAAGGGCGTTAATGGGCAAAATCGGTCAAAAAGCGCCGGGAAACGACCTTCAAATATTTTTAATTTCTACAGTTCTTGCGATATTTGGATCAAACTTGTTATATATGTTTCTTAGGTAATCTATCTGCCCCTTGGGGTGGGGGCTTGCCAAGAGGGTTTTTTCCCTAAGGTTCTTGTCTCTTCGCTGTATTGCATTACTCTGATATCGTCTATTTGAAACATTATTTTTTTACGTATTTTCTGGTAAAGTTAACAGGTTCGGTGACTGTTTTATGTAGACAATGTTTTAAAAGACAGCTAAATTGGGCGAATGATGTAATAGCAGGAATTGAGAATAGAAATTTGCTCTAGGTTCAAAGTCTCCACAATGACCATATTAGTTCTTCAACCAATTACTACCTGCCCAATGATAACATTAATAGAGGTAGGAAAAAATGATCAGATAACGCATTCTATTTAATCGGATCGGATCCCAATACTGAAATGTTTTCCATTATTTCATCTGCTTGGTACTTGGTAATTTCTCTTTGGAGATTAATGATTCATATTTGATCTAAAGTAAATATAACAAAATTATGTTGTTGATCTGTTATCTATAGGATTTTTATATTCACTGAGTAAGATGTATGACCATCCAAAATAAGAACAAGTAAAAGTTTTCAAATGATTTTTTATTCATATAAAGAGTAGGGCCATTTTGAAG
Organism: Sinelater perroti; assembly: GCA_036346155.1. Classification (NCBI taxonomy): domain Eukaryota; kingdom Metazoa; phylum Arthropoda; class Insecta; order Coleoptera; family Elateridae; genus Sinelater; species Sinelater perroti. Next base: position 11,765,494 of record JARFIY010000260.1, on the reverse strand, counting down.
TGACTTTGAAAATAGTTTATGTTAGACCTGAAAAATGATATCTCTCGAAACGAGCGTATTGTGTGGCCCCCTCGTTTGAGAGGCCTCACAGTTGTGATTTTCTTTTGAGATTGCTGAAGAATTTACCAGGATCAAGCATCGACAAAAGGCGAAGCCCTCAAACACCGTCATCTTTTAAATGTAACTTTCAAAAATGAAATTATGGAAAGTTACTTTTTAAATACTTAACGTGGTCACACGTTATGTGGAAAATATTAAATACGTTTTATTTAATGATTTTAAAATTACCATTCTGCCTCATTTTTCCATAACTCGATTTAATAATGACTGCTTTTAAGGGTCGTCGCTGTAGCAGACTAATCACGAGAAATGTTTTTTTGTCCGGGAACTCAGTACAAACGCAAATTCGAGTTTCGCTGGAAAGTAAGTAGTAAGATTGCATGTTATTAGGCAAAATAAGCCTTTGATGCTGCAACGATGCTAGTAACGAAAAACAATTTTTTTTTCAAAAATTTAGGTTTTCTGTTTGCAGATATAAGTAAAAAGCCTTTTCATATTAACTACAAGACAGGTTACTTTTAAAAATTTTAGTAATTTTTTTGCAACTCATTATTTTGCATGTCTATCTCATTTATACCCAATGTATTTAAAGATTTATTCATTAGATCATTTTTCAAATATAGACTACATATTCAAAAAGTCCTACCACATGATTCCCCTTCACAACCTCAGCCCTTGCAAAGAATAAGTCTATCGGAACTTTTACAACAAATAAGCAAAACCAGTGAGACCAAACCTTCAAAGGCTCTTTTAATTCATTATTAATGTAGAATATTTGACAATATCTGCGAAAGGTTCAATATAGTTAAATGTTTTAAGTTTTCCTCTCTGTTTTTCAAATACATCTTATGGAATTTTTTAGAACGGCCTCAATGAGTACCGATATTTTCTCATAGTTCTATTCTGAATATTTCAGTACATTCTTTTTTAAAATATATTTTTAGAAATGAGGTCAAAACGGTACCATCAATAAATACAAGAAAAATTTCGGTTGATCCGTTTGCGAGTAAGTATGACAAGATTCATAAACAAAACCGTGAAAATGTCTCAGAAAAGTGTTGTTACAAACAAGTCCAAATTCCTTTATGTCTAAACGTTTCATAAGAATAAGCGCGATTAACTGCGATTCTGATATGCATCATAAACAGATACACTTATATTAGAGTGCATCATTTGTAAGTTTTAAATTGCTCCTATAAGAGACTGATTGCTGAAATTTACTACCTAAACTCAAACACAACGGTATTGAGTACCTCGTAACATATGTAGATCAAAATTTTTAAGCTTTTTTCCAGTAATACCGTGAAAATATTAACTCTAAGGAGTATTTAAAGGCATGAACTCCGAAATTTTGAATTCTTTCGGCCAGTACTGCAAAAATAAGAAACATTTAAATCATAATCTCAGCTGAGTAAATATAATAATAGAAAAGAAAATTGTAAAGGTCTATTGAAATTGTATCCAACTAACCTTCCTGTAAGATGGTTTCTCTAACACATTCACACTTTTGCAACAAATAACAATGTACTTTTACCATTTAATGTTCGCATTTATATATTTAGAAATCTAATTAAAGCACTATAGACACACAATACATATGTACATGCAAAAATAACTTAGGCGAATACAAGAATTTTATTTTATCAAAATTCTTTCTCGCCCCCCTCTCTCCTATTACCCTTACATCTGTCTCGCCTCTCCCCCCTCACTCCACTCATCTCTCCCTCTACATCTGTTTCTGTTTCTTCTGCTCTTTCTTTCTCTAGCCGCTCTCCTCCTCTTCCTTTCTCTCTTTCTCGCACTCCTCGTCCTCCTCCCCCTCACTCTCTCACGTTCTCCTCCTCCTCTTTCTTTCTCTCGCTCCTTCCCCTACCCGTTCTTGTTTCGCATTTCAATTGATAGCAACTAAAGAAGAATTTTGTTGGACAACAATATCATTAGACAAAAAGCTGCGACTTGTTGTATTTTGCCTAAATATTTAAACAGATATGATAGATATACATGACATAAAATATTCTATGGTAACTGTGATATAAAATATTTTTATTGCATTAAATTTGAGACAAATGTAAGTTTTCTACTACCAATGATGTATCGTACTGCTAATAACTTTAGGAATATTATTTTTCTATAATTTCAACAGAATCAAACTAAAATCTTAATAATAAAATTAAGTCTGTTAAGAAGAACCATGAAAGTGCGCTTACAGGTGGAACATGTAACTTTCTTGCTATGTCAGACGCAAGTCCATATTTATTTGTTGCCACCACAATAGTAAACCAGTATTACTGCAACATATTATTTATTAGAATTTCTTCACAATTATTGCTTTCATTGGCAGCTTCTTGGTCATTGTTATCACCAAAATACGTTTATAAAACTAACGATTTCTTTAAAGACGTGCATCTTTTTAAATATCTAGTATTTGTATGCCAAGTCAGTATTTGTTGTTTTTACATCATTAGTAAATATTTTTATCCGCATTTAAAAATCGCACATTTGTTACATCATTTTAATAAACATTGAAAAATTTTGATAATCTTTGTCTTTACATAAACGTTAACAATAAAATTCATTTACTACATAGTATGTTCTGAAATGATTCCTGCCATGTCATATAACAAATGGAGTTATTAAAGACACATAAATAAAAAAATATGTATATAGAACAACACCGTCTCAGTTTTCTTCACAACAAACATCCTGGGAATACACAGTTCTGGCAGCTTCTCTCTACTTCACGAAATCCTTTATTGGAATGGAAATCTGCTGCCTTCTGAAGTCTTCTAAATTACCTGAGTATTATTTTTGCGAAAGAATGTTCAAACTCAACGCAAAATATGATGTGCCCATCAGACAGTCCACATACTCATTGTGTAGCACCCCCACAAACTAGTCCACTCATTGCTCACGCATGTGCATTCTGCTTTTGTCAAATTATAAGATTCCGGAAACCCTTCTTATTATGTTAACGACGACTAAATTGTTTGCATCTATTTTTGATGTGTTTCATGTTTCATGTAGAACTCATTTATATGCTTTACGAAGGTATTGCGCCTATTTTTCATAAAACCTTTGTCAAATAGTCTTACAACTTCTCTAGAATATTAAATTGTCATTTCAACCCCATAGGGTCCCGCTCATTATGGCCGCTTGATATTTTCATCGCTGCTGGGAATAATAAACGTCGGCTATAATTTCACGAAAACGACTCCCTAACTGGAAAAAGCCAGCAGCCACTTTTTAGGGATTAACTGCCCTTTTTTACCTCGTGCCTATTTCAGGCTACTATTCTATATTTCATCAAGTCCGCCACCTGTTAGTTCTCACCCTAGCCGATTTTCTTACCCTCATTCCTACTTCATTTTGTAGAAATACATTTCCCCCTACTGCTAAGCGGCATTGCCTAATAGAACCGTCCCGGGGATGATATCTGCTTCAATTTGGCCCCTAATGTTGCCAAAGCAAAATTGTTTTCCTTCCATTCTAAAAAACAACAATGTGGTAGACATTAAGCAAAGAACCAAAGCCATAAACATTTTGTGGAAACCCGAAACCCGCCGGCGATCAATTTATGCTTTTTAGTGATTGTTGCGCTGCGGCCGCTTTCGCAAAAACACCTGTATTTCAAAGCTGCCACGGAGTCTACAGGTGGCAACGGCGACTGAGACCACCTGTGGTGCGGGGAAGTTAATTAAAGGCGAGTATGAACTAGACAGCGGCGCTATGCTCGATTAAAAATTGAGCAGCGAGGTGCAAAGTAGCCGTAATCTTTCGTGGGAATTAGAAGGGTAATTAATCATCTCGCCCGTAAAATTCTAGGTGGCGTAAAAACAAACCCGGACGAGCGATAAATCATGGCAGTAATTTGATACGCCAAGTAAACTAATTGCGTGGGATTATCTTTCGTTTTGTCTTCTGCATTTTCGCGGGTATCCTAATTCTACTGCAATTAATTGTCCAACGAACGCAATCTGCAAAATTAATTCACCAAAACATTGCTAAGGATCTGGTTATTGTTAAATTTAAAAACCATTTAAAATACTGAGAGTAACCAATATCATTTACAGATCTTGCTACTAATTAAGCAATTTAGTAAAAATTTAACCACAAGTACTTATAATTATCAAAAACTAATGTCACATTTTAAAATATAGTCAATTTTGCTAAATAAAAGTACGTTTGCAAAGAGCATTTTGACCTAATTAAAGAATAATTTTTATTTCAAAGCCGAGTGAACTACCAAATCTCACATTTTTTCGATTACATTGCCATAATGGTTAAATGGTAGAACAGATAAACACAAAATTAAAAAAAGTTCATAAAATTATACTTTTAACTATAATTATATACGCCACAAATTTTATTATAAATTAAAAAATAATTATGGACTTGCTACAGTTGCCATTAGAGTCGTGTTACAGAGCTTACAACAAAAAACTTTTAATTCAGACGGAAGCTTCCAGGAGTAATTTGAAGCAATTACAGATAAGCCCAGAATTTATTATTAATAAATTACTTATGCCATTAAAGCGTCTGCTGATGAGTTGTCAAATTCCGTACTGTCTGCTGGATGCCGAACTTCCTGTTCTCACAATTGTTCCGAAAATTTTCACCGAGAAAAAACGGTTTCCTTAATTCACGCTCACTTAGTGCTAATTAAGCAATTACGTCTACGTACGTCCTTGCTTTTTTCAGTTATAAGTAAGCGCATTATCTACTGTTATATAATTTAGATTGACGATGAGAATTTAAGATCCGCCAAAAAAATATCTTCTCTTATATCCTTCAACCATCCATCAATGATTTTAAGCCAAAACATTTATCTTGCCTAATAACTAAATTAAACGTCGTTTATTCTAAATTCTATTTAAATGTATAGGAAACAACGCTCATGCTGTAGAAGACAAAACCAATTTTGAAAGAATTCTGCAATCTCGCCACCTTTTTGATACCGTGCTGTACCAAAATATAATAAATTATTTTAATTTAATTAAGTAGTATTACAGATCTTAATTTCTGCAATTTGAAACAAAAATTACAAATTTGGACCTTTCTCATTATGAAAGAAAATTACATTTTCGAAACTGGCCTTAAAGGATTTTTTTTGTTTGATTCGTCCTTAATACTCTCCTGGATCATCTTCCTTGAAATAAACACTTTTAAGTCTTTGTTCTCTAATCCACGTTAACAATAATTCCCCAAGATTATCTTTCCTTTTTTGCATTTCTTCTTCTCCGCCTGGCCAACTTTCAGATCATTCAGCTCTCATATTGTGCATATTATTTTCCCTTCCATATTCCATCATATTATGTTTAAAAGTCACATCGTGATGCTGTTTTGGGGGTATTTTAAAAGTGACTACAATAAAGTAACACCAAAGCTCGGGCACTTGCTGTACCGTTTTTGTGAACAAAAATTGTTTGGCTTACTGTTATTAGAATTATCACTTGAGTAACCGTGTAGTGTTCTGAGAATCCCAGATTCATTATAACTATATATTCGATTTGAAAAGTACGTAACGTAGCTTTCATTTTTTATCCATAGGCTATACCACTTTTACTTATTTTGTACCAATTTTCTTATAGTTTATTACTAACTAATTGTACACTATAAGTGAAGACATGGTCGAACCGTTTTAAGACAAATTTTCAAAAAGAATAGTAACCCTATCATTCTAGAGATAATCACTTTATCTACAATACAAAATCTTTTTTTTTTTGAGAGAACAGTAGCTACAAATTTTTTTATTCTGAATAAGAAAATAACAACAGCATGTAGAATGTTTGTCCTGTTTGATATTTTTCTAATGATTCGTTCTTTAAATAAAAATATGTTAGCAGATCTGACTATTTATAGTTTGTCATCATTTAGACCTTTATTTTTCTTAACTAACGCCCATCTTTAGTTGGGGCGTTTCGTCTATTGACTATTTTGGCTCAGTTGCAATATACTGTTGAATATAAACCTTCTATTCCTTTCTAGCTTCTTCTATTGTAGATTTAGATAGTTAATTATTACTTTAAGGTAGCCCTTGTGGTCATTTCGCAAATCAATTTCACTCATTAGAAGTTGTTATTTTAGAAACATGTATCAACTTTAATTTGCACCTGGCACAATTTTTCTGAAAATACTGATATATCGTATCTATCTATACATTTGAACTGAAAGTAAACAAAAAAATATTTACACGAGGAAGTCTGCGCGAAGTATACAAAGACAACCTATACATTTGAACGAGAAGTAAACAAAAACGGCTGACATGAATTCAGCGTGCAGTGCTCTGATATCTTGATTTACACGAGGAGGTCTTTGAGTTCGTGCCCGCATGTCGGGGCTACCCTCGGTATATTCCGAATGGCCGAGCAGCCGCGGCTGTCATCGAGCCGTTGCATTGCCGAACGCAAAAAGCGCGTCTGCCACAGCTTTTTGATTTGCTTCCGCCCAACGGAGCTTCGATTGTGAGCGCCACTCATAATGGATATAAGCATAAGCCGCCCATAAGAAATACGTATAATGCACGTAAACCTTATGTAAACATTTGGAATATGTGCATGCTCAATCAAAGTAGCGGCAGCAATGTCTTTCCAGGCATTTTGCATAATTATGTTGCCTTTGCACCTGTTATCCCTGTTATGGTGTAGAAACAGATGCATATTTACTAAATTAATTAATAGTTCCTTATCCGTTGTAAAAACGAAGCCAAAACGTCGACATACTAAAGTTGGGTTATGCAATTTTAGAATAAAAACATTCTGTTACCGCTGCCAACATTAATGTAGGGAAAAATTAAAAATTTCTGCAAAAATACCTTTTTGGCAGGCAATCCCTAGTTAATTAAAATTGCAACACATATATCAAGCATTTTGTATTGAAATGGAGTACACACGCAACATATTTGTGTAATATTGTAAACTGCTGTTGCTGGTGCAATAAAATAAAATAAAAGCCCTTCGGATATCAATACATTTTATTCTAATTATTTTTGTATTTCTTAAATCAATATTTTATTTAGTCTACTGATTATCTAGATATCTGTTTACTGATTTTTAAAGAATTTGGAAAATGTAATATTTCAAAAAAAATTAATGAAATTTTCAAAAAACTGTTAATAAAAGACAGAAAATTACACTAAAATTAATTTTTGTTTAGTTTAAATCAAGTTGTATTCTCTTTGAAAATTAAGTTTTAAATTTGTTATTAAACAAGAAACAGTAAACTGACCTTAAATTACTTTCGTCCCACTTAGTAATTATACTTAATTATGGTACTAAAATTTATCACTCAAAATGATACTTTAAGAAGCAAAACCGATCCCAAAGTGTAAAATGGTTTGTGTAGACTTACTTTCTCTAACTTGGGATGACAGAACAAACAAATTAATCGGTTAATTCTAATTTTAAACAATATATAAAATTATTAGTTTGTTTTTTATGCTTACTTATATTAAGTGATCTTATTACCACTTCTTCTAGGATGCCTTATTTTAACAAAATCTTTATACTTAGCACAGCTACGTTTGCAGATGAGCTGTAAAGATATTTATCATACACAAATGCAGTACTAAATTTATTTGGCGTAAGAAATCAAACAATTTCGAATATTTATTTATGTTAGACTGAGATTGGATTTTTAGTCTAGAGGAAAAAAGAAAGCTAAAGACAACATACGTTTGGAAAAATTTGAAAGGTAAACACTACGTAAGCGTAGAGTTATGACTCACGCATTATATGTAATGCAGCTATAAAATCAATAACTCAGCAGAGCAATTTTCTAGTGGCTCAAGACACATAGTTAGTTATGAACAAAAATTAACAAGGGGTAAGAAAGTAATGCTGTTCTTTCTCCTTCTAGATATTTATTTAGGAAACTTAGCTTTGGCTACAAAAATTTCTCTTTGCCTTTTATTACATTAATAAAAATGGAAGCCCTTTATGGGATTAAGACATCATAATACTTTTCTTGATAATATATATTTTAGAAACCATAGTGTGAACGGGATGTTAAGTATTCAGCAACCAGTACGGAATGTGACTGTTAAATTTAGATATATCTACATGTCAAAAATCTGTGATTAGTTTTGTTTAAGAAAAAAAGCTTAGGTTGTGGAATGTAATAGACCATATCGACAAAACTTCAAAAAAGTTATAAAGATTGTTATGGCCCTGTGAAGCTGTATAAAGTACATGTAAACACTCTATGTCTTTTGAAAAATCCGTTTAAAAATAAATCGTGAGTTCTTTATTCCTTTGCGATATGCAAAAGTTGTTCCTCTACTTCAGTTAGTTTTAAACATTCTATTTTTGGTACATGTACTGTCCAAAAAGTCCATATCTCAAACCATATAATAAGATGGGGCACACGTAACATTTTATTTATCACAGACAAGTTTTCTTAACATAGAAATATTAATCTTTTCTATGTTAAAGTAAAAGTTGTTTTTGTAGTTCCGATTCGAACTTTCACTTGTTTGATACATCTAGTTAAGTATTGAGCCAAGATATCTAAAGCAAGACACTCTTCTTATAATCTGTCTACCAACTGCACGATGGGTGTTAGAAATTTGTTATCGACTTAATATATTATTATTGTATTGGTTTTGGATCATTTTTCCAATTCATTAAGACAATTTATTATGTAATAAAGGTTCCCTAAGCTATCAGACAGAATAACGGTATCATCAACCTAGCGTTGATAATCGGAAATCCGTTTTCCTTGATACCCCATTGCACGTTTTTAAGTGAAAATTAATATACATACAATACTGAAAAGAATAAGGAATAAAATGCATTCTTGACGTACATCGTTTAGCTATAATGTTTCGGTTAAAAGCCTATTTGCAAGTTAAATATCCACCCTTTGAGATTAATAAACTTTTTGTATCGTTCTTATGTATTTGTTGTCAATAACAATCTCTCTTATTCTGGCAAGTAATAGCTAATAAGCATAATCGATAGTCAATAAAGCATATAAAAATGTGTTTCTATTTCTGAACCAAAACCTAAAGTATAATGTGTCCTTTGTTCTGAGACCAAATTTTCTCACATCTCCTGTCCGGAATATTCGTAGATAGATTTCTAATACATTTCTCATCAAATTGAGAAGACTGGAGTCCACACATCTTTTCGAATTGTTTTCGGTATTGTCGCAAAAGTTAATTTGGTCGCTAAATAGTGTTTCTGTGTAGTTTTTCTATACTTTACACATCTCGTCAGGTCCAGTAATGATATCATGAATTTTATTTATCACTTTTCAGTTATCTGTTTCTGTTTTTCTCTGTTAGTATTTGTCTTTATAAATCTGAACTTTTTGTTTGTTTCTTTCTTCTTTGTGCGTTTCCAATAGATCAAGAATTTCAGTTGCCATGCAAAGTTTCTTTTCATCTCTCGTTGACAATGCAAGTATGCCTTCAATTGCCTTTTTTCGTCTTTTTATGATCTCAAGCTTCAGTAACATCGTTTTTCCTGAACGATGTTAGTTTCATTAATCCCTCCACATCAAATTTTTGTTTTTTTTTTTTCATTTCTGATTGATTACATTTTTCTGTTATACGTACTGACTGCTTTTTTACTGTTTTGATGAGTTTGAATTTTAACCGAATATTTGTAGTAAATGGATTATGATCTGCATCAAAATACGCTGCTAGTCTTGTAATATTACCTTTAAATCTACATTTCGAGACATTTCGAAGAAAGTATTTCTTAAAACTAATTTTTCTTCTTTCCCGAAATGTATAAGCATTTCTCCATGTCGATTTCTTTCTTCAAGTCTAATTGCTTGCAACGCCTTCCATCTTTCCTTGGCTCACTTTCGGATTAAAATTCTTTGTTATTATATTTATTTGATGGTTCCATAATTTTCTTTGGATTTGATTTGACGGAATTGCATGCATAAAAATAAATTATATTCATCTTACTATTAGTAGGGGTGGCATTTAGTTTCAGGACAATTAATCAGTCGGAGTATAGTATAATATTTTGCACTCGCTCTATTCATAGACTCAGATGTATCACTTCTGAAGTAGTAAAAGGATGTTCCTTTTGGGAATATTGCGTTTCTGAACCATCTAGTGATTTAATTTCCTTTATAGCGTTGTCAAGTTTACTAAAAAAGTGATTTAACATTTCAGCAAAGTATTTAACTTTTGTGTGGTTACTCGACACGATCAACTGCGAATAATAATATTCTAGGATGTTATTCTTACATATTTTACATAAAAAATGGTAATCAATTAATAAGAAAATACAGACAAACATACCTTTCTTTTCTGATATAGTCCAGATATGTCTTTTTCGTGTTACTTTACTGTTGTTTATTGTTGTAGTAGATTTTACATAATAATAGTTCTCCGCAATAAGCCACAAAGGCCCTTTGGGGTCGTTACAGGATAGATCTGCTACAATCTAGAGCCTACGGTACACAAGGGTAGTAACGTGGCTAGCGCTACGTACCGACCGCCTATTATTACCCCAGAGTTTGACCTTCAGGTACTCATTTATTGGAGCCTTAGTCGAGCTGGGCCGTAAAAATGCCAGTGATCGGATTGGAGAGAGCAGGATTCGAACCCGCATCTATAGTTTCGTAGTCTAGCGACTTATTCACTAGAACACTACAGCTCCATATAGTAGATTTGATAGATTTTTTTTATTAACATTTCTTGAAATAAAGAAATAAAATGTTGAATTCAATCTTTAGATTTCTGAAGTATTTTTAGAACATTTCTTTTGATAATGATGGTGTTGTAATATTTGTATTCTTTACCAATGTCAACGCTCACCCATTTTGGGTAAAATGACAAACACACAATACGGAAATTTTTTACAATACAAAATAGAGGGATATCGTAAGTTAGGCAGTGAAATAAGATATTGGACAGCTTTGAGAAATGATTCACTTGTTGAACTGACAATGAAAAGAACAGCTAATCGTCTACGTGCACACAAGCATGTAGCATTGAATGAAGAATGTAGAGCATAGCCTTAAAATAATAAACGCTAAATAGACTCCGAGCTACCTAAAGGAAATTTCTAAATAAAAAGCAGCTTGCAATAAATACCGAACATGTTATTCACTTTTGCAAATAAACGTCGGGAATTACCATTGGAAAGTACGCCGTACGTTATTTCATGTTCTTTAAAACAATTCATTTAATCGAGGCATTGGATTTCAGAAACTATAAATCGTATTCAATAAAAAAATCTCTTAATACTTAGCTCATTAATTTAAAGAATATTTTTAGAAAGAATAAATTCAAAATTTTAGAACTGTTGTAAGTGTGCACGTTTTGGTTAGAACTCTAAAATACAGACCACGATGTAGCAATATAAAAGCAGCTAATTTAATTATTTTATCCTGAATGCTTTTCATATATTCTATTAACAGTTTCTAAATGTTCAGTACAATAAAGTGATTCTTTTTGTAATTAGTCATATGAGGTAATATTTCTTTACCAGATATCAAAAATGGTTGCTCGTCCGAATGTTAGTCTTTTAATTGTTGTAGCTATGGCGCATGGGAAGTTTTTGTTACAAAATTATATTTTGGTTTCTTTGTTATGTTTAGTTATTTTGGTTATAGATTGCTATACCCCCATTTTGCCAGATAGTTTTATTAGACTACAAATTTTTTAAAGTACCTCTATCCGGATGAAGACCCGATAGACCTACGTCGCCTGATTTAACTATCTTTAGCGAAGATTCTGTGTATCTATGCAATCCCTTCTCTTACACTACTGTGTCTAATAACTAAATTCTGACTTTCTTATGCTTGGTTTGTTTTTACTAATTTTGACCATATTATTGCACCCTAATTATGTTTTTCATGTTGCTTAATTTCTTGAAATCTATTAAAGTTCAGAATATCTTATTGCATTATTTTAAAATATTATTAAGAAAAGAGTCAAAATAATGTATAAAAAATAATTAGAAAATGCATAACTTATGAATATTTAGAATAATAACAAAAAAATTAATACGATTTGTAAGCTAAACAAGGGAGTAAGACATATTACGATAGATAAAAACTAAATATACGTAGGTAAAATGGTAATGATAATGGTAAGGCCCTAACGCCCCGAATGGAATCACGGCCCGCGAACTGAGAGGTTAAGGCTCTCGTATATTTGCCACTGTGCGTGGTCGTTGGCCACCATCTCTGATGCGGGACGATTTGGCAAGCACCAAGCTTTAGATGACCGCTATTATTACCCCTTGTTCGAAGTGAACGCAGGCACTCAGGCATCAGGCAGCACAGGAATAAACCCGGGTCCGTCAGCATCGCTGACTTCAGGCAAATTAAATATAAACTAAAATTTTATTTATGAGCCATGAGGTAAACAGAAAGAGATGTCTGAAGGAAACAACCTTAAAAAGTCCATATTTACGAGTGGTATAACCAACTTTTGGGAGGATAAGAAGCAGTTGAAAATAAAGGTTACCTTGATCGAGGATCAGCGTGACAGAGCAGAATATTTGTGTGATTTTCCTCCTTTTCAAAAATAACTATTTACTAGCAGTTACTAAAGTTGCTTATGTGAACAACTTGACGAAACAACAGTGGCATATCAGAAAAGATGTAAATTTTCAATCCGAGATGCTATTCTGCTTCACAACGATATCTGCCCTCATACAGATGCTCAAATTTAACAAAAATGGATAATTTGCTCTGAACTATACTGAAACAGCATCTCTGGTCTTATTATTTTGAGATTATCATTTGTTTGTACCACTAGAAAAATCACTTGGGGAGACAGAATTCTTTAGTTTTCCCGGGCTGGTGGATCGCTTTCATTTTACGATACTGGGATCAAAAACTACCTATCCGTGAAATTATGTAAAAAAATAACTTTGATGTTTGTATTTTAGGGTTTCTCAATAAATAAGAAGAAACTGATTTATAATTCTGAGTATAAAAAACTCTTTGGTATTTGAATAGATCAATCTGCCATTTACATACGTATTTTACGACAATAAAAATGTGCTGTAATGTTAGTTAATAAGAAGTTTGGAGTTGTTATGTTTGATTTAAATGTCTCCCTGGGGGTCTAAATGTTAAATTGTTTTGATCATTAGAAACTATACCATTATACCGTTTCAGTAGTTTAAGCACAATTAGTTGGATGTTACAATACTTTCATGGCATATTAATATTTAACATTTGATAATATACGTGGATATCTATGATTTACCTTAAATATCTGTAAGAATAGTCCTTGTTTCGATGTGATGTTTTAAAGAGAATTCAAAATTCCTAAAAGTATAATATCTGCAATGTGCAGTGTATATAACGTTATCACGTTACTATTAAACTAATGTATGTATAAATTATAACTTTATGATGTATTACTGTTATAAGAAGTTTGTAGAATTTACTATTTTGTTGAGAGTTGTCCCACTGAAATAGAAGAAGTGCTTGTCACAATCTTCATAACTAATTTTTGATAAATTAAATGAATGCGAAGGCTTTCACGGTTGGTGTTATGGTGCATCGTGTGGTTGGTCCCCGGGTTATAAGGCCGTGGTCAGAGTTCGGAAATTCTTGACGTATCGTCCACAATTGCGGCAGCCATCTTCAGAAGAAAGCCACCCCAGTTATGGACAAAACGTCAAGAGTTTCCGAACTCCGACCACGGCCTTATAACCCGAGAACCAACCACACGATGCACCATTTTGTAAAGTTGTCCGCTATTTTTTTTTTGAAGTTGTTACAATAAAGACTCAAAACTTTTTGAATAGTACTGTAGTCATTTTTAATATAATTTTCTACTAAAACTCATCCATCTTCCATTTCTGGCGTTTTATTTAATTTTTAATTTAAAAGCATAATTAATCCATCTGTTCTTACTTACCATAAAACTCACCAGCGTTTTCGTATTATTTTTAAATATTAAGAACATGTTACTAGAAGTTTATATCATTTTTATATTTAACAGGAAGCTTTGTAATAATCAAAGTTTCCGAATATCTTTGAAATTAAAACAAAAATTAAAAACAAATTAAATAAGAACCATTTGTGCTAAGTGTCGTAATAAAAAATATGCGTTAAATACCCAACCAGACAGTTACTTCAATTACTTGTTAGTAAACCTGGTCCTGTTTACAATAAAACCATTTATAGTTTGTCATATCTATTAGCTTCAATGCTAAATTTATAGTTCCTTGAGGGCTCAGATGATACATCTTTGGGGGACTTGAACTCTCTATAATCGCGGCGCGTGTCATGTTTAATACTTCTCGAAACCGATTATCGGCAGGGAAATTTTCATGATTCTCGTCTAGCTACATTGTCTCTTGCAAAAATTAATCAGGTGTTCATTAGGTGACATTGAGTTTGACTCTCATAATTAATCTAATTCGAACACTTCCTTGTAGTCCCTGGAACTTATAGTCTATATTTGTTCAAATTTGTACTTCTAATCATTTAGTTTACTTTTATTTTAAGCTAGCGTTCTCTTTCGTGTGAAAACACGCTTTAAAATCACTTTCGTTGCGGGCGCATTGTTACCACGCCAAAGCACAGGTAAAAACCAAAAAACCGTTATTAGGCGTTATTGGCAGAGAATAGTTAGAAAATTCCGCCGTTAGTCACTACGCTTCCAGAACCGAGGCTCAACAAACCCATAAACAGTTTCGAGTAAACAAAAGGCAATTTGTTTTAGCGAGTTTTTGCGCGGAGCTCCGTGTTTGCATTGTAAATTAATGAAGTTAAAATTATTAACGGACGACTCAAGTCAAAATAACTTCTGGAGTCGTCCTTTGACTCCATATTTCCAGAAAGGCCTAAGCAGGCTTAAGATACTCTAATCCCTACGCATTACCACAAAACGCATACCATAAATTCCTCGACGGCGACCTCCACCAAGAGATTTACGGCGCATGAGTGATGCTGGTTTAAATTAATTATGTGACTGGCTAAATCTATTTTCCCCGAACAATTCCAGCTTATTGTAATGCTCTTCCACGAGGTGTTACAAGAATAAGATGACACTTTCGAACAAGTCCGAGCATAAATAACTACCAAAATATTTAGAATACCCTTATTAGTCTACCTTCCAAATTACCGTAAATGTTCAGAATGTGCAACGGCGCTTTAAAACATAAATCTCTCCTGTACTTTTAAGTTTAATGTATCTAATCTATAATAGTCATTCAGAAAAATATGGCAAATACAATCAAAGAATGTTGCAGAAAATGTGAATGTTTATACAATGTATAAATGTAGTCGATAAGAAAGTGTTAATTCATTTGAATCTTTATTTCGTGCTCTTTTGTACAGTGCATAATTTGCGAGCACATTGTGTTGCTGATGTCGGTTAATTCGTTATTTTTACAAGAAATGCAAAATGACTGAAACGATATGAGGCAGTGTTTTAGTTAATCATGCGAAAGGACAGAAATTAATTTATAAAGTAGTTGCAAAATATATGCGGAAGTCAGAGGTATTCGTTAAAAGTCTATAAAGCGCTATTTGGAGGTTGGGAATGTAGACGATCTACCGGAGAGGGAAATAGCAGGAGTAACAATAACCAAGAAGGATAAAGATCTCTCTATATACGGTTCGATGTCGCCTGCTTGAAAAATATAAGAAAATTTCCTTTTGATCAGCCTTTTTTATCATAAAATCACGAGGAAAATGAATGGACAGAAAAATTTGGATAGATATTGGGACAGTTATCTCCACGGTCGTCTTTTTTGTGGACATGGTCTTCCTTATCCAAAGCGTGATTGGCAAAGAGTAATAGGATTTTTTCATTCATAGTAAAACGTCCTCTAAAAGCGTATATTTAGGGATGTTTCTTTAAAAACTGTTTTAGTTGTTTCTATCTGTTTGTGGACAATTTAAATCCTGTGGAATGTACCTCATCTACTAGAAACTCTTTTCTCGTTTCTGATAGAACAATTTGGATACTGCAAGAAGACAGTTACTTTAAACATAGCAGCAAACTGTACAGTACCTGAAAACGTCGATGTTACATCAGAAAAATGTCCCCAGATAGTTAATCCTATTAAAAATGTAGCGGAGTGAATATGCAGAAAAATATTTTCTATAACGGCCATATTGTTTTGACTTTTAAGGTCGGTCGGTGCAGACCGTAATTATCCCGTTGCAAATTAATTGGGATTGGTTTCTTTTACCTACAATTTTATGGATTCCTTAATTGTCTCTAAGATGGTGAAGTTTTAACCCTTACCTTCAACAGATTTACGATAAACAAAAATAGGCAGATAGCATTCAGCCGTTTCGTAGTTCGCGGTAACCCTTAGCCAGATGCACGTCTGCCTACTTAAGTTTGTCGCTAACTATTTTGGACTAGTCTGTCACGGCATCGCGTACACTAAGGTATATGTTTCCCATATCGATTGTGTTTATATTTGCAATTCACCAACCTAAAACCTATAAAAGTATGTAGACCTACATAAAAATAAAGCTTAAAGGAAAACGGTGATGCAGCAGTCATTTCAAATTAAGAGATATGGCGATCTTTGCCAAATGATTATGCAGAAAAGCATAGAAAAATGTGTGAAGCTATAATCAGTAATGTAGATAATTAGACCAGATATTAGGTAATTGCGCTATAGTTCATAGTCTACTACCATTTAAAAAACTTGGAAGATAGTGATACATTTTACAATAATTTACAAATATAATGAAATATTGTTTCAATGGGAAAGTTCGGATATAACTCTTGGGCGCTTTCGAACAAGTTCTTGGAGGACTTCTTAATTAGATGTGTGAGCAGCTTTCCCGCGCGCGTCAGCGGCCCAGGACTTTTGACAGGCCTGACGTGCGCATCCTTGCGGTCGTTTTTTGGCGGCGTTATTTCCGACTTAAACGGGTTCTGCAGACTTCTGTGAATCAGATAGGCGCAGCGAAAGTGGCTTTTATCGTCCAAGGGCCTGCGCTAAAAATCGCCGCTGCATGCACGCGATCCGCACGCTAAGTGCGGTTGCGGCTAAATTGCCCGCAACCGCCTGACGTCTCTGTTGGTCTAATTGCGCGAGAAAATCCGAACCGCAGGCTCTTTCCGTCTATTCTTGTTGCTTTAATAGGACCCGGCTACAGCTGTTCAGGCGGGTCTTTGTTTCGCCACGCATATTTAATTTGAAAGTGAATGTCCGCAGGGAATGTTCAAAATGCGCTTCGCGATGAACCTGCATTCCGGAAACGCATGTATTGGGGCGAGTGAAGAGGGGGTGTTGTCAAAAGTGCTTGATATTTACAAGTAAAAAATTTGTAATTATTTTTATCAGTCATTATACACGTATTAAAAAAAGTCTAGATGTGAAGTTCTGAAGGAGAGATGTTTTTGTGCCTTTCTGTTTTTTGAGGTGCTGAATACAAATCTGCGGTATACCAACAAAAACTTTGATTGAGGAACTCATTTTTTGACGCAGTTTTTTCTACATAACTACTTTACAGCAGAATTTACGGAAACGGCAATTGAAAAATAGAAAATTAGAGAATATTTTATACAAAACTGATTTTAATGGGTTTTTTGTAGAAAGAATGGATGATAATCGAAATTAAGCGAGAAAAACAGTATAAAACGTCTCCTTATTTCTCTAAAATGAAAGACTTTGATCCCCCCACCTCACTCATCCCATTGTCGTCGCGTCCCTCGTTCCTTCTCTTTAACTAGCCCTAGCTGATAGCGTAATTGTAGTGAGTTTTCTGTTAATTCATACTTCTACTGGCTGCGATACGACTTTGGCTTCTTTTAAACTGGGAAAGATAAAATTTATTTTAATGCTTATCAAGAACCCGTATTTGGTTGATGTGTGCAGATCTTCGAAAGTCTAAACTCTACTTCTCAGATGGTTGATGCTGCTGATGAGCAGTTCTGGTTGGCACTGTATGGTTATGAAGGAGCAACCACAAACGCTTTATAAAATCTACATTAACAACAAAATCAAACATCGTTTTTTACTTCTTTCCAGAGAAGCTGCAAAGCAACATTTTTACCAATCATACCATCAAATACTGAGGATGAAAAAAAGGATCTTCACGATTCGTTCCAATCACCAGCACTAGACTCGACTATAAGATTAATTTCTTGCAAATGTAAAAAGTAATGCAGAGGAGCATGTGGTTACCGTACGGCTGGTTTGGTTTGCTCCATAACATGTGCAAACTGCAGTGGTGCCTGTGACGATAGTACCCAACAAGATTATTATAAGTAGTATAAGGCTTTTGGCGAAGGTGATTTTCTTCAGATGGTGGATAAGGATTTGAACCAACCAGCAACAATAATAAATTTCGTCGACAAGTCACAGGAGCCGGACTATTCCCTTCTTACGACTGCTGAAGAACTTGAAATAGAGAAGGTCTCAGCTGAAGAAGACGAACGAGATGAAGAAGAAGAGCCTAAGAAACACAATGCGTTGAGGATTGCGTTAATAAAATATATATTAATATTATAC
Organism: Sinelater perroti; assembly: GCA_036346155.1. NCBI lineage: Eukaryota > Metazoa > Arthropoda > Insecta > Coleoptera > Elateridae > Sinelater > Sinelater perroti. The sequence goes on along the minus strand of JARFIY010000260.1, from coordinate 11,747,015 downwards.
ACATACATAATTATTCCTTTTGTACTCATGTTTTGCATATAATCTTCCTCATTTCTGAACCCCACCACTTTGATTTATTTCAAAAATTCAAAAATTAGATTCCTAACCTATTTTAATATTATAGTAGCCGCTTATACATTGAGAAAAAAATATAAAAACGCAATTTTATTTCTTAACCCATTTGTTTTACTTCTTCTTCTTTCTCGTTTCCTTCATGTCCTTGCAGGCGTCGGATCCATTTTTTTTACAAAAACTTAATAAAACCAGTTTTGTAAGAAGTATTCTTACATTTTCTATCGCCGTGTCCGTAACTGATCCCAAAAATTAGTTATGTTGAAAAAACTGAGTAAATGTCGAAAAATTTCGTTATTTTCGTCAAAAAATAGGTTTCCCAGATAAAATTTTTGTTGACAAACCTCAGTTTTGTGTTCAATACCCTAAAAAACATAAAAGTACAAAGAATTATTTATCCTCGAGACTTCACAGTTAAAACTGCCAAAAATAAAACGTTTTGTTTTAATATAAACTCATAATTTTTAAATTTCCTGGATTCTCTTCTCGAAAGTGGATTTCTTGGAAATTCTTGAAGCAGGCGGTTCTTTTTTAATTTTAGTTTCAATAACAAATTCCAAAACACTCAAATCAGATGGATATGGAGGGATCTCAAAATAAAATTTTACTGAGCGATTGTATCATTTTTATAAGAGCGCCTTATGGCAGCGAGGTGCGGTGCACACAGATCCGGACAGATGCTGACGGATGTCCTACTCGGCCACTAAAAAATAATTGTGTACCTGCGTTCACTCGAATAAGGGGTAATAATGGCGGTCGTCTAAGATGTTTTGCTTGCTATACGTTTCGTGTCAGAAATGGTGCTTAACGACTGGGTAGTGAGTGTTAAGAGTTCGCAGGCCTTGACCCACACGGCGCACAGTGTTTAAAGATATTTAACAAATTGTTTACATGGTAAAAATTCCAGATGCTTTAATTTTTAACTACTGTGCTGAAAACTATACTTTTAGATTTGTAGCATTTTTTTAAAACATCAATTACGTAAATATGTAGATAAATTATATTACAGCATAAGAATTTTATAAGGCGAACTAGATATTAATTAACATATTAATTCTGTTTGAATAAATAATTTATATTCAATAAATCAAAAAAAATCTAAAAAGTCCCACTGCAGCTGTGTTTGAAATATTTCTATTTACGGAAATACACTTTTTAATACTTTGTATTGTTAGAAATGAGTACAGTACATGAGAAATAAACAACTAGTAGCATTTATAAATTTTTTCAATATAAAAAGTAAAGCCCTCAATGGATTTAAGTTCCTTAATTCATATGTAAATGGGATGTTTAATATTATTTATTATTTCACTTAACATGGACCCTATCTCATACGTTAAACTGTTGATTGTAAAACGTTTTAAAAGATCCAACAATTATATTGACCAAATAAAAAACCCAATATTTATGACAAAGCTTTAAAAGGAAGCAGCTTATAGAAGTTTTCTAAAAGATAGAACTACTAAAGCTTTGCAGGGTTCTGGGAAGTGCAGCTCGGTAGATTCTAGTAAATTTTTGACTTTCCGGCTCAATCAACTGTGGAGGTATTTAAGCTTACGAGAAATGGTCAATAGTTAGAGTTAACTGAAATGCTACTCAAATAAATTCCCATGTTGATACAAATAAAGTTGCATAAACTAAAGTGGTCGAGTTAAGAGAGAATTAGAAGAGAGCAATTTAGAGACGACAGAAAAAATGTCCTACAGAAAAGTTTGCTATAAGCCTTGATCGACTAAGGTTATTTAACACTTATCTTTGTACAGCCGTACCTCAACTTAGCTACATAAAAACTTATAGATCTCAAGAGTAAGATTCAGTTTGGACTTGATTGACTTAGCAGTTTTCTCTTTCAAATCAAAGAATTTAACGGCTGATTTAATATGACCTTGAATTAAATCTAGAAGTAAACGCGCGAAAACACTATGTGACTATTCAACGTTAGATTAAAATTTTTGTTTTGTTATAATTGGGCCAACATTTCGGTCGATGTACTGAAACGGTTCTTATATTAAATTAATAAAATGAACACTCAATAAAAAAATTAAATTATTTTCCTTTTTTATTTATATATCTAATATTCCAATTATTTATCGTTTTAGGTACATATTTACTATTTTCAAGTTTACCATTTATAGAGCGTAGTAGATCTTTATTATTATGTTATTGCAGAAATTTGGAAAAAGAAAATACAATTTTAAATATAGTAGGAAGTTGTAGTTTACGTGTGAAAAATTTTGTAGGTGCAAAAAACCGTTAAGGCAATTTAATCGTTTCAAAAAAAAACGGTTGTCCTCAATTTGTAAGACGTGAATCAAAACTTGGTAGAGAAAATATAAGGGCTGGTGAGCATCGCTGTAAAGGATTTAGGGCTTTGCTAGTTTAGTCAGGTGCTGAAGGCTATTCACATTTTAAGGCTTTTTCCAAACCATCCATAGGATATTTTGAAAGAAACTTTTAGACAATTTGTACACGAGTTTTGTTGTATTCTTGCAGGCACTAAATAACTTTCAACTCGGGAATAAGCTAATGCACTGGCATTAATTTTTCTTACTCTGCAAATATATTTGACAACCCGTATACCATTAAAAAATTTAAAATAAATCACAATATTGTAGAGAAATAAGTGTGCAATAACTGTAAATGCAGTAAAAATCATAAAACCATTACACGCACATATCCGAAAAGTTGTTAAGATTGTGAACTCATTTTGTTACCAATATGTTAGTTATTCTGGCAAATTTTCTACATATTTTATAGAACAGATAATCATAGCCTACCAATTCCACAATTTTTGGCATTGACAAACTATAACCGAACACAAGTCCATTAAAGAGCGCTCTGAGAAATGCTCAGGGAATTTAACACCATCTCTTGGTTCAATCCATTCGCATTGAGGTAGGCTGTAGTGGATGAAAGTAAATCTCTTCGTTACCAAACAACTATTTGGCGCGTGAACCGACAAATTCCTGCAGCATGTTTAGATAATTACTAGTGGAGTTAGGTTAAAAAAGAATGCCCCTAGAATTGCCCAACGCTGATATCTCCCAACACAATATAATCGTTGGCAAGTTGAAGCGATGTTCCATAGTAACCTGCAAACTTTAAGGAGCCTGGTATGTGTAAGTGTATCGGTTAATTGAGCCAATTAATATAAAGGTTTAGAAAATTCAATACATACTGCATCTGTTTTCGTTTAGACAGTGAGTACACCCTCTATATTCTGACGAGTATTTTTTATAATACATATTTTTCACCAACAAACAGTCCTTTTGTAATAATTTGTTGATGCTATTAAATTTCTAAAAGAAAATCTATTATCTTGCAGTATAAAACAGAAAAGTCAAAATATTATATTTGCTTTAAAATAAAATTATGATTTTATTGGTTGCCAGTTATACTGCAAATACAAAAATAAAAACAAAAATAACCTCTTGATTATGGTGCTGCTTTTACTATTACAAAGTGACAATATAACTGCTGAACTAAACTGTGAAAGTATGAAGTCACATTTACATAAAAAAATATTTAAATTAACGAAAAATAAGGTGTAAAAAATAAAAAAAAATAATTTTATTACATTTCTCCCTCTTCTTTATTCTTAATTTGTATGTTATTGTCTTTATTACAACTGTTGTATTAAGCCACAAAATGTACGCACTTATATCATTTTCCATGGTTTTCGTTATTTTAATTCTGAAAATCTTTTCTTTCTTGTACTTTTTTCTACATTCTGTATATAATATTTACTGCTATAACAAGAACTTAAATTTACATTTGATAATAAAACCAATTTCAAGCATGTTTTAGATCCCACACAAAAAGAAAGAATATTGAAAATCTTAACACAAAAAATAAAAAGAACTTAACGTAACCAAATTTTTGTGGGAATTTATGTACGTCATGCAATATTATATTAACAATAACATTTATTAGTGCTTGTACAGCATAATAATTCAAAAAAAAAAAGATAATTCAAAATATGCACTTGTACTCTAAAATACGAATTAATAATTTTGTTGCAGGAGTACAAGCATGCCTTTGATTTTTTTATTAATTTGATATTATCATATTTTTACGTACATCAAACTTCCTAGTGTTTTTAAAAGAGCTATCTAATAAAAAATAAGCCTTTCTTACAATTACTAATTGCGTAAGCGCTTATATATTATTTTAGATATAGAAAACTTTTATTCCGATCTTAGTTGTCTTATGGTATTAAAAACATAAAACATTCAGTAACATCTCTAATAAATTTTCAATGATATACCATCAGTCCAAAGGAATATTGAAGCTGACGAGCACCCAAATCCATCATAGAAAAAATATAAAAAAATAGAAAATATTATTTTAAGTAATCGAAAAGTTTCTATTCTAATCAAAAGAGATTTGTGAATAAATGAGTGCTCATGAAATAGTAAAAGTATCCCTTCTAGAGTAACAGTGTGGAGATATTCACAAAACCTTTAAGGGTACGGTGGCAACTTCAAATTAAATCACAAATAAATATAACTGAAAATTAATTTGACCAACCCCTTGGTAACTATTTTCCACCTAAAATGTGAAAAAATGGAGAATCAAAAGTTATCATTTTTTGTAATATGATTTTACTGTGACAAAATAGATGTAATCGCTATATTTAAGTATGGTGGTACCAATACCTAGCCATGACCTTCAATGGTAATAATAAAAATTCCAAAATACTTACGAATTTAAACAATAATAAAATCACACAAGGCTTCTTAGAGAACCCATACTAATTTCCCCCTAAATAATTTCCAGAATAAGAAAAAGTAAACTTGAACAGTACTGCATTTCTCTGCGACGAGGAAACAGAAAATACAGAAAAAATAAAAATCGACCAAATAGAGCTGATACAGCTGATCTTCATTTTTAAAACCATTGTCCTTTAAAAAATCTGCAAATAATTAGTCAGTACATCTAAAACAAAGAGAATAACACCAATATCTATCTTCAAATGTTTATGTATTTGATATAAGTAAAAAGTAACGTAAAACGTAAAAAAACTTCTACAGGGTCGTCAAAGTAAATTCATTTTTTCAGATTGTATAGCAGAAAAGCCAAAAGACCGTTTTATGAGCATGCGCAATACTTTATAGTTAATTTGTTTATAGTTATCTTACGATAGTTGACAACAAGAACGCCGGTCTATTATACGACAGAAATTATCGTGCGGTTTGTCTACAAAAAGACCTAAGTATACGACGTGACCAAGAAGTACAGAAAATCTGGCCACCAGAAGTAGGTAACTTTTGACAGGTTAAGTAACATAAAGCGACCTAATCCCAAGAGAAGTGTTGACTTCGGTTATGAATCGAAAGAGAAGGTAATGAGGCTCCTGGACGGAGCATAATTGTTCTGGCAAAACAAATGGGCGTGGCAAAGTCGACGGTCAGTTTAGCAATGCAACAGGACTGCAAAAATTCCGTTCTGAGGAACCGATAATTGTTGACTGGTGGGCAAGAAGTTAAACAGCGCTGCTTTCCAAGATGCTTTTCGCACGAAAAGATTTCATACAGGATAGGAAGTTGAATCGCCAAAGTGACCGATGGATCTACTTAGATGCCATGCACATGTGTGATAGTGCTGGGGTTTGTAAGCAGAGAAGATAATGACATGGCTCCTCGCTTCTTTGAGGAAGACCTGAAAGCGATCGCCGACAGCTATATCAACGTGCCGCAGACAGTTATGAACCCCTGAGTAGAGAAGGTAGCCGCTAGGCTACGTGTTTCACCAACACTCCGCTCCAGCCTGCAAGGCAAAGAGCACCCAGAGATGGCTATGCAATACTGTGTTACCGCCGCTCCCCCGACTGGTAGTCACCTTTCAGCCTCGACTGCAATCCCCTCGACTTGTACGTGTAAGATGTGATCGAGGCGAAGTTCAATGAGTGGCATCATAACAAGGACAGGTTAAAGGCATCCATCATGGAGCTAATGACACAAGAATAAGGAGGAAGTTGTGTTGGCTTGCAGCATGTTTGGGTCCCGTTTCGAGAAGGTCGTGGTCGCTGATGGGAGCTACATTAAATACTAAGTTTTAGGTACATAAATAAATATGTTTTTGAATCTCAATGTTAGTTTCACAGCTAATGTTTTTCCGGATTTATCTAGAAGACTCTATATTGTGTTGTTACTAATATAATCCACTTTAAGGATTCCAAAAACTTGGGCTTAGATATTTTTTTGTCAGTGCTTTTCTGGCCTTTTTATTCAGATGTATCAATCATCTAAGAAACTATTTTTTCTTTATCCATTTGATTTTTTTCCACCAGGTGAACGAACAATCGCAAGCTTACTCTAAATTTTGGTTAGCTACAAAAATTTATACCTACATTAGAGCTTTAAAAATTGCTAGGAAGACAAACTTATCTATATAAAAAATATTATCGTTAGAAGAAACAAATATATAAACCCTGAAATCTTGGGTAGGATGTGTCTTATAGTGTTTTTGTTTACATTCCGATGTTATTAACTAGGCGATGAATTGATCGCCTCAGGGTACAGCCTTCCCAAGCATCATCAGCCCTAGTATAAAATTTGTTCCGTATACAAGAACCAGAAATTAATTTTAATATCTAAAAATTGTTTCCTCCGTCTTTTATATAAAGAGAAACTACTTATCCATTTTATGAATAGTCGTAAATAAATGAATACAATTCTCCATAAAATGATAACTTAGAACATTATTTACTCTGTAACAAAAAAGTTATATTTACAGTCCCATTCATAAGCTCGGGAAAATAAGCTTTAGAATGTTCAGAGTGCGCCAGCTTCAAAAGCGACTATGCAAGGATTGTGGTTTCTAAAGATCCTCTGTACAATGGGCTTAATGCAATAAGCCAGACAAGCTAACAAACACAAATATTTCCAGTTATACAAAGAGTAGTTTGAAGAAGTATCAACAGAGCTTGTGCAATCCTTAACAATAAAATGTTTTAACTGGTGTAAAATTTAAAACAATTTATTTTGTGCTACTCGAGAGAACATGAGTCAAATATGTGCTTATTTTTTATTGATGTATTTTACTATTTTCATCTCATTCCTGTTTCAGATGTCGTTAAATAAAATATAGAATATAGAAACAATAGGAAAAAATAGCTCAAAAACTCCTAAAAAATCTTTAAACATTAGAAACATGCATTTTGTAGCCAGGAGCAACTTGCATATTCCGAGTAACAGAAAATAAATTAAAGCTGAAATTAATAAAATACGAAAAACGTGCGTGCAAAAAATACTAAGTGTAAAAATTGTTCTGCAAATATATGTGATGCCGCAGCGTACTGCCAGGCTAGAAATAATTGTAAATTTGCATAATAAAATTGCAATAGTAGCACAAATACTTTTTTTTAATTCGTCTGGAGTCAAGTCCTCTTAGAACTTTCCGGAACAACGTAATATAGTAATTGCTGTATTAATTAGCACACAAAAATTGCAGAAATGCAAGCTAAAACTATGCAAGGTTCTCATTAAAATATTCAGAAAATTATTCATTAAAAATGTGAATTTTATCGCAAACACGAGCAGTATTTATTGTATTAAAATGACCAATTTTGTGCAGCACCGACAGTTAAAAAATTCGTTCGTTATTGGCAGGGATTAAAAAAATTTGCAAAATTCAAGAAATAACTAAGTTGTTTATTGTTCACTAGTAAAAACCTACAATTTTAACGTAATTAAAATTCAACCTTTTTGTGCACTGAAAATTACATGAAAAGGATCAAAACGAGATAAATAGTCAGTACCAACTAATATAAAATTGCAACTAAAACTTTTTTGGAAATAAAATTAAAATCTTCCATTTACAGTTTAAATTTTTTTTTAATTAATTAGGGCCAATTAAAGAGAAGCAGAGAAGAAAATTTCAAAATAGTCAATTTTTCTTAAACTTCAGTGTTTTAAATATTTTGTGGCATTGAGCGAGCAGAAATAATGAGACTCACCTGGACATTTTCGCAGAGTACTCCCGAAGCTCTGGAGCTTGCTGCGGCTGCGATCGATTAATTTCTCGCGAAATCGCGCGTCGAAGTCTAACAGTCGAACGAGCGCAACGAGTCGGCCGTGGCGAACACTCACGCACGTGCTATCGCGCGCGTTGCCGGTCGCAGAATGCCGGCTCCGGGCCTTCTCCGGAGTGTTGCTTCTTGGCCCTCCGAACCGCACGTACGCACGGCCACTCCTCCGCTCGCAGTGAACGAAAACAGTGACGATTTGTCTTGCACAAGTGCGTGCTGTCTCGCGCTGAGCGGTTCCAGCGGCCAGTAAATGGGGTTTTGGTATTTATGTCCTCCCGGCATTCATTTCCCACCTAAGGTTCCTCTATTTTTGCTAAATATTTAAAGTTAGTTTTATTGTTGCTAAGATACGTTGGGCTAACGTGATAACTCGGCTTAAAATTGATAAGTATGCAAAAATAGGGCTGTTTGCGAACGGAAGCACACTGAGAAATAAATTTTAGAGAAAACAGACGAATTTATAAATGTATCAACAATTAAGCTTTGTTGCAACTAGTTCGAATTAAAGAATAAACAACTATAGTTTCTTATTCCTATTTTTTTTTCAGATCACTTCTTTCTTCCATCTCTTTAGCTTCTTACTGAGTTTACCTTCAGTAATATATTGGTCATTTGGCGTGTTCCAGTGTGACGTACTGTGCTATTGTTGGTTCTTTGTACAATTCTTTTAGTTCTTTATTTATCTTTCACTACCCCCCTTTTCTTTATATCATTATCTATTGTAGATTTGACTTTCGTAAACTCAAATTGGTAATTTCCTATCACAATGTTCATATTCGTTCTTAATTTTTTTCGGATTATTGATAAGATCTTGTAAGTTGTTATTCTTCTGTAATTTTTACACGCCTTCTGATCCCATTTTTTATAAATAGTTAATATCTGCCCAACCTATTCTTTGGGCATTTTTCTTCTTTCCAGATTTTTGTACCAATGCATATATTTGTTCTCTTAATTTAATAAATATTTCCCAGATGACATTGGATTACGTCTGCTGTCCATAATTTCTTTCATTTTTTAGTGTAGGATCATCAATTCTTATCCGGTCCACATTCTCGATTTTTAAGTTTTCTTGCATTTAAACTTCCAAACATATTGTTCACTCTTTCCTCTTCTACTATTTTGCTATTTTTGTTTTTGATACCGCAGTTTGGTCTTTTATGTTCTGATAAAGTCTCTTCATATTTTTATTCTTATTATTATTTTTAATTTCCTTCAGTTGGCTTTCTGCCCATTCTCTTTTTTAAATTGTTTTTTTATATTCTATCCGTTTTTCTTCATATTCTTCTCTATTTTCTTCATTAACTTTTCAACATACTTTATCGAACTATTCCTTTGGTTTGTTATTTACACCCCTCTTAGTTGATTGTATTTTTTATTTCACTATATTCTTCCCTATTCTTCCTACATCTTTTCCCTTACTTTACATTTAGTTGGGTACTTGGTTTGTTTCTGGTTTATCTTAAGTCTTAGCCTAATCCTGCCACCATCCATATATTAGTCAGAATCTGCACATACCCGTCACTAAAATCTGGCTTCTCTTATTAACGTGATCTATTGTCTAAATTACTTATGCTTTTTGGGATGTTTATACTATTTACAATCATGTTAGCTGCGCAACCTATTCATGTTGTTGTTTGTATATTTATGTATTGTATGTTCTCTTGCTACATGTTTTTGTATTCTTCTTTCCCTATTGGCAGTCTCAAAATACTCAAATTATATCTACTTTTGGTATTTTCGCAATTTCTTCTTCAAGCTAACTTGTAAAAACTATACTTTTCTTCTCCCTAATGTTTCTATAGGGACATAGATATTTTTATAGACAATATAAAATAAAGCATCTTTACATTTATTTGTCCTATTTTTATTATTTTTTTCTTTATTTTTCTTAGTAGCATAAACGCCACTCTTTTACCTCTGTTTTTCATTCCATTTCCATAATTGTGGTGCCTTTCTTATCTATTCTTTTTACCTCCCCGTCTTACTTCTTGCAAGGCGCAATGCTAATTTTATATTTTTTAAATTATACTTCTAATACAGTTCTTACATTTCACGTGCTAATTTTTATCTTTTTGCCCTTGTTCGTGTCTTTCTTTTCTTTATTACATTATTTGTTGTATCATTTACCATAGCCTCACTTTTCTTGCAGGTTTTGTTATTTTATATATCTCTTCCATTGCATCATTCACATCTGGGAATCTTTCACTTGCTGTTCTTCTCTTGTTGTCAGTACTTCTTTCCCCTTCATCTTCAGTAAGTTGGTGCATTTTTCAGTTTCGATTCTTGTTATAAACTTTTCCATCTACTAGCAACTTATCGTATCGAATAAACTATTTTCTTCCTTGTTGCCTTGCGCTTTTCATTTGTATTCTAAGTGCCTGTTGTTTTCTTGTACTCTTTTTGTAAAGTCTTTTTGCAAATTTTTCGCCACTTAAATATTTCCATTTTTTATCAAAATTCAGCAATCAACTCATGCAGACGTAAATTTTCGATTATACTAATTAAACATCGCTTTCACCTTTTTGTTTATAGCTCAAATAAATTTAATAGGCCCACCTTTAAGTGATTCCAGGTTTATGTCGGCAGAATTCGGTAAAAAGGGCAAAAGTTGCAAAATTTAAACAATGACTTGAATTTTCAGTACTTTTTAGTCCTGTCGTTTGATTACTAGATTTGGCTTTCTGTCGTGCTAAATTAATACTTCATCATCATATACTTTGATCTCTTGTCGTTGACTTTCCTCGCTTTCTCTTAGACTTTTGTTTTTATTTTTATCAGATCTTCCCTATTCTTCGCTATTAACACTAAAAATAAGTAATCGGCGTATGCTATGCATTGGTTTCTCTAGCCGAATATACATTATGTTCTATTCATTTTACTTCTTCTTATTAAGTAGGGATATTATCATTGGGTCTTCTTGTATTCCCCTGCTTCTAATACAGAAACTCCCTGATATCCTTCATTTCCGCCCAACTTTGACTGATGTTTTGTAGTCATCTGTACCAATTTTATAATTTTTTTGTACAGTTAAATTCTTCATAGTCTTATACAACATTTTTTTGTTTAAGTTATCGTATGTTTTTTAAAATCTACAAAACAACGTAAATTTCTTTATCGCATTCTCAACACATTTCTTGTGTTTGTGTGTCATTTAAGATGAACAGTTGTGTAGTGACCGAACGGCTTGTTCTAAATCCTGCTTGGTATTCTCTTATTTCCTTCTCTATATAAGTTTTTATTTTGTTTCTTAGGAGTGGAGCAAATATTTTGTAGATTGCATCCAGCAAAGCTATTTTTCTCATTTCTTATAGATGGAAAATACTATAGCTTCTGTTCAATCTCTTCTTGTCGCCATATTTTGGTGATCAACTTGTGCGTCTTTACGGTGAGTTATTCTCCTCCGTATTTGATTAGTTTGTTCTTTATTTAGTTTTTTCCCGAAACTTTTCTGTTTTTTAGTTTTTTATTATATTCCTTATCTAATTTTTTTTAGTTTATTATTATTTACAATCTGTATAACATACATTAAGTAAATACAGGGTCACTTAAGTAATAACAATAGGGCGTGACTAATGGCATGTGAGAGTATTCCAACGAATACCTCTCTGTTTTGACTTGCTAAGGCACAGCGGTTTTAAGTTGCAACAAGACAAAGTCATTAAAATCTGTGAGGCAAATCTAAAGGTTTAAACCGTTTTAACTTATGTGTTTGTACACTATTGTCAAGCAGATTGGCTGCATAGGCGTTTGGATGGTTGGATAGTCTAATTAAATATTTAGCACTACACTTACTTATTTCTTCGCGCACTGTATTTACTTTTAAGTCACTTAGGATGTCGATGTTTCTGACAAAATAGGGCGCATCACATATAACACGAAGCACTTTGTTTTGAAATCTTTCTATAGATTTTAACGATGAAGAGGCGGCAGTTCCCCAGAGCTGAAGTCCGTAAGACCATTAGGTTTAAAAACAGTTTTATAAACTAGCAGTTTGTTTGTTGTTGATAGTTTGGACTGTAGGCCTAGCAGCCAGTAGTGCTTACGGAATTTGAGGCCCAGTTGTTTCCGTTTTATCCATATATGACTTTTCCACGTTAATCCTCTGTCCAGATATAGTCCTAGGTATTTAACTTCTTGAACCTGCTGGAGTAAAGCGTTATTTATAAAAACTGGTGGCGTGATCCCTCTACGTTTTGTGAATGATATGTACGGATTTTTCGTTGTTGATTTAGACTCTCCATTTTTGCGCCCATTTTTCTATTTCGTATAAGTCCTGCTGGAGGAGCGTAGCTCCGATTGTTGGGTCCTCATGTTTAACTAAGATTGCTTTGTCGTCGGCAAAAGTAGCAGTGGTAGAATGGTTATTCCTCGGAAAACCGCTGTAAATAGCAGGTAGAGCATGGGACTTAATAAGCTTCCCTGGGGAACGCCTGATTTTATTGGATGCATGTCTGTAATTTCTTGGCCACGTTTGACTTGGAAGAACCTGTCTGATAAAAAGGATTTGAGAATGACAAAGTAGCTGTGTGGAAGTGATTTCTTTGATTTGAATAGGAGTCCGTCATGCCATACTCTGTCGAAGGCTTGGCTGTCGTCTAAAAATGCGGCAGTGCAATACTGCTTGTCTCCGAAAGCTTGATTTATGACGTCAACAATCCTGTGGACTTATTCTATTGTAGAGTGGCCCTTGCGAAAACCAAATTGGTGATCCGGAATAAGTCCCATGTCTTCAATAATCGGTTCTAGCCTCTTAGCAAGTAATTTCTCAAATAGTTTGCCTAATTGTGACAATAAACTTATTAGTCTATAAGAGGAAATAGCATTTTCTGGCTTTCCGGGTTTAGGTATTAATATCACTTGTGGTACTTTCCATTGAGTCAGTACGTGGCCTAATCTTAATATTGCGTTGTACATCATAGTTAACATAACTAGGCCCTTGCGAGGAAATTGCTTGATAAGGTATCCAGTTATAAGGTCAATGCCTGGTGATTTTTTGGGGTTTAAGTTATAATTAATTACTTCCTTTATTTTAGAGACTGTAGCTAGTTTTGGTAGGGTGACATCTGGTATGGTGCATCGAGTGTTGTCTTTATCTCTGCTTCCTCTTCAGTGGTTTCAGTTGAAGGTAAAGGTTAAAAGACTGATTCAAGGCACGCAGCAAATACTTCTGCCTTTTGTTTATCAGATCTTGTCCAAGTTCCGTCTTCTTTTTGAATGGGCGGAATGGGCTGGTTTTGACGCTTGATATTTTTGGTTGCTGTCCATAGTGAGTAATCTGAAACAGGTGTGGCGTCCAGGTTAGCAAGGTAATCTTGAAATGAATTGTTCTTAAGGCTTCTGATTTGTTCTTTTAGCTCGTTGGACGCTTGGTTGTAACGACTTTTATATGAAGGTAATTGTGAAGACTGCCATATTCTTCTCAACATTCTCTTTTCGGCTATTTTTTTCTTTATTGATATGGGGCATTGTTCCTTGACTCTTTTGATGGGAATTTCTGGAGTGGCTTCCCTTACAGATTTCTGTACTAGTGTGGTGAAATTTGCTACTGCAGATTCTAAATCCTCAATGGTTTTTAGTGATATCTTTAGATCTATTTGGTTTTTCATTAATGCCCTGAAGTAATCCCAATCAGTGTTTTTATTATGGAGCTTTGGCGAGGGAGTATTGTTGGTTATGAAACTATTTACTGTAGCAATAACAGGTGAGTGATCTGAGGATAGATCCCAGCAGGATGCAATTGTGAGGTACCCTGGCGCCATGCCTTTCGTTACGAAGAAGTTGAGTAGGTCCGGTTTTTTCTTCGGATCAGTGGGCCAGTATGTTAGTTCGTAGGTTGAAAGGTGTCCTAATCGGAATTCTTGTACAACATTGTATAGGACTTTACCTCTACCTGTAGGTGAGATTCGAGCGCCCCAGAGCGTGTGTTTTGCATTATAATCGGCACCTGCCATGAACCTGTTGCCCAGTGAACCAAAATAATTGAGAAAACCTTCTTTATTTGTGGAGTAGTTCGGCGGCTAGTAGGCAACAAAGATCGTCAGTGGTCCGTTCCAGTCTTCTATCATGATGCTTGTTGATTGTAGGAAATCTTCTCTGAATTCTAATAGTTGGTAGTGCTTAATTTGTTTTCTAATTAGAATTGCTGAGCCACCTCTTGCATGTCTTTCCGCGTCAGGATGATGGGTCGTATAGATGAAGAAGTTGGGTATTTTAAAATATGTTTTGCTAGAAAAGTGTGTTTCAGATATGAGCATTATATCTATGTTGTTGTGTTTGAGAAATATTTCGATCTCCTGTTTATGGTTCGAAAGACCGCTGGCGTTCCATTGGGCAATTTTATACGTTGGAGCCAATTTTAGAACTTAGTTCTTCCCTAAAGAGTTTAATTTGATTAGTCAGCTCATTTATGGTCTGCTGCTGGGCTTGGATGGTTTGCTGCATTGCTGTTATGACTGCAGTTAGATTGTTTATCTAATTTGTCGTTGGGAGCTTTGCGTGCTCTGGTTTCTCATTTTTGTTTTGTCTGTTTTTCATGATTTTTTGTTATGTTCTTTTTTATTTTTTAGCATTCTTACCATTCCATTCAGCATACCTTGGAAATAAATTTATACCATTTTTATTTGTTTATTTGTGTCTTATGTGTTGACCTATTATGGGTCTGAAAGATTCTTGCTTTCCAATTCTTTTGTTTAAGTAACTTATTATTACTGCTATTGTTTTTGTTTAACTCTAGCTAATCTAATCACAAAAGTTTTCTAAATTTTCATAACATTTATTTTTAATCTTCCCATTTTCTCTCATTGGTGCATTACCATTTATAATATGTATTATATTTTTATCAATTTCTGCTGCTACTTAGCATAATCTTTCATTTATCGGTGTAGAACTTCTTATCTTGTCTTTTAACGCTTTTACTAATAGAAAATCAGTTATATTTGGAACTATTTGATTTACATTTTCACTATCAAAAAACCTGTACTCTCTTAGTGATATTTTTATTTTTGTTGTTTTGTTTATTGTAAAGCCAAAACTTGGAAGTCTTACCGCTTCGCTTATATTTTCAGTCCTTTCATTGCTTTTACATAATTTAATATTTGTAAACTCCATGCGCTAATTAACCATCGTTTATGTTTCTTCCCCTTTGTGTTTTGTTTTTTCTCATATTCTCTTTTATTACATTGGTTGTTTTAGTCACTTTGTTTTCTTGGTATTTTATCATCAGTTTTGTTCCTATTCGTGTTTTTTATTGTCGATATTTAATTTTTGGTAGCTTAACTCTTACTATCTTTTCTTTATTTCTATCTTGTCTCTCTTTTTTTATTTTTTTGTTATTTTTTCTGTGAAGTCCCTCTCTATTACAATCCTTAATTTGTACTTTCTTGTCTTTTTAGGAAGCGAATTTTAAACCACGTTTTCTTGCATTCTTTCTATAAAAATGCAAATTTTACCACGGATTCTAACTCTAGCCAATCTTTCATAGCTCTTCAATCTTTTCTTTTAGGTCTCATTTAATTACTTTATTGTTTCTTCTCTGTTGTTTGTCTTGATTTTCCATAGTTTTTTCTAAGTATTTTGTCTGTTAACGCATTCTTTCGTTTTTTCATTTTTCTACCGCCTTTTTCAGGTTTTTTAAATTCTTCTGAATTATTTTTGTGGGGATTGTGAGGACAAACTAGCAATTAACCCTTTTTCTTAAAATTTTTATTTTTATTTGAGTTTTATCGCCAAATGGATTCTGGAAAAGTTAGAGATTAGAAAGTGGCGTAGAAAAAGGTGTACTTAACTTGATATTTTACTTTAAGCATAATTATACATACTTTGATAAACTGAATTGTTAAAGCCGCCTTTTAATTAGCCGTTTATACCAATATGTGTTTTGCATTATTATGTGATGTGGTAATGTGCCCTAGATAAAATTCAAACTTCTTTTTCTAAAATAGTTCAAGGCTTTTGACTGGCCATTTCAAGTGGTACCGAATGAATGAATGAATGATTCTCTGCCACTTTTTCTGTGATTAGTAGTACGTTTGTTGGTTGGTAATCATTCTCCTGAATTTTGAAATAGCATTGCAACATCTGTCAACTTAAAGATATTACTGTTTTCTCAGAATAACATTAAATTAGAAATTTTATTAGTTCTGTAAATTTACTTTGTGAAATGACTGTTTCCTATACTAATATTTTTAGAAGCGTATAATCTATGTTGTTGATGTTTTTCAGAGGTTAACTATTTTTTATAAGTTGACTAGACTTCCAGAAATCTTAATAAATGTTTTATATAAATTTTTCAACTAAACAAAAATTAACGTAGTCACACGTAGTCACTAGAAAAACTTTATCATAAAGCGCAAGGAATTTTCGGAAGTATAATATATTTAAGCTTGTTGAGACAGATTTAAACTATAGACATCAAAAAAAACTTTCAGGTGCCAGTTGCTTTTGAAATCTCGCAATAAAAGAACGTCATTTTAGTCCAAATTAAAATATCGGCCAATTTTGCAACTTTGAACGTGATTTAAGTGTTTGATTGTTCTTGTCATACAATTATATCCTGATAATACCAAGAGTTTTAGGAAAAACATTTCAGTCACAAAGCTGCTGTTACAAAGATGACCGAGTTAAAGTTATCGCTAAATAGAAAGCTGTTTGCACAATCTTGTATAAAAAATGTATGACTGCGTCATTGTCTTTAAGTGAGAAATATTCTTTTAGCCTACCCCATGCCTTACTGATGAGGAGATACGCAGTGCTTTCTGTAATAACAAGAAATACTCAGTAAGATTAAAAATAGACCATGTTGCTATGTTAATAACAAACTAACAGGCGACAAAACCTGATCTTATTTTAATAAGTTGTGTGGTGAAATAATATTTATGTGATAATATTTGTCACAAAAAATTCTACCAGGCAATGTAGGCGACAAATTTTCTTTGTCCACCCTAGAAATGTTTTCTGCACAGTCTTTCAATTAGGCCGGCAGTGGTCACATAGAGCGTCTTATGTGCACTTTTAGACTGCACTAAATCCACACTCTAAAAATTTTTGTAGTGTTTCTTACTGCTTGGACTATCTGAACTCAAGGGGTTTTGATTACTTATGAAACACGGATTGTTTTTTTAAGTATACTAAATATGTATTTTCTAGTATTTCACAAATATCTTTTAGAAATTTATATAACTAGAAAGTGTAGGAATCAGAAGAGTTTATTAAAGTTTCATCACAATTCTTGCATTTTGAATTTATTTATAAATAAGTTGTTTTCAATAAGCAACTTGCAAAGTGAAATTATGTATATCTTTATCTGATGCTAAAGGTAAAACCCATACTAAATCCCTTTATATATTAATAGTAAAATTGAAATGGCTATTAAATAAAATTTGAACGGAAGGTTCAACAGATAATACCGTTATATAATATATTTGTTTGTATAATTGCAACTGTATTAAAACCAATAACAGTTTTGACTAAAATTTATTTCTCTAACAAAAAACTAATTTAAGTGTAGAAAAGAGGACGTCAGCATTTTAACACACATCTGGAGAGTCGCTATTTTTGGATCCGGTAGGACATAATATCTAGGCTGATTTAGCTTAGAGATAAACCAACTATGCGTGTCAAGCAATAACACAAACGTTCCACATTCTGTATGGAGATTGCGAAAAACGTAAAAATAGCAGCAAGCGCTTTTAGCAATTTTAGTGGAAAGAACCGCATTATGCCAGTGTCGCTTTCGTATTTGCGACTTTTACGGACATTTGGCTATTTTTGGTCTTAATATAAAGCTTCATAAACAACCGCTGGTGTATTGTTTATATCTAAAAAAGTGCTTTAGATACCTCTGGTAAAAAATATGAGCTTTTTCAAATAACGTTATTAGACTTGCAATGCTTTATTTTGTGGGCAAAATCTTGAAATTGGTTTTTAACGTCTTGTATGTGCTAAATAAAGCAAGAACATAAATTCCTATTTTTTGTCAAGGTTTTATATCTCTCAGCGAAACATCTTAAAGTACTTATGTTTGTTTTCTCTTATTTCTCAACTATTAAGAAAATTGGCAGAGTTTGTTTTGGGAAGCATTTCAATCGAACAACTTTGTGCGTTTTCAATTATCAGTCAAAACAGAATTTAATCAGCTATCATTTTTTTTAATTTGGAAAAAGAAGTTAAATCTAGATTTACTGCTTCATTTAGTGATTCAGTTTGGCCCGAGCTTTCAAGCCGAGTGAACGTGCGTGCCGGATATCGCAACGGCGGAGCCGCACATTTTTTAAGCGCAAGGTTCAACACCGAGTGCAAGTGGTATCAGGCAACAAAGATAATCGTGCGACCTCACGGTCGAGGTGAATATAAAATTCATTTAATCTACATTTACA
This sequence comes from Sinelater perroti, assembly GCA_036346155.1. Classification (NCBI taxonomy): domain Eukaryota; kingdom Metazoa; phylum Arthropoda; class Insecta; order Coleoptera; family Elateridae; genus Sinelater; species Sinelater perroti. The sequence continues at coordinate 11,728,538 of JARFIY010000260.1, read as the reverse complement.
TTTAAATTTATTTATTTAAATACAACTAATTATGGCTTATTACAACCAAGCCACACCTAATATACAAAGCACACAGTTTGTACCTATGCAAGTGGATCAAAACTACCAACTTCAGTATGCACAACAAGGTTATCAACTCCCGCAACAGCTGCCAATAACTAATCTCTATCCGAATTTGCAAGTAAACAATACTCCACAACCACAAAGTTCAAGTTCAGGTTATCAAAACAATCCAATTTATTATCAGACTCAAAAAAGCCGGGTATCTCAGGACAATGATTGGCACGTAGTTGAAAGTAAAAAACGACTGCGTAATCCTGAAAAATTGCAAACTCAGACCAAACAAAGCAAAACTACAACATACTGGTTGAACCCCTCTAATAGATGTGATGCTTTAAGTGAAAATACTGTAGAAGAAGAAGCGAATAGCAGCACAGCTGGAAGCAAAAAAGAACCTAAACCCCCACCAATCTATATAGCAGGTGTCAAAGATATACAACCCCTAATCAAACTTTTAGAAACAATGGCAAAAAATAACGTTGAAATTAAAACTCTCAATAACGATGAGGCCAAAATTTTACCGAAAACCCCTGAATTATACACTGTCATAATTAAGGCCCTAAGGGAAAAAAACACACAATTCTACACCTATAAAAGGAAAGATGAGCGAAACTTTAGAGTAGTCCTAAAAAATATTCACCCATCAACCAACTTAAACGAAATAAAATAAGAGCTTGAAAAACAAGGACATAAAGTCATGAACATTGTAAATATATGTCAGAGAACTACCAAAACTCCTTTACCCATGTTTTTTGTTGAACTGAAAGCTGCGGAAAATAATAAAGAATTTTATAATATTACCAGACTAGCCTATTCTATAGTAACTATTGAACCACCAATTGCTAAACGCGAGGTACAGCAGTGTGTCAGATGTCAACGACACGGGCACATTAAGAACTTCTGTAGTAGAGACCCGTGATGTGTGAAGTGCATTGATAGCTATCCAACTTCCCAATGTCCACGAAAGGTGAAAGATAGTAACGTGAAATGCGTTAACTGTAATGGCAACCATCCAGCCAACTATATAGGCTGTCAAATCTACAAAGAAATTCAACAAAAAATGTATCCGCCTCTCCGAAACAAAGTACTACCAAATATGAAACAGCAGTCAGAGCAAAACCACTTACAAAACTCTGCTTATGCTCAAGTTGTAAGAAATACTAATCATGCTGGTAATAGCATGGATCAACAACAACAACCTCCACAACATATTGACTCCAATGATATCGTTGAACTAAAAAAAATGTTAAAAACAATAATGGAACAAATGGGAATCTTTTAAGAATCGTTGTCACAAATACCAACCATGGCTCTACAGCTTAAGATAGTTAAGTGGAATGCCAATGGCCTGACAAACCATAAAGATGAACTAACAGCTTTTCTTATACAACATTCACTTGACATCATGTTAATAACGGAATCCCACTACACGGACAGGAGCTACCTAAATATTTCAGGCTACACTCTTTATGCCACACAACATCCAGATGGCACCGCTCATGCTGGATCAGCAATTATAATTAAAAATAATATCAAGCACTACGAACTACCAAAATATAACCCACACCATCTACAATCAACTACAATTACGATCGAAGATTGGAAAGGCCCATTAAACATATCAGCGGCATACTCCCTCCCAAGACATAACATTATGAAAGAACACTTCAATGAATATTTCGAAACATTAGGTACCAGATTTATATCGATTGGAGACTTTAATGCCAAACACGAGTATTGGGGATCGAGAATAACCACCACTAAAGGCAGAGAATTGTTGAAGGCAATAACAAATAAAGGACTACACTACCTATCTACGGGAGAGCCAACCTACTGGCTTTCAGACATGGCGAAATTACCAGACCTGTTAGACTTTTGTATTCTAAGGGGCATCAATCCAAATTATTGAGTCGTGTTTGGATCTGTCCTCTGACCACTTACCAATAATAATGACATTGTCAACACAGGTGCTACAGAAAGAGACCTCTGCTACTCTTAGCAGCAGATTCACGAACTGGGATCATTACAAATAAATAGTAAATGAAACATTAGCACTAGACGTATCTTTAAAAACTGATACGGATTTAGTAGCAGCAGTGGAAAACTTCAATAAGGTAATTCAGCAGGCAGCCTGGAAATCAACACCAAAGAAAATGTTAAATAACATAAGCCCAATATGTCCGATTGAAGTCAAAAAGAAAATAGCTGAAAAGCGCAAGCAAAGAAGAAAGTGGCAAACAACCAAACACCCTGAAGATAAAAGAATCCTTAATCGACTTGCAACAGAACTCAAAAATTAGCTCTCCAATACAAGAAACAATTCGATACAAACATACCTAAAGCGGCTTTCTTCGACTGAAGCAACAGACTATTCGCTTTGGAAAGCGACAAAAAAATTAAAGCAGCCCCAGCAACATATATCACCAGTACGACTAGAGAAGAACAGCTGGGCCGAAGTAATTTTGACAAAGCTATCGCCTTTGCAAATCACTTAAAATTTAGACCATTTGATTCGCAATCAACTCCAACTGAAGAAGACGAGATTCATCAATATCTCGATGTACCCTTTCAAATGTGTCTACCAATTAAATCTTTTACAGTAAATGATGTCAAGAAAATAATTGTAACCAAACTGAATCCAAAAAAGTCCCCTGGTTACGATTTAATTACCGGGTAAGTTCTTAAAGAGTTACCGGAGAAAGGCCACAAATACATTACCTACTTATTCAACGCTGTGATAAGACTGCAATACTTTCCTGAGCAATGGAAGGTAGCAACAATCATACCAATACTCAAACCTTTAGATCTTCTTTTAGACCAATTAGTCTCCTACCACTGTTATCAAAAGTTTTTGAAAAACTATTTTTGCGGAAACTAATGCCTATAGTGCTGGAAAACAACATTATACCTAACCACCAATTTGGCTTTCGCCAACAACATGGTACAATTGAACAAATCCATCGAATTGTAGACAAAATACTAAAAGACTTCCAGAATAAAAGATATTGTTCGGCCGTATTTCTGGACGTTGTGCAGGTCTTTGACAGAGTATGGCACGAAGGCCTGCTATTTAAACTGAAGAAACTCCTGCCGCCAGACTACTACACAATACTAAAGTCTTACCTCATCAATAGACACTACCTAGTGAAGTACAGAGACTCTTTTACCCCTTTATTCCCTATCAACGCTGGTGTCCCTCAGGGAAGCGTGCTGGGCCCGCTCCTGTATCTACTATATACTGCTGACCTACCTACCTCCCCTGGAGCTATGGTTGCTACCTTCGCGGATGATACAGCAATTCTTTCATCGCATTCCGATCCGTATATGGCGTCCAACTATCTATAATCATGTTTGCACCACTTAGAAGTATGGTTAAAAAGATGGCGTATCCACATAAACGAGACCAAATCAGTCCACGTAACTTTTACGCTGAGAAGAAGTACCTACCCACCCGTTATAATAAATAACAAACAAATACCGCAAGACGATACCGTTAGGTACTTAGGTATGCACCTAGAAAGGCGTCTCACTTGGAAAAAACACCTTTTCACCAATAGAAAACAGTTGAGTTTAAAAATTCGGAAAATGTACTGGCTGATTGGCCGCAAATCTCAGATGTCATTGGAGAGTAAAATATTACTTTACAAATCTATCATACGGCCTATTTGGACATGCGGCATACAATTATGAGGAACTGCAAGTAAATCAAATATCGACATAATCAAACGATTTCAATCGAAAATGCTACGTTCTTTAGTAGACGCCCCATGGAGACAATACGATGGACCTAGGTATTTCAACAATAGACGAGGTAATACCAAAGTGCAGTGTTCGCCACCGCGACAAAATAAGTGCTCACCCTAACTCGCTGGTTGAAGAACTACTAAACTCTGACGATGAAGAACCCAGACTTAAAAGATTTAAGCCAACAGACCTACCAAACCGTTTCGCATAATGATATGTGGTGTCAAAGTTAATTGTTCATTTCGTCATTACCAAACCAGCTATTAGTATTAGTATTAGAATTAGAATAAGGAAATTTTTGTTGGAAACTTTTCTACATGTCTTATATCAAATGTCGAACCAATTACTGAATGTCACTATGTGACAGATTGTAAACTTATAAATAAATTTAAAAAAAAATTTAGTGATTTATGACCTTCATTTTGGCCGTGTTTTAAATTTCTAAATCTAAATGTAAAGTAAAAAATATCATGGACATGGTTTATAAACAAGTGGTTTATATTTTGCTTAATGGAGTAGGACTAAAAAGTAATTCTTTAAGATAAATGTGGAATTTTCTCTATCCGAAGCACAAATGCATTTTATCATAAACTTTAGCCAATTATCTGAAAATATTTAACAGAAACCTTGTAAATTTTAAGACACAAATTATAACTATAAACAAGACCTAGAATTTGGCAAGTTGGTCCCGCGGCCACAAGTGATAACTTGTAGAGCTCTGGTAAAAGTCATTGACATTTTGTCTGCTAAACTAACAAGAATCTAAACATTTTAGTGAAATAATTGCTTATCTAATAGCATAACAAAGCCATTATGATAAATCACAAACCACTTGGACTTAAACAATACATATTTTAAAAAAGATGTAATTAAATGGAAAAGAAAACCATAGACATGAATTTATAAAAATCTTGTTTACTAGTGCCGGTTTTGTATAGTTAATTCAAAGACGGAATGTTGTATCCGTTTTATAAAAAACGCAAAAACATCATTAGTTGCTATCTTACACATTATTTTTACGTGTTCACAAGATTTTAAAAAATAATAAAATTAAATTGGCACCAAAAACTGAGTGGAAAAATAATAAAGAAAAATTTTAACCAAAAGGCAGTTTTAATTTAGTTGAAATTGTTGAAAGAGCACTTAAAAATTTTTAAAGGTAGGAACAAATATCCTTTTAAAGAGCAACGTCATAATTTAAATAACCTCCCATAATCCTTTTTTACGAGAACGTAAACGAAACTTGAGCGTAACCTTATTTTTCTGTTTTACTCATCATAAACAGTTAGCAAGTTTCCATTTATATCCACTCCACGAAAACCTGTAATTTATTATACATTAAGGTTTTTGCATTTACAACTAATCGCTTTTCTACTGTTCTTACTGGCTTGGCACTCTGCTATCAAAGCCCCTGTAATTTGATCATTGCTCCTATCTGTTACTCCATACAACTCAACGTTGCAAGCACTTTCACATTTTAACTTTTTCTGCTGTTTTTTGTAGGCTTTGAATTTCTAATGGGTCGGCGCTTTAGAAAATAGTTATTAATTAAATTTAAAAGCAAGCAGGCCTTCGTTCCACTCTCGATATGAAATGAAAGTCATAAGAAGGATTTGTTTTCTGGCGTTATTTTTTACTCCCGTTATTATTCTTCAATTAGCATTCCAAGTTTTTATTAAATTCGAGAGATCGACACGTAGTTAGTCTGAGAATTACTTACGTAGTGCTTAGATTAGGTATAATTAAGGCTAAAATAATACAACGGATTTTTGTCACTTAATATTTAAAAATAATTTAAAATTTTGAAAGGTCATATACAAAACTTTTTTGACATATTGAAAATATCTATGTAATAGAAGTGATGATGGCACACTTTTATTCTTACAGCTTCAACCATGACAGCGAAAATTAATTAATACTGAATATCAAATATTATAAATGTGTGTAGGCTTCAAAAATGCTTCTCTTCTTCATTATAGACAATTCCATCTGTTCTTTAACCACCGCCAAGGGTATCACTCAAGCGTTTCTTGGATCAATATGAGCTTTTTCTTCCTATTGGCACTATACGTCATTATGAGTCTTACAACGCTTTTATATCTTCTGGTTTTTGTGTCCGTAGTGAGAAATTCTGCTGGCTTTTTGGATTTGTTCTTAGACTTCCGTTTGTACGTTACCGTAGCTGCTTATTGTGGCGCCTAAATAATTTCTATGCATAATTTGCTCTGTTATTTTATTATCCACCATTAACTTTCACCTTATAGGATCTCTATATGACTATTGATTTTGTCTTATCTGTAGCAATTTTTATATTGAATCTCTCACCCACTACTTTAAACTGTATTAGAAGCCTTTAAAAATCGTCTTTGTTTTCCGCTATTAATATAGCATCGTTTGTATAACATACAATTCTTATATTATCACGGCTTATCATATATCCTGCTGCCAGCATGGTCCCGTGGTTGAGGGGCGGGCTGCGATGCTGACGGACTCGGGTTCAATTCCCGGTGCTCTCTGATGCCTTGCGGGTGGCCTACTCACTCATTAAAAATAATTGAGTACCTGCGTTCATTCGAACAAGGGGTAATAATGGCGGTCGTCTAAGGTGCGGTGCTTGCCACATCGCTCCGCATCAGAGATGGTGCGCGACGACCGGGCAGAGAGAACGAACATATGAGAGCCCTAACCCCTCTCAGTTCTCAGGCCGTGCTCCCACGCTGGGTGTAGGGCCTTACCATTATTATTATTATCCTATATCCTATGAGGTTTTTGACGCCGTCAATTATTTTGTCCACTATTAAGTTAAATAAAAGCGGGTTTAGTAAATCCATTTGTCGAATACTAAAACACTGACGCACATATATTCTTCCCTTCCAGATTTTCTTTGATGTAGTTAACTATCCCATGGCATTGTTGAATGGTTGAATGCCCCTCACGGAAGCCAAACTGATGGGGCGGTATTAGTTCATCTGATTGTATTATTTCCTTGATTCTGTATAGCAGTAATCTTTTAAATAATTTTGATAGTAGTGGCAACAGACTTATCGGCCGATATGAGGTGGTTTCATGTGGAGATTTTCCAGGTTTAGCAATCATGATTATTTTAGCGTATTTCCACTAAGTAGGGAAGTGAGAAATGGCAAGCATGCGATTAAAAATCGCTGTGATGAGTACTACTGATTTTTTCGGAAGGTGTTTTACTACTTCTCCTACTACAAGGTCATAGCCCGGGGCTTTATACGAGCTGGTTAATTTAATTTTCCTATATACTTCTGCTGGTGAAAAGGGACTCACGGGTAGGAATAATCGCATAAATATTCTTCTATTTCTGCATCCGAAGGTGTGTGCTTTTTATTCGTTTGATCTAGCCCAGCTATGGTCAGGTTTTCTTAGTGGTGGAACTAGAGTAGTAGGTCTCTTGAGTCTTTTTGTAGCTTTCCAGATAGAATAGTCTACTGGAGATAGGCTAAAGATGTAATGCCCGAATGTTGTATTTCTGTTTTCATGTAGAGCTTTGTAAAGACGGTGGGTTAAATTATTTAAGATGGTCTTGTCTCGATGGTTTCTGGTCCTTTGCCATTTTCCACGAGCTCTGCGTTTTTCTATGACGAGCTGCTTGATATGTAGGGGTATGTTATATGTTACTGAATCGTTTTTGTGTTCAGTCGGTGTAGCTTCCCAGGATGCCTTTTGGATTAGGTTTGTGAGGTACTCCACGGTTTCATCAATTTCGTTTGGAGTGTGCATTTTGTGGGCTAAGCTAATATTACAGTTGATGTGGTGTTGGAATTGCTCCCAATCGGTCTTAGCTGTACAAAGTTTTGGTATTTGGGTTTTATAAATAAGATTTGTACTCAAAGTAATTATTATTGTACTGTGGTCTGAAAATAAATCAAAGTTGCTTTCAATTTTGCTGTACACATCAGGAATATCTCTGGTAACTGCGAAGTCAAGCAGGTCGGGAATTTTATTTAGATCTGACGGCTAGTAGGTCGGTTCGCCGGTAGATATATATTTCAAATTATGTTGCTGTATGGTTTTAAAGAGTGCTCGTCCTTTGGGTGTAATCAACCTGGATCCCCAGGTAGTGTGTTTGGCATTCCAGTCACCTGCTACAAGGAAGCGGGGTTCTATTGATAGTAGAAATTCTTGATATTCTTCAATTGAAATGGTGTGCCTAGGGGGACAGTAGATGGTTCCGACAATAAATGGCCAGGGAAACAAATTTATTTTTATCAAAGCGCTTTGGATTTTGTTAGTTGTATAAGGTGGTAACGGGTAGTGGTCTATTGCTGTTCTGATTATGATTGCTGAACCTGCGTAGCCAGTTCCGTCCAGGTGATTTCCGTAATATATAGAGTAATATGGAATTTTTATAACTGTATTTAGTGTACAATGGCTCTCCGCTATCAGCAGAACGTCGATTTTATTGATATTTAAAAATAGAGTGACTTCATGTATATGGTTTTTCAGCCCGTTTGAATTCCATTCCGCTATTCTTATCGAAGTAGCCATTATTGGGTTACTTTATTAATGACTGCGGAAAGCATAGATAAAATCATGCTGTTCTGATTTAATAATTGAGTGAACATATTTTTGAATTCGTTTAAGAAGGTGTTTAATTTATCGACTATCTCGTCATTATTGTCAGTTTTTCTTGCAGCTACTTGTGAATAACTTGGGTATCTCTGAGAGGGATTTTGTAAGATTTGCTGGCTAGTTGGTAAACTTATTACTGGGTATTTTATTTGGTGTTCTTATAATGGGTTGCTTAGATGTGGTTCGAGATTTTTAAGTCTCTATAGACCGTGCAGGAGTATTCTTAGATTTGCTGCAGGTTTTGCTATCATGTTGTTGTCCACATTTTACGCAGTAGTAGGGCTTGCTGCAGTATGTCTTGGAGTGACCATAGGCTTGACATCGTGTACATTGTACTATATTGTTTTTAATGCGCGGTGCTTCTACTCTTATTTTTGAATTTTGTAAAAACTCGACTTTGTAGATTTCTTTATTATTTGGTTTTGGTTCGTGGTCGATGAAAAACAATGGCAACGGTTGTTTAGTTACTCTATGCCTGATATTCATGATGTTCCTTATCGAGTGACCTAATTTTTGAAGCTCAATCTCTATGTCTTGGGTATTAATTGAATGATGAAGGTCTCGTATGACCACCCGGTAGGCGCGTTCTTCTTTAATTTGGTAGGTGTGAGATTAGTTTTCTGTATGCGTCGATAGTATTGGTATTTATCTTAACTGTGTTGTTTGATAACGCTTTAGAGTAGAATCTTTCTTCTTCAATGACTTTGTTTAGGTTATCAGTCATGGATTTATAGTCTGTAACACCGTAAATATATACTGGTGGGGGGTTATGGTTCGGTAGTTGAGATTTTGTTTGGGTTTCACTGTTATCATTTGGGTTGTTATTTTCTTCATGTTCATTGAATACTTGAAATCTATTTGCCGTGTTTATTGTGGGAGCGTTTTCGTCAGTTTGTGTTAGTCGCATTCGTTTTCTCTTCTTAGTAATGGTTTGCCACGAGTGTTTTTTATTATTGTCCTCTTGGTTTGTTATCATTGTTTCGTCATCGTAGGTTTCGCTATCGTGGCTAGTTTGTGAAGATTGTATGAATGGTGTTGCTGGATAAGTGCTGCTACAGTTAGTTGTGTTAGGAAAAGATGGTTTTGGTATTGCTGGTAAAGTTGAGGTGCTTGGTTTTGATACATTTGAAATGATTGATGATTTGAATGTGTTTGACTTAGCTGACCTGGATAGATTGGCGGTGGTTGAAATTGGCTTTGCATTGTGGACATCGGTTGTAATTTATTCCAGTTGTTTGTATAATTGTTGGATGGACCGGGTATATTCCCGGCTGGAAACATTTCACTGCATGAATGTCTTTAATAAATAAACGATAATTTAAACGAATTTTTAAAAATTATTATAAAACTTATTAACACTATGCGTGAGCAGCTGTGATATCAGCCGTCCGCACTAGTCCCTAATCACCCCGGCCGACCCTCAGAGATAAGAAAGCGGCGATCGACACGTCTTTATTCTAGAAAAGTCAACCGAGAATCTCGTCGTATCTCAAAGTATATTTGATTTCTAGTTATTTTATATTTATCAAGCTGTTCTGTTTTGATTCGGCAGTGTTTTATTTCATCGCAAAAACATTGGTTTATTGCTGTTTACTGGTTATTTAGTTGTATTTATATTTTGTACCCCTAGAGCTTTTGTTGCAGCTCTTATATTTCTTTTTATTTTTGTCCAACTCTCGTTGATGTCGTCTTGTTCCTCAATTTTGTTCTTTATTATTTTCTTTTCTAACCTATTCTGGTATAATTCTCTCACTGAGTCGTCTTGCAAAATTTGACATTCATTTTGTTCTAGTATAATGGGACACTCCTTTTTGTTCTTTTGATAGTTACATTAATTTTTCCTAACACTAAAGCATGGTCACTCCCAATATCGGTCCAATTTAGACATCTAATATCATTTATTTGTGATGGGTGTATCTTCCTATTAGTGAGTATGTAGTCTAGTGTGGATTGTTGCTCTCTGATGTTTTGCCATGTGGTTTTGCGTTGTATTTTATGTTCAAAGAAAGTGTTGTTTAATTACAACTCAATTTCACCACAAAATTGAATCACTATTTCTCTATTTTTGTTAATGACATTATCATTAAATCTCTGCTTAATTCCTGGGATTATGGAGTTCCCGATTCTGGCATTAAAATCGCCACATATAACTACATATTTTGCTTGTGGTATTGAACCTATAATGTTGAAGGCTTTCATAAAATGTTTGTTTATCTGCAGTTGGTTTGCAGTTCTCTGGTGTGTAGATAGATATTACATTTATTATTTTACCCTCGGTATGTAGTTTTAACGATACTGTTCTCTGTGATTTGTATCGACATTCCTGTATGTTGCTTTAAATTTTTTATGTATTAAAATTTCGACGTCCTCTTTTCTTCTTTCTTGTTGTTGTACACTGCTGTATACTAGAATGTAGTTGTTATAAATCACTGTCCCTTTTCCGCTTTTATGCCTCTCTTAAAAATGTAAAATAGAAAAAGGTAGTTGATAGTGATAATAAAATAAATAATAATCACACACAAGTCGCAACAAGGAGGTCCAAATGTCTCATAGACCTCGACCACAAGTTCTCTTTATTGTCACTACATACCTGTTCAATAGCCTATATTCTAAGCAAGTATTGTTACGGTGTATCACAAAATAAAAATTTGTTTTGCAAGACTTTCTACGTCCAAAATTGGTAAATATACAGAAAGAGAAAAAATTTTCTAGTGTAAATAACCGTCTGGCAGTTTTATAATGTGTATTTAATCTGAAAATTGGACATGCAGAAGGTGCTTTTTGTCGCATAGCGTACCCTGTTATCATGTTATTATCTTACTTATATTGAGCCGTGGTGGTTTAGTGGATAGATCGTTAGACTATGAAACCAAGAGTTGCGGGTTCGAATCCCGCTCTGGCCAATTCAATCGCTGGCATTTTTACGCCCTAGTTCCACTCGGGCTGCAATAAATGAGTACCTGGAGGTCAAACTCTGGGGTAGTAATAGGCGGTCGGTACGTAGCGCTAGCCACGTTACTACCCTTGAGTACTAAAGGCTCTAGATTGTAGCAGATATATCCTGTTGACGACCCCAAAGGGCCTTCAAAGCCTATTACGGGGAACTATTATATATCTTACTTATATCTTTGGGTACTACCAACAACATTTATTTAAAACGATATAATAAACCATCTAAAAAGGGGTCTGATAGTTACTGAGCGCTTGTGTTAACTGTGATACTACATGCCTAAAATGGTAAATATAAGTCGTAGTTATTGGAATCATTCTTTAATTATTATTTCATAATTTTATCAGCGCTTGATCCACAGTTGCAAGGTAGCAGAAAGGTAACAAGAAGTGAAAAGTGCCGGAGATTGAAAAGTGAGATCATTAATTCAAGAGAAATCTAAATGCTCCGCGTTTTACTAATCGAAGAGTTCAATAAAGAAGTAGAGTAAGAAAAGAACTAAAAGACCTATGCACTATTGTTTCCATCGATATCTATTGAAGTAGCCAATGATCTTATGGCAATCTTGGAACACCATTTGCGCGTAATTTTAACTACGTCATTACATAAGTTTTACGTCCTAGAGTATACGCTAGTCAAAACAATGGTAAAATTTATGGCTAGAGTGAAAGGACTGATTGCGCAAATAAAATTTGTTGGCATCAAAATAGAAGTAGTAAGCAGGGTGCTTGGATTTTTGCCACTCGAGTACGCGACATTTATCTGCAAGAGATGAGAAGCCAGACGAAGAATATATTATGATTAGAAAGCGGATTCTATGCTAAATGCATATTGTCTGCCGATTTTGCATATTTGCACATTTTACCCAATTTCTGCATTTTCCTAAAAAAAACTTGCATTTATTTGCGTATTATTTGAGAAAATTTGTGTCGAAATGACCAGCCATCAATGAGTGGATGACCAATACAACCACAGCATGATGGCTTAGCAAACCAGGGCGTCGGCGTAGCCGAAACTGTTCATTACAGAGCGTTTGCTAAAGCACAGATATAATAGGTTAAAGGTGATTGTACGACAGAGTCTGTTAATAGAACATTTTAGGATTCGCAGTGGATGTTATGGAAGGAAGCTTGTGCACATTTTATCAAGAAAAACAAAGAATTCGAAAAATACTATTTTAGTTACTGTCAGAGCTCAATTAAGTTGGAAAGCTATTCAACACAACCGTTCTCCGGTTTTGAACATTCATTAAAAAGGTAGACCTTAAAAGTATAGAGGGGATGAACACAACAGACCCACTGGAGCTGCAGCGCTTAAATATTTATAGTTAACCGTTTATAATCTACAGCAAGGTCATACGACTTAGGTAGAAAAAATTTTATTTGTGGAATATGAAATTTAGAAATCTTATGTTTTTGAATGCGAGTACAACTTTTGTATCTTTAATACATATTTAGTATTAGAAGTTCTTCTATGTAATCATATAAAATTTTAAAATTTTTTTATGTATTATAAAAACAGTCGTTAATGTTTACTTACACCGCAATCCTATGATTTGCATTTTTGTGTTACCATATTTCTATACAATTAAAGTGACCTTTTTAAAGAAATTTACAGAAAGATGTAGAAATTTTATAAATATAATAAATAGAATAGAATTACCTTTTTATTTTATATTAAAAAAATACGTAAATATACAAGGAGCATTGATATGCTATATACCAATATAATAAAAATGCTTCAAATTAGAACATATAAAAAATTTTGGAATTTTTAGAACACCATTTCAAAGTCGGTACTGTAACAAAATCTCAAAGAATTTGAAAACATTTGAAACCCACATCATCTGATTATAAGTACTAAGATATTTATTTCTAACTGGTAAGTTAATGTTTAAAAATGGTTATGACTTAACCAATAGGACACTTTGGATTGTTCAGTGATAAGCGGAACGAGCAAAAGGGGCAAGATAAAGTAGTTCTAGAACTAAATGATGTTTAGTTACTTGTTGCCATACGAGCAGGAAATTGATCAAATATTTGACCCTCAATTAATTTTCTCAATTTAACATACATTGAAAATGTGGTTTGCAAAAAACGCTGTTAAAATATCAACGGTTCTTCAGTGCTACTAATTATTTAGTCTGCACTACGACTTACAGGGTTTGTCCGGAAAGTATCGGGGATTATTCAATAAAAACAAAAGTATTGCAGATAATCGTCTGTTTCTTTAAAATCCTTTAAAATAGTTTTTCTCCTGCATCTACACAGCGTTTCTAGCGTGTCTGTCATGTTTTGAAGGCTTCCTGGAATACGGAAACTGAAATGCTGTTTAGGGCCTTGGTTTAGACCTTTTCCACCGACCCAAAAGACTGGATTTGAATTTTCTAAACAGAAAGAAATCGGGCGGAGCCAAGTCCTGGCTGTACGACGGTGTGGTAATGTTGTCACGTTACGTTTGGCCACAAAATCCCTTACGAGCAGCGACATATGGCTGGGCGCTTTCATGCACTACGGTTTTTGGTAAATTCAACGCCTCTGCCTCCCAACCGAATAGTCAAACGCCGATCAGAGTTCAAAGATTGTTTTACTTTCACCAAATTTTTATCACTAAGGCTCATTAACGGACATCCTTTGAGTTCTTCGTCTTCCACGAAACATCTTGTGCCATTAAAAAATGTTCGTTTTTAAAATGGTCTCTTCCCCATAGGCTTCTTTTAGCAAGTTTTCATTCTTTCAAAGCTCGGAAGCAAAAAATTGGAAAATTTGGAAGTGGGAGAATTGCAGTGGAAAAAAGAAGTGCTTTTAACTGCTCTCATAAAATTCAATATAAATTTAATAAGGCAAGGGTATGCATATGTTTTGACCAGTTTTTTCCTAAAAAACTATTTGTTAAAGGGAGTTGCACTACCCTCCTTGTCATAAAGCAGAGTTTGTGGGAAACTGATTTACGGACAATAATATTACAAAAAGGGGTTAAACGGCTTAGAACTCCGAGTTAAATTCCAATTCTTTTTTCTTTGAGTCTACGGCTCGTCAGGGGTCTTGGTTTGCTTAGTGATATTCCTCTCTTACTGTCCCATATATTCGTCTTAATATTTTCCTTTGGAATATATTGTAGGCAAGTTTTTCTCGTCTTCTATTTTTAAAATCCTCGTCTCGCTTGAGTATGTTACTATCGGTTTCAGTATGGTTTTATAGATTTTTTTTTAATATTTTCTGAGATTCTTGTTTAATACGTAGAGTTTGTTTCTTGTATGTTCGTATTTCTTCTTTCATTTCGTTGTCTCTTGTAATTGTACTCTTCGGGTATTTTAATTCTTAAGTTTTTTAAAGATATTTGTTAAATTTCTTCAATTTCTCTGTTCATTTATTGTGTCTCTTTATATCAGCATATACTTGTTATTTAAAATTTACTTTTAAGTTAGTCTTTTACCGGATTTATGTCTATCTATCTATTTTATACATATTTTTCTAATACTAAATAAAATAGTATTTATTTCAAACTACTTGCAAAGAGTTTTTTGTTTTCTCACTACTTTTTGGTTTCTGCGTACGGTTTAACATTTTCTAAAAGAACTATACATCCGTAATTACCACATTCCAGTTTATCTCCTTTTTCCTTGTACACGACGCATATTATCGCATGCATTTTTTCTTGTTCCTCATATTTTGCAATTTTTCTGGGGAGGTTTTGCAATGCATCTCCTACGATTAGGTCGTAACCAGGTGCTTTACGTGGGTTTGGTAATTTAATTTGCTGTTTTACTTCGGCTGGTGAGAATGGTCTCAGAGGTAAGGACATTTGGCAGGGCGCGTCAAGGAATGCGGAAATGTCGGTGTCATCGTTGTTTTCTACCGGTTGTGGCGATGAGAATACAGTAGCAAGATGGTCTGCGAATGAATCAGCTTTTTCCTTGTCTGATCTGGCCCATGTATCATCGGACTTTTTGATTGGAGGTGTCGGTGCTATTGGCCTTTTAAATTTTTTTGCTGCCTTCCATATCTAGTGTTATTTACAACCATCTACAACAGCATTCTACGACTCTGCCACTTCCCCACTCAGTGGAAACATGCTATAATCATTACCCTTATTAAACCTGGCAACCTCCATCAGCCTTTTACCACTTATGTCAAAAATATTCGAAAAACTGCTCCTCACGAGAATCCATGAAACTGTCGACCTACATGAAATTCTCCCAAACTACCGGTTTGGCTTCCGGCAGCATCATTCTACTATCCACCAAGGGCACCGAATAGTTAACAGCATTATGGAGATTCTAGAAACCAAGCGCGTCTGCATAACTGTATGCCTAGACATAAAACAGGCTTTCGACAAAGTATGGCACACGGGTTTATTATACAAAATAAAACTCTATTTTCCAAATCAGCTGTACCTCATACTAAAATCATATCTAACCCAGAGGACTTGCCAAGTTAAAGTAAATAACACAACTTCCGAATACCACGAAATTACATCTGGAGTACCGCAAGTTAGCGTACTGGGACCGCTGCTGTATCTCCTATATACTTCCGACACGCCTTCAACTGACGATACTGTACTTGCAATGTTCGCCGATGATACAGCTATCCTCTCAATACACAAAAATCCAATAACTGCAACAGCCCATCTACAAACACACTTAGACATCTTGCAAAACTGGTTCAATAAATGGAGAATTACAGTCAATAGTGACAAATCCTCGCAAATCACTTTCACAAATAGACGTATTACAAGCCCACTAAACAACATCAACGATACTCCGATACCTCAGAAGACGGACATCAAATATCTTGGACTACACCTAGACCATAAGCTCACCTGGAGCACTCACATCAAAGCCAAACGAAAACAAATAGACCTTAAAATTAAACAAATACACTGGCTCCTTGACAGACGCTCCCAACTCTCACTGTCAAACAAACTACTATTATATAAAAGCATCATAAAACCCATCTGGACATATGGTATACAGTTGTGGGGATGCGCTAAAGCCTCCCACACAAAGATCCTGCAACGAAGCTAATCAAAAATCCTTCGCAAAATAGCCAACGCCCCATGGTACATCTCTAACGAAACCCTTCGCACAGACCTAGGAATTCCATACGTAGCCGCAGAGATACAGAAGCTTGCTCGAACATACACAAACCACCTGTCAGGACATAAAATCCAGCTAATAAATGGTGTCCCAGAATTAACGCAAGATTTAAATTTGCCGCCATTTATGCAGTAAAGTGTTGACAACCCTAAAACAAAAACAAATCGACAGCTGACAGTTTAGGGTTAGTAAAAATGGAGCGTTATACCATATAACAACGTGTCTTTATTATTGAACAACATTTCAAAAATAATGAAAGCTTGGCGGCCGCTGTTCGAAAATTTCATACAAAATATGGTCGGAATAGTGTTTTAATTTCGTCATCTGTGAAGAGATTAATTGAAAAATTCCGAGAGACAGGATCCGTTGGAGACGCCAAACACACTGGTCGTCCAAAAAGAAGCCGTTCAAATGTCAACATCGAAATAGTGCGTGAGATTGTCGATGACAATCCAGGAACCTCAATTCGGCGTCGTGGACAAGAATTGCAAAATTTAAAGAAGCTCTCTACAGCGTATACTCACTAAAGATCTGTGTCTCCATGCTTACAAAATTCAATTAACACAACAACTGAAGCCTAATGACCATGCACAGCGAAGAGAGTTTGTTGAATGGATTATTGAGCATCAACAAATGGATGCTGATTTTTCGAGCAAAATAATCCTAAGCGACGAAGCACATTTTCACCTTGATGGGTTTGTTAATCGCCAAAATTGCCGCTTTTGGGGTTCTGAGAACCAACATGTGAATGTCGAAAAACAAATGCATTCACAACGTGTCACTGTTTGGTGTGGATTTTGGGCTGGAGGCATAATTGGACCATACTTTTTTGAAAATGAGGCTGGTCAAGCAGTGACTGTTACTGATGCTCGATATCGCGACATGATAACACAGTTCTTTTTGCCGAAATTGGATGATATGGATGTGGCCAATATGTGGTTTCAACAAGACGGTGCCACATGCCATACAGCCCGTGAAACACTTCAATTACTGCATGAGACATTTCCAGGTCGTGTACTCTCTCGTTTCGGTGATAATAATTGGCCCCCTAGATCGTGTGATTTAACACCATTAGATTTCTTTTTATGGGGTTATTTAAAATCACAGGTCTATGTCAACAAGCCCACAACCACGCGTGCATTAAAGGAGGAGATTCGACGTTGCATCAACGAAATTCAGCCACATTTATGCAGAATGGTCATGGAAAATTTCAACAAACGAGTGCGAATGTGTATGCAAAGCCGTGGAGGCCATTTGCCCGATGTGTTATTCCATAAATAACCCTATCCTATGTACTTTATGATTCAATAAAGAAATTACAATCAAAAGACTAAAAACTGTGTTTTCTATTTAATTCAAATCTTGCGTTAATTTTGGGACACCTTTTAGAACAGCTCTCTAACCAGCCAACCACCACCAGACGATTAAAACGAAATTGGCCACAAGACCTTCCAGTGTAACTACCCAGAATAACTTAGTGTTTAGCCTACGGGGAGTAAGGCGCTGGCCGGATCCCCCCAATGACATGTTATAAAATTATAATTATAAATAATTTACTTATTACTCGTGTGAGAGTAGATTGTAAATAAGCAACAAATAATAAAAAAAATATTTTGCAGTTTGCCTATTTTTGCAATTTCCATTTAGCAGTGCTGCAATGATTTGTTGGTATTTGGCTTGTTTCTCCTTTTCTTTTTGTTTTTATTATCGTATATTTCTTTTAACTAAGGAGTGCCAGTTTGCCCTTTGATAACTCTTCACATCAATAATATTTGATGCTTGCCTCTTTTCTATAAAAACATGATTTATTTTGTTCTTGGTATGGTCATCAGAGGGACACTTAAACCTTTGTAGATATTTCTTTTCGTGGGAACCGTGTGTTAGAAGTAATGTTTTTCCCATGCCAAATAAATAAGCCCCCTTCAGTTTTCATTATTAGTGTGATGTTTGCTAATAGTGAATATGGTTGGTTTATAAAATATTTCTTTGTCAATTATTTAGTTAAAATCTCCGAGTAGTATTTTAACGTTATGTTTATGAGTTATTGATTCTGTAGAATTAAAGATTCTTATAGAAGGTATCTTTGCCATTACTACTGTTTTTTCTATTAGTGCATAGCAGTTTACAAATGTCGTATTAAAAACTTGCTTTTCATTCAGTACAATTTTTTTGTTTATTGGTTTAAAGTCAGTTTTCAGGTGTCTTATCTTCTTATTGACTGGGAATCTTGTTTTCAAAGCACAAATCCTATTTTTGCTATTAAATAGTGTAAATTATTTAAACGTCTAGTGTTTCCTTATAAGTAAATTGTATCTTATTAATTCGTTCTTGAGCTTTTACGCAACTCCATATACAAGCTTTGTACATTTCATGTGGTTATTATTATATAATTCTTCTCTTTCTGTTTCTGAAGTTGTCTATGAGGATTATTTCAGCTTTTCTAACATTGAGCTTTCGTAACATTTATTGTTTTCCGAGTTATGACTGTTAACTCTTCCCATTCTCTTTTAGTTGATTTTTACAACAAGCAACGGTTACTGTGGGCTTACTCTTACTCTCCAGCCCTTAGAAAAACAAATTCCATTAAATAACTTTGAAACTAATGAGGCATCGGCTTTACCTTAGTAATTCCCATTGCGAAGTACTCTGATTGCAGCTTTTCTTGAGAGACGTTCAAACACTTCATCGAATTTTGTCATTAGTTAATTTAAATAACAGTTTCGAGTTCGGGTGTTTGAATAATTTGGTCAGATATTGTATAGTATTTCTAAATTTATAGCAAAAATGATTATACTGTGGTGAATATAAAATAGACGCCAACAGATGTGAGATAACCAAATAAGTATTTCTTTTTAAAACTCCATCTCCCTCCGGAGGTCCGGAGCATTCTCTCAAATTTCTCATCCAACATTCTATGCCGTCCCACTGTTCTTTGACCTTTAATCTTGCCTTGCATGATTACTTATAATATTCTATGCTTCGCCTCTTAATATGGTCGAGCTTTCTTTCTTTTCGATAGTGATAATTATCTCATTTTTCTTGTTTATTCGATTTAGAATATTCTCATTTGTTATTCTAGCAGTCCATGATAATTTGAGAATTTTCCTGCTGTATGTCCAATAGGCTGAAGCTTTTATTTTTCCTTAGATAATTTTTCTTTAAGGTCTAAGCTTCTTTGCCATAAACAGAGTTGAGAGCACATAGCACTTTGTCATTCTAATTCTGTCGCCTAGTAGGTTCTCCTTTTTTTATAAATGCTGTCCTAGCAATCCTCGTGTTAACTTCTTGCGTCTAATCGTTGTTTACATTTATCTAAGTTCCTAGATATTTGTAATTAGTGGCTCTTTCAACTGGGTCGTTGTTAATAGTAATATTAGATAATTTTGGTGATGTTTTGCTTACCACTAAACAGTTTGTTTTCTTCAAATTTATTTTAAGACCTTAATTGTTACTTGCAGAATTAATAGCAGTCACTTCCATCTGAAAAAACGCTACATGTATTGGAAATAGTCAAAAAAACTGTTGGGTAAATTATGCATTAAATAAGAAAAAACCTTGTTTAGATGCAAAGTTATTGTCCATTGAAGGCTAAATGTTCCTTTTTCTAATAGTATCTGTTGAATGAATTTTGCCATAGAACAAATGCGTTTCATGAGAATATATTTTGATAAAAAATTTTTAAATTCTAATTCTATAGTTGTTGATTCTAGCTTGTATACTGTTAACATTTTTCCGTGTTTTTATTGTTGCTGGTTTTTTAGAACGTAAATTACTTTTAACAAATTTCGGTTAATATATCTGTCTATAGGCAGAATAATCTTTCTTTTTAATGACTGCATTCATTGGATTACCTTCCCAAATCACTACATCATTCGTATATTATCTGAACTTTGACTTCGTAAAGCAATCTAATTCTAATTTTGCAGAAAATGTCATATAAATTTCTAGTTCTCAGTTGTATACGTAACATTTCGTATTATTGCATGCATTTTACTAAATTACTTTTAACAAATTCCTAATATATCTATATCATGTGGGTTCTGTCTTTTTTATACTGCATTCATTGCATCGTTCCCAAAACCTTCTATATTATAACTGCTTCAGCTGACAATTAGTTCTAATTTTGCAGACTATCAACAATTGCTATTCAAATAAACATCATGTGCTCACTCAGAAGCTAGTTCTCAATTGAACCAATCAGTAAAATCGACTTTATTCCTTGAAATTACTATACTTTATAAAACTGTTAAATTAGAGTTATTTTCGGATGAAATCTTGCAATTGAAATTTAGTAAAACTTTCATTGAGACTATCAGATTAATAAACATAATTTAAGACTTATCTCAAGACGGCATTTTAAATAATGTTGCCCGATTATAAAACCTAAATTAGGAGTCTTATTATAACTTTTGCATCTTTTAAAAGTGCTACAGGACTAAACTGTCCTGCACAGTAATAATCTTATTATAACTTTTTGCATCTTTTAAAAGTCCGAGATAACTTCCTGCACATGTAATAACGAGAAGCGTCTGCAGCTTCTTTTTCCATCAGTTTTTCAGATTCGTTCTCATCGTACTTTAATAAGAGAATTACATATTTGCAAATAATTACAATAACGTGAGCTCATCCTATTCACATTAGCGACATTAAGGTTTTTTGCAATATTGCATCGCCAACATAATGTACCCCGATCATTAATCAAAGCGCCATTACTTTGAAATTCAATTTTGCTAAACCACTATTTGTCTGCAGTTGTTTTGTTTCCGAGAACTTCTGCATTAAAGGTGCAGTGGTAACTGTAAACTTACGGTTACTTAAGCTCGACCCGCAGAGCGGCTACATTAATTGGCTGTGCGCTATTAAATAATATCTTTCTAAATTTTTGTTTATATAAAATTAATACAAGCCTTTGTTTAATAAAAAAGTCTAACTCTTGTTAAAAATTTTTAAATTGCTATAATTACATAGAATACATTTAAAATTTATAACAAAATTATTACTGTGACGTAAAGGGCAATCCAAATGCTTTCCACAACTTCGTTGTCAGGTGCTCTTTTAGTCCTGGAATCATATCAGATGGGTTGACATAAGTTATTTCCGTCAAATACTCCTAAAGCAAAGAGTCTAATGAGGTTAGACTCCAAGACTGCGGTGACAAATAATGTTACCCCTCTGCGAAATAATGCGATCAGAAAATGTGGTTTGAAGTAAAGTAATATGCTGTATGTTATTTGGTTTCACGTTGCTGAAACCACATGTCATTAGAGTTCGAATTTTTGGTTTCAGTGAAAAAAGTTATTTGCTATTAATGGTAGCAGCGTTACCAGCTTCGTCATCAATAAAGTACAACCAATAATTCCTCCAGCTCAGCAAACAATGGATTTTTGTAGATGTATTCGTTTTTCGTGAATAGCACTTGGAATTTTACTACCCCAAATGCGTCAATTTTGACGATTGGCAAAACCATTTATTGAAAAATGGGATTCATGGTTCAATATCGTTTCTTTTTTTTGGGAAATCATTAACATCAACTGCTGTATACTCTAAAAACGCAGTTCACAACGCGTTTCTGGTGGCATTTTTTGGAGTTTACCCTGTGTTTAAATATCAACTATATAAACGTTCACACAATGCAAATGTGTTTCAATTTCATCAGCAACGAGTGGTATATTAAAGTCTTCATAAATTGTTTGATTGGTAACGAACTAAGGCACGTCAACTATTACTCAAAGTGTTTTAGATTGGAATTGTTGGGGCGTTTTAATTGTAGTTGGCTTGGTACCTACTCAAAATTGCATACCAAATGTCCAAATTGGCTTTAGCTTAATTTTATAATTTAATTGTTTGTTTCTGATTAATAGTTTTAATTTTGTACCAAGATGCCAATACATTTTACGTAATTTGAGGTTTAATTGCTTGCGCTTAGTTTATATGTGTCAAGACCTACTCTTAAGTACATAACTTCCGCTTTTACCAGTACTATATACTAATTTTGTTAAGATACTGTTAAAGGTTAGCAATTAAAATTACTGGGGTTTTGTGGGTGGACAGTATTGCAGTGTTATCCGCGAAGGTGGCAGTCACAGTATTATCAGTTTCTGAGAAGTCAATTGTGCAGATAAGGTAGAGAAGGGGGTCCAAAACATTACCTTGAGGGACACCGGATACATAAGGTGATATGAGGATAGTTCATGATCGTATTTGACGGAAAAATATTGGTCAGTTAAATAGGATTTAAGCAGTAAATAATAGTAGTTTGTTAACAGTGTTTTTAATTTAAAGAGAAGTAATGTGTGCCACACTTATCAAATGTTTCAGATACGTCCAAAAGCACAGAGGTGCAGTATTTATTTCCCCAAGGTAGTTGATATTTTATTTACTATCCTGTGCGTTTGGTGTGTCGTTGAATGGCCCTTCCGGAACCCGGATTGGTGATGAGGTAGGTGTGTAAATATATCTGTATCTTCTCGTATCATAGCTAGTAAAGAAGGCTTAGCATGCGGTTATAAATCGTAATCAGTAATACCACCGATTTTCACGGTAGCATTTGTAAGATTTTACAATTATTAGGTTAGGACTTGGTCCTTAAATTGGCTAATCTTTTTTTTATCCAAATCGTAACCTTGGCGAAAATGGGTTTATGGGAAGAGTTATTTAGCTCGAAGTATCTAGGAATTTTTGTATTTCGTCGTCTTTTTGGGTTGTAGTTAC
This sequence comes from Sinelater perroti, assembly GCA_036346155.1. Classification (NCBI taxonomy): domain Eukaryota; kingdom Metazoa; phylum Arthropoda; class Insecta; order Coleoptera; family Elateridae; genus Sinelater; species Sinelater perroti. The sequence continues at coordinate 11,705,376 of JARFIY010000260.1, read as the reverse complement.
TTCTATAGGAGTGAAGATTTTAGATAAATGTTTTGTGTGTGTCTTATCCAGACTAGATCTACCCCGTTCTCTATTTTCGTTCTTAACGGATCGTTTGGGCGTTTGAGGCATCTTAAACGTTTAGAAAAAGTGTCATTTTGTATTTCCCTTAACATTGTATGTAGTTTTCATGTTAGACGATAGTTTCATTGGCAGGGTTGTATGCTCCCTGCTATTTCTTCCTGGCTCTTTATTTTTCTAATGCCAGGTCTTTAACTATCAAAAATACATAAACTGTGGATTTCTCTTGGTTTATTTTGTTGGGAGTAGATTTCCATGTTTATGAGTTGCTGCGTCTAAATAGTCAGGATTCTTTATTCGCATTTTAATGTTTATGTTTGAGTTTTTCGTTAATAGCTGAGGTACTTGACGACTATGACTTGCGAGTGATCTGCAGACATAATTATTTAATGTTATTAGTTATATTAAGAAGTTTATTTAAGTTCGACGGGCAATAGGTGGGTTCACCTCAGTAGAGACAGATTTAATTGATTTGTAGGATTAAATTGAGCTAGTGGAATTCTTGGACACCAGTGACTATCCTTGGCATTCCAACGACACCCGCAAGAAATTTATTACTCTTGTAGGAAGCGAGTGCAAGAAGTATTAACTCTATAAAGGTAATATGATATTATATACGTCATTATAAAGATTGTAATGCCTATTTACTAACTCGGTAGTACACCTATAGATGTAGGCACGTGGGAATCGGTTGTTTTTTTGGTTTTGTAGCGAATTATGTCATATCTATGACATCACGTTACCTTTTACGTTATATATACAAATTTGAGTATAAACTAGTGTACTAAAATTTTAACTAAAAATGAATTGGAAAGCTTGATTAGACAGTACCAAAGACGAGTAGCTTAATTGGAAGACCAAGATCTAAAAGGTGGAAATTAAGAAGCAGAAAATTTACAAGACAATTAATTTTAGTCCATTAAAAATTTAGGGTTGGACGAAAGTAACGTTAAAACTAAAAGCTTAATTTATAAAAAAAACATTTTATATATTTTAATTTCATTTAAAACAAACTCGTACTCTAAGAGAAAATATAGTAAAAGACGCGCCTGGACCAAAAGAAGTGCAGAAAATATCAAGGAGGGACTAAAATTATTAAGCTATTGTGCAATGGTAAAATGGTTAATATGTTGTTTAAATTTACAGTCAAAAATACAAACAATTGCAAAAATATTAAGTTGCAAAATGGGTACAACCTATCCGTGATGATAAAATTTATGCGTTACTGGGATTATTATATTTAAGTGGGATTTTCAAATTTCACAGATTATACATTTCTGATCTTTTTTCTTCTTGGCCGTCAACGATCATTGTCTATCATATTTACTATAGTGTCTTTATTGACTGCTGCTCGGAACAATTGAATGGTCGCCTTCCAATACCAATCTCATAAGTTCTTCAGCCAGTAAGTCCTTCTTCCACCTGGGCCGCGTTTACTGACTGTTTTTCCTGTATGATTAAACGGAGAATCTCATATTTTTTAAGGTGTCTCATTAGGTGACCGAAGTTTTAACTATTTCCAATTCTATATTCATTCACATGAGTACCTCGTTATTACTTATTCTGTCTATCCATTGTATCTTTGATAACCTTCTGTACACCCACATTTCAAAGGATTGTAGTCATTTAAGTGTGCCTTTTGTTAATGTCCACGCTTTGACACCATACAATAGAATAGGAAAGATATAGCATCTCAGCACCCTCATTCTTAGGTTAATTCTTGGGTCACAAGTATATAAGACATTTATCATTTAAATGCTGCTCTTAATTTTTCTCTGCGGATCTTAGTTTCCACGGATGTGTTCCAGTTTTCATTAATGGTACTTCCCAGATAAATCAACCAACGCCGAGCCGTTTACTAATATATCATTGTCTTCTACGTCCCCTTCTTTACTACTGATCATATAACTAGTCTTTTTGATGTTCAGTTTCACGCCGATTTGTTCGCACTTATCTGTTAATCGATTTAACAAATTTTGCAAACTTTCACTTTTTTTGGTTATTATCCGCGTATCTAAAGTTATTAGTTGTTAAACCGTTAATATTAATTCCTTTCTCAACATCAGCAAAGGTCTCGTTAAATATCTCCTCTGAGTACAGGTTGAAGATTATTGGGGACGCTTGCAATCCTGCCGGACTATCTTTTTGATGTTAATTTCGTCTGATACTTGATGTTCTATTCTTATTGTTGCTGGTTGGTACCAGTATAAGTTATTAATGATTCTAACGTCTTTATCATCTATGCCCGATTTTTTTAAAATCTTGATCATCTTATCATGTTTAATATTATCGAAAGCTTTTTCGAAGTCTACCGCAAATACAGGGTCCGCCATCTAACGTTTTTTTTTGAACTAGCGGTTATTCGGTGAATGGCAACACTTAGCTCATGACATTTTTGATAGAAAATTAGTTTTATCTTTCCGCTGAACGAAAATGGTTGTGTATACGCTTGAAGAACGCTGGGAAATATTGCGACATTACTTTTAAAATCATGGTAATGTTGAAGAATGTGTGCGAAAATTACGTACGGAAATGGGAAGAACAGAAGCACCGTCAGCTCCGTATGTGCTTTATCTTGTTAAAAAGAAGAGAGAAACTGGCATGCTTATTGACAAACCAACGCGTGAAAAACCAAAAACAGTGCGTACGTACATCCGAGAATATCGCTGCTGTTGCCGAGAGTGTGCGTGAATCGCCAGGAACATCAGTTCACCGTCGTTCTCAACAATTGGACATTTCGGAGACATCATTGAGACGAATTTTGCGTAAAGACCTTGGTATGACGCCGTAAAAAGTCCAATTGGTTCAGCAATTGAAGCCAACTGACCATCCAATGCGTTTTCGCTTCGCTTCATGGGCTTGGGATCGACTTGAAGAAAATGCCGATGTCAACAAGCAAAATTGTCGCATTTGGTGCACAGAAAACCTTCACGCAATAGAAGAAAAGCCGATGCACCCACAACGAGTTCCTGTTTGCTGCGGATTTTGTTCAGAGACATCATTGGGCCATTTTTCTTCGACATTGAGCAAGGAGCGGCTGTTACAGTCAATGGTAAGCGTTATCGGGCCATGTTGAATGAATTTTTGTTCACAGAAATTGAAGAGGAAGATATTGGCGACATTTGGTTTCAACAGGACGGCGCTCCGTGCCACACAGCCAACGTTGCAATCGATCTTTTGCGCACTGTATTTGAAAATCGCATTATCAGTCGAAATTCTGATGTTGTTTGGCCGCCTCGGAGCTGCGACTTGACACCGTTGGACTATTATTTGTGGGGAGCCGTCAAAGATAAGTGACAACATTCGTGCAGCCATAGCTGAAATAGAGCTGCATTCAATCGAAAATGTACTCAAAAATTGGACCGATCGTATAGGCTACTGCATGGCTAGCCAAGGCCATATGAATGAAGTTATATTCCATTATTAACCGGAAGGATTGTATTTTCAAATAAAAAAAAATTGGAAAATATTCAGTAGTTTTTTTATTTGTAGCATTTCTAAAAAAAAGTTATATGGCGGACCCTGTAAATACATTTTGGTTAATATCACGACTTCTTTGAATTAAGACCGCTTCGGAAGTCAAATTGAGTCATCCTGATCCCTCCTTCCAATTTTTTATATATCTACCGTGTATTATACGTAGGAAAATTTTTAAAACATGGCTCATAAGACTAATTGTCCTGTGTTTGTGACATTTCGTTGTTTTTCTTTTCTTGGGAATCATTACAAAAGTTGATTTTAGCCAATCCATCGGTATTTCTGCGGTCTTATATATGGTTTTAAAGATTTTCGTTAGAGCCTTGATTTCGTTTTCTTTTAGAAGTTTGAGTATTTCTGTGCTTCCCGATCTCGTCCGGTTGCTTTCACGTTCTTTGCAATTTTTATTGCTCGTGTGACTTTTTCTTTGGTATTGTAGATCCTGAAGTAACTTCCAGTTGTTTGTAATTTGGCCTGTTGTCATCAGATAACTCTCATTTTAGCTGACCGGGAGATTCTTCGCACCCCTGCCCTATTTAAAAGGCGTCCGTACTTGGACCGTTGTATTCATCAGTTATAATCATAAATTTTCTGGAGAGTTTTTTCAACTAGGTGGTTTTCCGTTGTCTTCCTACCGGTAGGAATTTCTGTGTAGGACTTATAAGTGGAAAAGGTGGATAGGATTAAAGGTTTAGACATGATTCCCCTTGGTATTAGGATTGAGAAAACCATGGTTCGCGTAGCCAGGGTTCGCATCCTTGATGTAAATCTGTCTTAACAGGTTTGTTAAGAGTACCTACCCGCTGATCTTTGGTCAAAACTATTTGGAACAACGAAAAATAAAAGAAGCTTGTGAAATGAATATATTTAAAACTGTCGTACTTCTTGTAATTCTAATGTAAATGAACGACTTCTTAGTTTTCGTAGATGATGTTCCTTCAAAGTATACATACCCAACAAACCAGATAAATACGGAATCAAGATCATTTTGTTTTGTGACTTCAGTACTAGTTACATGGTCGAATTCCTATTCATTACTAATATATTTTGTCTTATAATTGTGTGACACCATTTATTGTACTAATACGAATGCAACAATGTATAATTAGTTTACATCCTACGAGTTGGCTGAAAAAGATTTTGCTGTGGTTGAAATAATTAGGAAAAGATATTCCATCTGCTTGATGTCGTGTTATTTTTTTGCTCCCAAAAAGCAAAAAATGGTTATATTGTTGCCATCTCTTCATACAATTAGAAGTATTAATAAAAATCATATCACTAAAAATAGTGCTATTTCATAACTCAACAAAAGAAAGATACGTTTGACCAATTTTTCATACTTTAGCACGTAAAATGAGATAATAGCCTTTTAGAGTTTTTTATGGAATATTAGATGGAACTGAGATAAATTTGTCTAACATAATTACAAATGTAAATAATAATTATAATAACAATTTAATTTCAAAGCCTTATCTTTGATTGAAACCGATATATTGTACACTTTTTAACTTTTCGCCGTCATTACATTCCATTAACTATTAATCATGTTCGGTTTCATAAATTTAAGTTGGTATTTACCTTTGAATCTGAAGTGTTTATAACAATTATCAACATTAGTTACATTTTTTGAGGCGTACTGCTTGTGTCTTCCTGCGTTAAATACAACTTATTAACTGCTGATATAATCAGACATTGCGAAGTGCATATCACCATGTTCTTTGCCGTCTTCTAATATTTTGAGTATTTACTGCGCTTACTTTTGATTTTTCTTGTTAATATAATTTTTTGTTGTTTTTCCAACTGCATATACTTTTGTTTTTATTATGGGCATTGTGATATCTTCAGAAAAATATCGTCTACAAATTCTATATCCTCAAACAAACCTTCAGCTAAGTCCTGTTTTCCGTCTTATGTTTTCCTCACGATCAAATTGATTATAGCTAAGCATAACATGGGTGACAGGACACATTCCTGTATTACTCCGCTTACCGTTATGTTTTTTGTTAATTTACTTTGTATGATTATTTTTGCAGTATAATCGGCAGAAAAAAGTTGAATCACGGGTATTAATTTTTAGTTTAGTAAGATTCCAATTGATAGTGTCTAATCGATTTTATATAACAATAGCTGTTCTCTATGGGCCGTATTGTGCGAATGATTGGTCAAATATGTTGTACCAAATAATATTTACATTACTGTTCTTAATGTTGCATGCTTTTCTAATAGTAATACATCTATTTCCTGTAACTATAAAATGTGGTTAATTCAGGAACGTGATTAGTGATTCTGTTAGCGTTTCAGTTTTATAGAAGAGTTATTTATAATAATTTGCTGAACATGTTCTTCTGATTTATAAGTTGTGTAAATGTGTCTTTGAATTTACTCAAAAAGGCAGAGAGTTGGTAGTTTATTTGTGAGCTAGTAGTCGAATTGGCATACCTTTTTTTCTGCAATTGCTTGTGCAAATCTTATTACATTTTGTGGACATTTGTTGTTAGTAATATAGTCGGCGCGATTGTAACGGCTCTCAAATTGTGAAGAAGAAAGTCGTTCACAGTTGAAATGGTTTTTTGATTCTTTCTGTTTGATGTGCCTCTGAAAGGTCTTTACAAACGATTCAGCCTTTGTAATTGGTCGGATGGTACTATTGCAGTGATAGCATCTCGCAAGCTTTTCCTTTGATTTTTACAAAGGGTAGTGTTATGACTTCCGCGACATTTGACACAAGCAAATGGCTTAGTGCAATAATTGTTAATGTACCCATAATTTTGACAGCAAGTACACCGGAGTATAAGGTCTTTATTTTTAGGAGATTCTACTAAGACTTTTAGGTTGATTGAATATTCTACTTGATGTACCTTATTATTGTTCTCTATTGGCATAACTAGAGGTAAATGTTGTTTAGTAACTTTACGACAAACTTTATGTTGTAATTCGGCTAATTCATTTTTGCTTTTATCTGTTAGAACAGTATTATGAATACTTGGCATAAAAACTCTGTAAGCTAGATCTTTACGCTGATCTGCATGGTGTGCTATTTGTTTGTTTCAACAATTTTCTGTAATTGTCGGATGTTAGTGTGTTAACTTTAATTGTATTGTTGGCCATTGCTTTTGTACACTATTAATCTTTATCTGTAACGAGGTTGAAGTTATTTTCCATCAGTTAAAACACCATATCTGTAGATTGGTGGAAGTTTTGCAGTGCTTGCTTCTTCTTAGTTAGGATTTGGCTCTTAACTGTTGTTAGTTTTTGCATGTAATATCTATTAAATGTACGAATTTAATCGTGCTGTACTAAAGTAAGATTTGGAGAAGAATTACTTTTCTTTTGTTTTTTTTTACATTGTTTAATATTAATGTCTCATTTTTCCGATGCTTATATCGTCCATATCTGTTGAGATTTGTCAGGGTCGTTGTTAATGTTTGGATCTGATTGTTTTTTATTACTTCGCGTCCTGCAAATATTGCTCATCTGGTTTATGCAAGACTGCAGATACATCGAACAAGAAGGAAACGCTATGGTTTGCATTTGGGAGGCATGAGGAACTGACCAGGTGGGTTACTTATTGAGTTTGTTGTTGCACCGACTGATACGTTTGAGTATTAGAAAAGCTGAGAAGAGCCCCTGCATTTATCGATGACATTGACTAGTTATTGATGATACGGCAGATGTTCCGAGCATATAATCATCTCCAATTAAAAACAAAATTAAGTATTTCCGTTTAAAGATAATGGCTATGAGTTATTGGTACCTGCGTTTTCAAACTTCAAGTTTGTAGTGAAATGTTTTAAATAGACTTAAGGCTTGAACGGCTAATAGATTAGTGTAGTTGTACGAGCTTATTTAAAAGCAAAAACAAACTTGTTTATTTAAATTGATTTCCTATTTAATTAATAATTAAACTTAGTGTAGGCTAGTTCACAAATTGTATGTTCTACATTTAAAAAGGAATGTAAACAAAGAGTTCATCAAATATGAGTAAATCGTACCAACCAACGACTTCCAAACACTTTTGCAGATTCTCACTCCTAGTATCATTTGATCACCTTTCAAATGATATAAAATGTTGGCACTGGGATCAAAAATGTTTTATTAAAAGACGAATTTGTTTTCTGAAAAATGCCTTGTTATTATAATATAATGTGAATATGTGTCCAAAAAATTCTTAGAATAAAAAGGGAATTTAAAAAAATCAAAGATTTGGTTTCAATAGATAAAAAATAAAAATTTCAGAAAATAATTGGTCAAAGATATAAAAATTACTTAGCTGATGAAAATTGTTAGTAGTAATGAGACGCAGTAGATGTATACCTACTAGTACTGGATTATCACAAGAAAACTTTTATAAAATTTATAAATATTAACTAATGGGTTAAACGTACCTACTAAGCAAAAATAATTTAATTTTAATTAAAATTACTTGTCAAGTTAATTCTCTCAATGATACAAGTTTTACTTTTGTTTTGAAATGAATTATAGCATTTAAATATGTCGTAACAGACGACTGATTTCTACCCATTCAAATTTTGTATTTTTGAGATATTACGTTTAAAAATAACATGAGTCGTATACTGCTTTATGTGCGTTTCTTCATGTGTCTAATAAAATGAACGTAAAAAGACATTTTATAGCTCTACAGCTATTGAAGAATGCCGTAACTGTTAATGAATAGTAAAATAAGACAAGAGAGCTAGTTGTGTTGCCCAAGGACGTGGAGCTTACGGTTGTTAGTGGCATCCGGCGGCAACTTTCTTTGAAGACGTTACGAAAGGTTCAAGTATAGACAGAAATGTGTAGCAAACAATTCATATGTTACTTAAGCAAGCAAAATAGATAATTTTAAGAATCAATCACTTTGTTTTATACGGAATTTAGTGAGTGTATTTATGAAAATACGTAGTATATATTTTTTTGAACGCATAAATCGTACTTCGATCTAAATAATGAATTAATACTTTTAATTTAAGTAAATGCATAAAAATAATGGAAAAATGTGCAAATAAACTGTAATTCAGTAATGTACTAAGGAAACTATTAAAATCATTTGGTTAGTTATATAGTAAGCTGTTACGTGTAAGAAAAATTTAGTAAGTGGATTGTTTAAAACAACTTTGTTGACTTTTTCTGAAAATGCTTAAAAGTTGTTGTGAAAGGTCGACGTGATTAGAAGAGTACTAATGTGACTCGTGAAGAAACTTCGAATTGACAGATGAGTAACGATAGATAAAAATTTCAACATTTTTGTGATTTAAGTTGCAGCATAAGAAATGGTCGTTCACGTACATGAATGGTGTACTTAAAGAGGGTATCTAAATAACTGCTTTTGAAATATAAAATCTGACTAGCTTCCATTTAGTCTGATTAAAACTTACCTAATAAAAGTGATAATAGTGAATGAAAGTAATAATAGTGAATGTATTGAACATGAGGTATTTGAATGGCTGAGTAATTAAAAGTGATATTACTTTTGCTTCCCCAAATGTTTCTATTATTTTAAAAGAAAAACTAGGGACTCGGTCTTATTTAAAACAATATAAACATAATTTAGAAAATTGTGAAAAAATCAGCTAAAAGTAGTTGAATTAATTTTCCTTGTTTAATGAAGATGTTTACATATTGGATCTGTTCGTTTAGAAATTTTTGTTCATTAAGTTGATGACAAAATTAATCAAATGAAATTTATTTCTACCATATCTTCTCTTCTCATAAAGAAATCTTAATTTTTATTTTATTGCTATAGTTTCACAATTACTGTTTATTACTATTTTAGATGTTCTTCCCTTTTTTGTTTTCTAGTCCCTTTTTTATTTTGTGTAGTTTTTTTCGTTTTACTTTTTAAAATAACACAGTTGACAGACATCAACTATTATAACTAAGAATATTTTTTCTTTGCATTTTTCGAAACTTCTAAATATTATTTTTATGGTTAAAATAAAAAAAATACAAACATTTTTGATATAATAATATCTGACGTATTTTTTAAAGATATTCTTTAAACAAGTCCTTTTTGAGTTTGTGGTAATTGTGCTCCGACGCCTTTAAAGCAATTATTTTACAGTAATGTTTGTAACACGAAATTGTTTGCTGTTGCTCAGGAAGTGCATTTTACACCCGGTAGCTCGTATAAAACCTTTGTATCCCTGTATAATAGCAAACATTTTTAGATTACAACCATATCTATAAACTGCTTTAAGTGAGTCAGGTTACTAAACAATTACCAATTTTTTTTTGTAAGCAATGCGGAGTAGAAGAAGAAGATTGTGTTGCAGTTTAACCGTCTGCTAGATAAATTCAAAATGAACTCTGCTATAAAAAATCCCGTCAAATGTGAATTGTGTGCACTAATATAATTTCGGCAACTACGTACCGTACGTACCGATTCACTGCGAATTGTGTAATGTTTACGAATCAAACGTATGTTAATGGTGATGCATGTTAAGATAAACCCACTAATGTGCACGATGAGACAAGAAGTGCAAAAAGGTCGGTTATGCACATGAAGCAGTGGCTTGCGTTACACCGCTATGACGATGACACCGAGCTTCAATATGCTGTATATGGTGGCTTCATTCCCAAGCGAGGCAATTGTTTGTAAAAGGAATTAATTGAATACGTGGGTTACGATAACTTAGCTTTCTTAATTTTGAATTGTTCTATTCCGCGTTTGTGTTTTGGAGCGGGTGGCCGCGTGCCGCTTTTCGATATGTACGTGCCCAAAACGCTCTACCTGCTGTTAGGGTCAGGCCTGCATTTTTTAATTTTGGTATTTTTTTGGCGTATTTTTTACACTTAAATGCTAGGACATTCACACACACCCATGGGTTGAGCGAGACTCGAACTCGCGCGCGCCAGCTAGAGGACAGAGCCAACTGGTTAAACCATCTGAACAAGGCACTTTCTATATATTTCAAACACAAATTATAATTTAATTTAACTGCTCCCACATTACTCTGAGGTTATTATGGCCTATTATAATCCAAATCAAACCGCATCAACGTCGAATACTTAACAATATATACCCATGCAAATAAAACAATCTCAGCCGATGCAGATGGTTCAACAACATTATCAATACCTCACTAATTTTCTAATTCAAAATCAAATGATTACGCACATGCCCGTTTAAGATACATTTAAATCTCCCTATATGGCATCATATCAGCCACATCAATTTCTTTCAGCATGACACAATACAGAATGGCAGCTAGTAAACCACAAAAAACGCGGCAACTAAAAAACAGACAAACTAAGACAAGCAACCAAAATCTCCAACCTACTGGCTAGACCCAGATAATGGTTTTAGACCGCTTAATAATGAGACTCCTCAAGACAAGAGTCTCCAACCGCTAAAAAGTAGATCTAAAACCTCCTCCTATATTTGTCTCGGGTGTCAAAACCACTGAACCTCTAATCACATTTTTAGACTCAATAGTTAAGGATGAGTACTTATTAAAAGCTTTAACAAACGACAAAATTAAAATATTTCCTAGAACACCTGAGAAGTACTCACTAATAACCAAAGGTTTAATAGAAAAGAACACTGATTTTCACACATAAGAACGCAGTTTCCGTGTTTTTCTTTGGAACCTACACCCGTCCACGAGCATTAATGGAATTAAAGAACTACAAACATTTGGTTATGAAGCAGTCAATGTATTGAATTTAAAACAAACACGCATCAAAAAAAGAGGGGTGCTCTGTTGTAGACCTAAAATCATCTGACAACAATAAAGAAATATATAACATTGACAAACTTATGCATTCTGTATGATTCCGCGCTTGTGCTTCGAAGCGGACGGTCGAGTGCCACGCTCCGATAATAAGTGCCCCAAAACTCTCTACCTGCTGCTAAGGTCAGGCCTACAATTTCTATTATAATTAGAATTACGAGTCATTTTATACATATTCCAAATTACAAATCCTAATTTGTTCGCGCGTAAAGAACTTCAGCGATAAGTGTCGGCTGTAATACGAGTGTTAACCGTTATCACTGACCGTAAGGTCACTGATACCACAGGTATCATTCACTATTTGTTATTTTATAAACAAATTAATTTAAATTGAACGCAAATAACCTCGCAAATATTTAAATTATGAAATATGTCCTATTCACAACCTAACTATAATTCATATCCAAACCAAACCAATCTACAACAGCAATTTCAATATCAAACCTATAATGCATCACAACAACAAACTTTTCCTATACAATCCCAACCTCCCATGTACCAACCAAATCCTTACCATGGACCGATGACAAATATGTACCCGATAAATCAGCATCAACCCTCTACGAGCCTCTTAGCTAGTAATGTGACAGGCAACGACTGGCAAACTATCAATTACAAAAAAAGACCCAGGAGCCCTGAAGATACTACAAATAATCAAAGGCAAGAGAAAAAAAAACAATATTGGTTAGACAACCCAGTTGAAACTTCTAATAGATATGACTCACTAAATATTGAAATAGACGACAACCACCAACGAACACCACACAGACAACAATCGTTCAGAAGGACCCCAAACCACCACCTATCTACGTATCCGATGTCAAAAACATTAATCCGCTAACGACACTACTGAATGAAATCGCCAAAAACAATTACACATTAAAACCACTTGGCAGCGAACAAGTCAAAATCCAAAGCAGCACAAGTAAAATCTATACAACTATTATTAAACACCTTTTAGATAAAAGCACAAAATTTCATACTTACAAACCAAAGTAAGAACGAACATTCAGAGTAGTAATCAAAAATATCCATCACTCAACAGACATCGCAGAAATAAAACAGAACCTAGAAAATCTTGGTCACGAAATAGTTAATATTTGGAATATTAAACAACGATTAAACAAAACCCCTCTCCCCATGTTTATTGTTGAAATGAAACAAAAAGACAACAATAAAGAAATTTATAAAACCACGCTATTCATGAACACAAGAATCACTGTTGAACCGCCACCTGCTAAAAGAACACTGCCACAGTGTGCCAAATGCCAAAGGTTCGGACATACAAAGAACTATTGTCAACAAACATCTCGTTGTGTCAAATGTATAGGAAATCATCCTACCAAAGAATGTCCGAGAGTAACTAAAGATGATCAAGTTAAATGTGTAAACTGTGGCTAGGGTCATCCTGCTAACTATCGTGGATGCATAGTATATAAGCAGCTCCAAGAAAAACTCTTCCCAAGATTAAGACGCGCAGTTAAACACACCCGCACGCCTACTCAAAATTATAGAATCCCTGGGTCACATACGCTGAACAAGCAAGACAAAATACTCAACCTCCACAAAACTTGGCTTCTAATGCAACCCCACAAATACAAGCGTTGGCCTTAAATCACCCGTCAAACGACATGGAAGAACTAAAATTGATGAAGAACTTAATTACACAAATGGGGACTATTATGAATCTCCTAACCACGCTCATTAGTAAAATGACATAATGGACCAACTATTAACTATAGCAATTTGGAATGCCAACAGGCTTAGTCTGCACGCCCAAGAGGTCAAACTCTTCCTTGAACTTAATCAAATCGACATACTGCTCATAACAGAAACACATTTTACCAGCAAAAGCTATATTAAATTTCCAAGCTACTGCATATACAACACTAACCATCCCGATGGAACCGCCCACGGTGGAACGGCAGTTATCATAAAGTCTAACATAAAACATCATGAATTGGCTAAATATGAAACAGAACAACTCCAGGCTACTACCATCCAAGTAGAAGACAAAACAGCAATCCTAAAAATTTCTGCCGCCTATAGACTCCCCCAAACACAACAAAAAAAAACACTTACTCACATTTCTTCCAAAGTCTTGGAAACAGATTCTTCGCAGCCGGCGACTTTAATGCGAAACATCAGGACTGGGGATCTCGTATTACAAGAACTGACGGATGCGAGCTACTGGCAGCTATAAATGCAAACAATCTACAACACCTATCAACTGGCGAGCCAACCTATTGGCCAACACATCGCCGAAAGATTCCACACTTAATTGACTTCTGTATAACTAAAGAGCTAAATACAAGACAATTTACAATCAAATCTTGCTTTAAACTTGCAGCTGATCACTCCTCCATTCTAATTACACTCCACTCAGAACTAACACAAATACAAACACCACCAGTCCTTCACAACACTAAAACGGACTGGGACCTATTCCAAACAATAATAACTGAACAATTGAACCTGGCAGTTCCGTTGAAAACCAAATATGATATTGAAGAAGCTGTACTACAATTAACTAGTACAATTCAACAAGCAGCATAGAAAGCCACCTCTGTGATGAAAACTACTTATACCAACAGCTGGCCAACACTATTAAAAGACAAGATAATGGAAAAAAGATGTCTCAGAAAACGCTGGCAAATTACCTGTCTAGAAGCAGACAACCAAGCACTAAACCGGGCAACAAAGAAACTAAAGAAACTTCAACAACAACTTAAAAACGAAGGCATACAACACTACCTTGCGAACCTTACAGCCACTGAAACCACCGATTATTCTCTGTGGAAAGCTATTAGAAACCTCAAAAGGCCAATAGCCACCTATCACCAAATCAAACGGCCAATTACCTCGTACTAGTAAGGATAAAGCTGAAACGTTTGCTGACCACCTAATCAACGCATTCCAACCATACCCTAGCCAGTATCCGGAGGAAGATACTAGAATAAACAACTTTCTGGAATTTCCATTCCAAATGAGTCTACCGATTAAACCATTCAAGCGCTGGGAAGTACAAGAAGTAATTAGAAAAGAAATCAACATCAAGAAAGCACCAGGTTTTGACCTTATCATTGGAAAAATTCTCCAGCAGCTACCTGAAACCGCACTACGAGCAATCACTCAACTATACAATGCTATCCTTTCCAACAGATACTATCCAAGCGCTTGGAAAGTAGCACAGGTCACAATGATTCAGAAACCTGGAAAACCACCCACTGATCCTGCTTCCTATCGTCCCATCAGCCTCCTACCTATCCTATCAAAAGTCTTTGAAAAATTGTTGTATCGATATTGCTCCGCTGCGTTTCTAGATATTTCACAAGCGTTCGATAAATATGGCACTTTGGCCTATTCAATAAATTAAAAAAATATCTACCATACCAATACTATGAAATACTAAAGTCTTACTTAGCGGATCGACATTACTTCGTTAATTATCAAGATAAACACACGAACCTCCACCCAATATTATCGGGAGTCCCCCAATGCAGCGTGCTAGGACCTATACTCTACTTACTCTTCACAGCTGACTCATCAACTACAAGCCTAACTACAACCGCCACTTTTGCCGACGATACGGCAATTCTAGCTTCGCACCTAAATCCGAATACTGCAACTTCCAACCTGCAAATCGCTTTGAATAAATTGCAGCAATGGCTCAAGGTATGAAGAATCTCGGTAAACGAAACCAAATCCCAACATGTAACGTTCACCATGAACCGTGATAACTGTCCACCGATCTCACTTAACGGACAACAAATAAAACACGCAGATTCCGCAAAATATTTAGGACTCCATCTAGATCGACGCTTGACCTGGAGAACCCACATATTTAATAAACGCAAACACCTAGGGATACAATACAGGAAACTATACTGGATGATTGGAAGAAACTCTGTACTCTCGCTAGAAAATAAGCTATTGCTCTATAAGGTGATTCTGAAACCAATATGGACCTACGGTCTCTCACTTTGGGGATCTGCTAGCAACACCAACCTGGCCATCATCGAGAGGTTCCAGAATAAAGTGCTTTTAAGTGACTTAAGTGTTTCAACCATTAAAGAATAAATAGGGAAAATTGCCCAAAAATACAAAGACCGATAAACAGCACATCCTAACGACCTTGTACATTCTCTAATGAACGAACCAGATCGCACAAAACGTCTAAAGCGTTTTAAACCAAACGAACTACCAACGCGTTTCACTGCTGTTCTTGAACATTAAGCTATTCCAGTGCCATTCCGTTAGTTTATAAATTAGTTAATTATTTAAAGTACCTTCAATTCAAATCATTCGCTAGCAGTATAGAATAGTGTATTAATTATAGGGGGGCTTACTGGAGCCTGACCCTGCATGTCCATTAGCATGTTTTTGCTCATTGCTTATAATATATACACACCAACTACTTATTGTCCATAATATAATTAGGACAGGTTGTAAATAAAGGGGTTAAAATAAAAAAAAATGCATTCTGTAATACAGTTTAAGCCCCCACGCCAAACGCAATATCCCTCAATGTTCTAGATGCCAGAAACATTGCCACATTAATAATTTTTGCCACAGATTTCTACACTGTACGAAGTGCACTGGAATGCATTTTACGTCACAATATCAACACAAAGAAAAATATTGAGATGTGATGTGCGTCAACTGTAACGGTAATCACCCTGCCTGTTACAAAAGGTGCTCCGCCTACAAAAATTCTACAAATAATGTTTTCCCCATTAAAACAAAAGACTCTGCCGAACACTAAATTTTAACAACTAGGACCACCATTCGCTCAAGCAGTAAACAGCAGCAATCAACAATCCAAGACAGGTACTCCCTCCCAAACATAACTTTGCACCGGCAAGCAGCTCAAGTGACATAGCTAAACTAAAACAATTAATGAAGCGGATGACCACGATGCTAAATCATTTAACCACGATTGTAACTAGAGCACCCAATAGATCACTAACTTAAAATAGCGGTATGGAACGCCAATGGATATCACGCCACAAAGATAAACTCACCGCCTACGTTACAAATCATTGTCTTGGCATTGTACTAGTCTTGAAAACCCACTTTACAAAACGTTTCTACTTCACAGTACCTAAATTTTCAATCTATAGAATACACTTACCCGGATTATACTGCCCATGCCGACTCTGCCATAATCACCAAAAACTTAATTAAACATTACCATTACCTAACTACACCCAACCACAAATACATGCCACATCTATAGTTGTTGAAAACTGGCATGGCCCATTTACAATATCTGTGTTCTACTGCCCACGCAGACATAAAACAAGCAAGAAACGTATGAACACTATTTCCGTACATTAGGCAACATATTTATATCGGGAGGCGACTGCAACGCCAGGTACACCTACTGGGGCTCTTGAGCGTTGGATTGTTGAGATGTTTACATCCCCGTAGAGGTCGTCGTTCCTTACAAATCACAAAGCGCCAAATATGGATTGTAGAGCCCGGATTTGCATGACCTGGAGCTTAAGGGTGTGTGTTTTTGCAACCCAACTTCAAACTGAAACCGCATACATCATGATAAAGCAGATTATTGTGTTGTGGATGATTACCTTGTTGGTGGTTGATAGTCAGCTTTTCGAGTGACGACGGATGTCTGGATCCGTTCTAGCAAGTCAGTTTTCAGCTTAAGGTCACTACTAGGTAAGTAGTTCTCTTCTTCTAAGGTATCTTCCTTCAGAAGATTCTAAAGTTCACCAGTAAAGTAGTCTTCTCCGTGTTGATGTTTATTATTTAGCATTTGCACCAGACAACATCGCCATATGGTCTGTATATTCGACCAGTGTAGTAGAGGCTGTCGTTAGCATATCCTGAGGGCAAATGTTGAGTAGCATCGGGGACAGAATAGAGCCCAGGGAGAGGTCGGCTCTGTAATATATTTGTTTTCCAAGTGAGTCTGACCTCTAAATGCATACTAAATTATATCAGATTACTTTAGTTTGTGGTACCATTTTCTTATTAATGTTTATTAAAAGACACTGTCGCCTTAGTGCATTCGTTATATGCACTGACTTTTTTGTTTACTTTAATCTTCCATCTTTCTAGACAATTTTCAATTAAGCAAAAGTAGACTAGCTATTAAAAGACCTCTACCGGTGGCCAGTTTGGCCATGTTATTTGTAGAGCATTCGATTGTTGTTTCTTGGATTATAGATATGTCAATAGTGTAGACGAGGTAGCAAACAGGTAATATTTGTAGGAAAGTAACTATTCAGCTTTGAATAAAAGCTCCCTGCGTGATATCTCAATAATAAGATATATTATATAAATGATCCAGTGAAGCATGACTTTAATTTGCAACTTAAATAATTTAAAAAGCTGTCAAGGACAGCGTGCGTGGCGAGCGCACATTTTGAAAAACGTTTAATTTTTGTTGTAAAGCACCGTTCGAAAATAATCAAAAATAACTTGT
Organism: Sinelater perroti; assembly: GCA_036346155.1. Lineage (NCBI taxonomy): Eukaryota > Metazoa > Arthropoda > Insecta > Coleoptera > Elateridae > Sinelater > Sinelater perroti. Next base: position 11,687,655 of record JARFIY010000260.1, on the reverse strand, counting down.
AATATTACAAATTCATGTATGTATGAAGCAATAGTAGTAGTTATCAAATTTCATTTCAAGCTTATTGGACACTATAATTAAATATTGGTGTTTACTGTACACACCGTAGTTTTCTGGAACTATATATAAAGCAGTTACATCTAAATTTGCTAAAGAAGTTATTAAATATTTGAATTGTCTATCTAATATTTAATATAGAACTTTTTCATCAATAATTACCAAAATATTTATGATGTATTTTTACTTTTTGACTAACCTACTAGTATTTACATATTTTAATGAAAATTTAGTTATAATAAGTCTATCTAAGTCTGTCTCAACCTTAGGACACACTATATATTTCCTACCAAAACAAATTATAAATCAATACGTCTCCATCCGCCGCCTGTGTGTAAGTTTAGCTTGACCATTCCAATATTTACTCCAAAAGTACACTTCGAAAACGAGAGCTCAGGAACCGAGGGAGCGCAACTTGCTCCCTCGTGGATTTTGACCGAAAACTGCTTAGCTGTAATGATGACTCACGTCCGTTATGATTTGAACTACGCTGCCCCAGAGCACTCATGCAATTATCCCATCAAATGGCATTTTGTAAGTCCACTATTCTCTGTGATTCAACACGTAATTTCGGCAGCGAACAGAAAGCTCTTTGCAACGGATTTGGGTGTACTTGGTAAATGAATCTGTCAGATGGTCAGATCTAGCAATCAGACGCAACATAACTAAGAAATAATTGTACAAGGAACGGTCAACTATTAACAAACTATTATTGCTCTAATACATACATATATACACAATATGTTGGTAAGATTCCTCTATTACTGTTTATGTTTAAATAATTGAATTATAAGTACTCATACAAACTAAGTCAAATTTATGTGATATTTAAATTGAGCTTAATAAAACTGTTTTGTTTTTAATTGCAGTATACAAAAGTTTAATGTAAATTCCAATAAATCATGTAATAATTTAAGTTACCTTGAATAAGTTCCGTTGCAGTCAAGTGAAAGAGTTCTGATATTTAAAAATAAAAAAGTAGTAGTAACATTATTACCTTTTTCAAAAATATCTATCTAGAGATGAAGTAAAAATAGTAATTGCATAGGCAAATTTAAAAAAACAACTTAAGAATAAACTCATCTAAGCATTATCGGGACAAAGAGTGTGAAATGTTTTTAAATTTTATCAAAAATTGTATATCAAGATTGTGCATATAGGTATAGGCGTTTTCAACCAAACAATCTACAAATAATTTGATTTTCGGGAACAACATTCTATAATAGAACAAATCCTTAGAATTACACAGCTTTACAAGAAAAATCGACAAAATTACCCCTGGGGTCTAACTACGTCTACCATATATTTTCCGGGTCGCTGAATCCGAATCCGGGGTCCATTTAACGTCAGTATTTTTTATAACCTCAAAAACTAGACCCCAAAAACTCAGTAAATCCTCTATCTGTTGACCACACAACCCCTATAACCCCTTAACCCCTTAACCCTTTAACGCCTTAACCCCATAACCTTGAAACCCCATAACCCTGAAACCCACAACCCGGTAAGAAAGGGACTTATGCACATTTAAGCCCTAAAACACACATGTTCGATCCGTACATGATTCTTGAACCTTAAACCCATATTCTCCAATAACCCCATAACCTGAAAACTCAGTAAAGAATAGACTTATGTACCAACTCCCATGAGTTGAAACATCATTGTTGTACTACTTATTGTTTGCAATCTAAGGCACTTCCACGTGGTTGACGGTGGGGAACGAAGTTATTCCGTGATCCGGATAACGGCATTCTTGCCGTCATGGCAAACACGCCAAAAAGGTTTACGATTCAGGGGGTCGGATCCCCAGTACCGGCGGCTAGTCAGGGTGACAAATCGGGCACGCAGGTGTCGTTATCCAGAGATCGCAGCTTCGTAGAGGTGGGTTCTTTGGCCTCTGCAAAATATAAAGCTACAAGACATGGTCCATCTATTAGATGTTATAATCCACATCTACATGATGATTCTATTAAACCAAACACATTCCGTTATGTGTGTGCTAGTTATCGCTGTTATTAAAGCGTATAAATATTGTTTTGGGTTGGAAATTTCGAATCTGGACCAAAATTGGGTTCCACATGCTATTTGTGGAATCTTTATAGAATGTTGACTAACTGCCACAATACTAAAAACCTATCACAGTTGAAATACACTACTCCTCATGCATGACGGACAAAATCGAGTATTTTTAAACAAGCAAAGTTATCTCCGCAGTCTTGAATCCAATCTAGATTGGTCGTCCCAAGAAAAGAGTGGCAGACATTAATGTTGAGAGAGATGCCAAAAGAATGGATGATGAAGATATACTGGAAATAGATAAAAGTGACGGAATTCTCACTGAGGGTAATAGTGAGATGGAATCTGACAGATCAAGTGCGAGCGAAGAAGGTCGGGATCAAAACATTTGATGCCACAACTCTTCAGTCAAGAAGAATTAAGTGACTTAGGGAGAGAGTTGGGATTATCAAAAGAGGCTCATGAACTTTAGGCCTCTAGGTTGAAAGAAATAAATCTCCTTGAGAAATCTGAAAGTTAAGTTGCTTAGATAATTTCTATATTAGGTGTGTATCTATATACCCTATGGATATAATGTTATATTTCATCTATTTTTTTAATAATTATGGCTGTGTTTTCGAAGTTTAAATCTGTTTTGTATACTTTATATCCTGGTATTTTAAAGTTGTTTGCAAAGTGGGTGTCTGAAGCACAAACTATGACGATGTAAATTGCCATAAAGAGTATTAATTGGAATTATTGAGCTTTAATGTCATTGGAATTTTAGTTTAGGATTGATAGCTTCTCAAGTGTTTGATCATTATGCACAATTGAAGAGAAATGAAAAAGGGCGTTTGTAATAAATTCTTTAATTTGAGGCACAATTTTTTTTCATTTTATTTCATGCTACTCTTTAATTAAGTAATAAGTAAACGGTAGAATATTACATGTCATGTGGGGGGATATAACCAGTGTTTTCTACCGAATAATGAATGTTATGGTTGTGGGAGCTAGTGGATGAGGTCCTGTGGCCAATTTCGCTGGAGTCTGCGGACAATTGCAGATGGGTTGGACAGCTGTTCAATGAGGTGCTTTTGTTCCCTACGAGCTGGTGGTGGTAGGTGGTGGCGAGTCTCTGGATTTCATATGCAACAGTTGAGATGTTCAGATCTGTGTGGAGAGTATCGTTCCGAATGTACCAAGGCGTGTTAATAATCAAGCGGAGAATTTTAGATTGGAACCGCTGTAATATTTTGGTGTGGGAGGCCTTTGTTCAGCCCCAAAGTTGTACCCCATAAGTCCACATGGGTTTTAATATGGCCTTGTATAGAAGGAGTTTGTTTGTGAGGGAAAGTTAAGAGCGGGGCCCCAGCAACCAGTACATTTTCTTGAGTTTTAGGTCGAGTTGTTTTCTTTTGGCTTGAATATGGGTGCTCAAGTGAGTTTTGCGTCAAGATGCAGCCATAAATATTTTACTTTAGTTTTCAGGGAAGGGGTGTCGTTGAATCTGGCTTGTAGACAGATTGCTCGTCTGGGCGGATTTTTCAGTATTAATTGATACCCTCCAATGATTGGTCCAGTCTTGTAGTAGGTCCAGATGGAGCTGAAGGCGATCGGTTGCAACCTGCGGTGTTTCACTAGCTGCTAGGATAGCCGTGTCGTCGCGAATGTGGCAATCACTGTGTCGTTTGTGGTTGGCAGGTCGGAAGTGTAAAGTAGGTAGAGGAGTGGTGCCAGTACACTACCTTGCGGGACTCCTGATGTAATGTGGTAGTAGTTAAAGACCGTGTTGTTGATTTTGACTTGGAATAGCCGGTTAGCAAGGTATGATTTCAATAGCAAATGGAGCTGGCTTGGAAAGTGAAACTTAATTTTATACAACAGCCCTTGGTGCCATACCTTATCAAACGCCTGCTTTATGTCTAGGAGTGCAGTTGTACAGAACTTTTTGGTTTCAAGGCACTCCATTATTTGAGTGATGATTCGGTGGTCGAGTGGTGCTCGCCGAAACCGAATTGATAAGAAGGTATGATCTGGTCGAGGTCAACTGTATCTTTGATTCGTTTAAGTAACAGTCTTTCAAATGTCTTAGATAGGAAAGGAAGGAGACTTATTGGTCGATAGAAAGAGGATTGGTGAAATGGTGTTCCAGGCGTAGCAATAATTATGATTTGAGCGAACTTCCATTACATCGGAAAGTAGGTTAAGCGTAGTATGCTATTATATGGTGGTGATAATTACTATTGCCTTGCGTGGGAGGTAGTATAAGGGAGCTTTTCGTTTATTGGTGTGTAGGAGTTTATGACGGACTTCAGCTGGAGAGAATGGTGCTATGGGTAAATGAAGCTGGAAGGGGGCGTCCAGAAAGGAGTCGATTTTGTTGCTGTCGTAATTCCCTTGGGGAGAGTCGTAAATACATCGGCCAGGTATTCTCCGAATGTATCTGCCTTTTCTTTATCAGCTCTGGCCCAGCTATTGTCGGGTCTTTTGATGGGCGGTAGTGCTACTATCGGTTGTTTGAGTTTTTTCGTTGCCTTCCATACAGTTTGGTTGTCTGTGGAGAGTTTAGATAGGTAATCGTTGAATGAGTCATTGCGAACTTCCAGTAAGGCGTTGTACAAACGGTGGACAAGTCTGTTATAGGAGGTTCTGTCTTGTCGGGTTCGTGTTCGCTGCCACTATTTTCGAGCTCTACGTTTTTTAACTACAAGATCTTGAATATGACGAGGAATGTTATTTGCTTCAGGATTGGTAATTTTAGGAGCAGGAGTAGCTAGCCAGGCAGCTGTTTGGAGCATAGCGGTCAAGTACTGAGATCTTGACTGTCCTGAATTCGAATAGCCAAGTTGGGGTTTTTATTTAGGTAGTTTGTAAGTTTATGCTAGTCTGTATATTTACTGCAGAGTCTTGGAGACGGTTCTTTAGCGATTATGGTGGTGCTAAGGGTAATGATGATTGGAGAATGGTCAGTAGATAAATCTTGGTTTCCGCTTTGGCGTAGATGTGTGCTACACCGTTTGTGACTGCGTAATCTAGTAAATTAGGGAATTTATTCGGATCACTGGGCCAATAAGTGGGTTCTCCAGTTGAGACATATCTAAAGTTGTTGTTTTGTATTATTCGTAAAAGGTTGCGTCCTTTTGGGTTGATTAGTCTCGACCCCAGGCTGTATTTTTTGCGTTCCAGTCGCCTCTTGCTATAAACTTGTTTCCTAGCAATCTAAAGAACTCTTCATATTCGTCAGATGAGATGGAATGTCGTGGAGGACTGTAGACTGTTGCTATAACAAGTGGGTATAGAAGGGTGCTTTACATTTTTTATGTAGGATTGTGTTGTAATTCATGGTGAACTATGGTGTTTTTGACAATTACTGCTGCCCCGCCGTGGGCCGTTCCATCTGGGTGATTGGCATAATAAATACTATAGTGAGGAATTTTTAGAAATGTTCTTGTTGCATGCATTTCTAAGATGAGCATTATATTTATGTGTTGTAGTTGTATAATAGGAAGGTAGATATATCGGGAACATGGTTTGTGATACTGTTGGCGTTCCTGAGTGCAATGCGTAGTGAAGTTGTCATTTTGAAGCTATTTTATTTATGTCTGTAGAGAGCATGTTTAAGATCACCGTATTTTGACTTAAGAGTTGGGAAAACATTGTTTTGAATTCGAGAAGAAAATTTGAGAACGTGTCATGCATGTTTGTGGGATGGTCAGGATTTGGTGGGTTGGTAGTTCTTCTTGCCCATGTGGGATGAGATTAAAACATTTGGCTGGATTCCTTGGTGTACGGTAAGAGGACTGGTAAGTGGCGTTGGTAGAGGAGGAAAGTCAGTTGCGGTAAATGTTACTTGGTGCGGGCGATGCTTATTTACTGTTTGTTTGGAGGGTGTGTTTCTGGCTCTTTGAAGGTCCTCATAGACTGTGCAACCTTTGTAATTGGCTGGGTGGCTACCGCCACATAATGCGCACTTAGCTGGGATGGTAGAATCTTTCTTACAAGTGGATGTTTAATGGCCGCCTCACATTTGGCGCAAATAAAAGGTTTGTAACAATATATTTTGGTGTGTCCGTATTCCTGACATCTCAGGCATTGAGGTATAATATTTTTCTTTCGGGGGGGCTCGATTGATGCTATTATGTTGCCAATATGTTTAACGTCGAAAATTTTTTTATTGTTATCGCGTGGTTCAAGGTCTACCATAAAAAGTGGGAGAGGCTGCTTAGTTGTTCGGTGTCTAACATTGATTATATTTCGGACTTGATGACCTTGCTTTGTTAACTCCTTCGTTATGACTTCGATCAGGATAGAATGATGTACGTTTTGGATGGCCACCCTGTACGCTCGATCCTCCTTAAGTTGGTAGGTGTGATGTATTATATTTTTGTCTTTGAGATGTCGCGTTAATTTTCTATAGGAGTCTGCAGTTAAGGGGCTAATTTTAACGGTATCACTGGATGTTACCGTAGTATAAAATAAAATAAAAGTTCAAGCACTTGGGTGAAATTGTCATTCTTATAATCGGTTACACCGTGAATGTAGATTAGTGGAAGTTTTGGGATTTTGCACGGGTGGTTGTCGTTAGCGTTAGTGGTTATTTCATGCGAAAGGAGTTCGTATCTGTTTATGTGGTTAATTGGTAAGGTTGAATGTTACTGGGGTTGGGTTGTTATGAACTTCTTTTCTTTTTTTTAAGAGTTTGCCATTTATATTTAGCGTTAGTTGAATTTTCCTGTTCATTATTATTATTATTTATCTCTTCTATATCTATTTTATCCTCTTCATTTATTTGTGTGTTTGGATGATCTGTGAGATTATCTGTATTTACCCCATGAGGAGTCTGTAGATTAAAATTATATTGCATTGCATGTGGAAATGGGGCTGGATTGGGGTTTGGAGTGAATGCAGGTAACATCAATGTTTGATTATGGGAAACCATTGGAAGTTGGAGGTTAGATTTATTTGCTTGTTGGGAAAAGGGAAAACCCTGAGCACCCGGTGTATTAAATGTAAATCCGTAATTTTTCGGAATACCGGAGTTATTCATAGCGTTACTTGTTAGCGGGTCAAAGCCTTGAGTGTTTCCAACCGGAAACATTGGTTGTGTAAAGTTTACATTCATTTACAAAATTAACTTAATATAACATAATATTGTACTTGCCATTTTTGATGCTATTTCAATAATATGTATGAAGACCTCTGATTACGCTATCTGCGTATGGCACTGCACTTTCCAAGGTAACAGAGCACAAGCGTGTATTTATTCTAAAAAGCCAAATGGGGCACGGATAGGATTAAAAGGTCGATTACAGTTTTTATTAGGTTGCTTGGCTCTATGTTATTAGTCTGTTCTTGTGGCGATTTATGGGGCTTACTGAAAGTATTAGAGTTGGGGTTTAAGGTATTTTGGTATGATTGAGTTTGCAATTGCTTCATACGAGTGTTCCGTTACGTCTACTGGTGTTTGATCAATTCTTTAAGCGTTTTGAAGTAGTTCAATATAACGACTACATCCGTGATAGTTTGCTGCATGGTTGCCCGTGCTGTTAGCTCACGTAGATGGTTCGTTTGGTTTATTAGGACATTGACTATGAAGGTGTATTCCTGCTAAAATTACGCAACGTAATTTACGTAAATGTACAATAGTTTTTAGTATGAAGATATTGTTGACAACGATGGCATTGAGGAATGTTTGTTGACATCTTTCTTATCTCCATAACAGATGAGTAATATAGTGATCGTATTGCAAATATCTTATTGCTGCTTCATTATCTATTAAGTCTACTGCACATACTAACAATGGTCGTTAATTTTTAGTGAGTGGCCTCGTCATTTTAATAAGTTACAGTAATTTAAGCTGATTTTCGATTATCTATAATGTTATTGTAATTGGTGTGGTACTTAATTTTATTTTTATTAAAATAATTTGCAAAATTTCTATAATATTCCTATTTGGTTAAATTTATTCCTAGCGGATGTGTTGCAATGTGTGGTGAACTTGACTGTTGCTAGATTTTGATATCAGAGGTCAGCAGCATGGTTGATATTTTATTTTTGTTACTGAGGTGTCTTAGGTTATTGTTAGTTTCATCGATTTGGTTATCATTTAATTTTTCTTCAATGTGAGTTGGTAAGTAGAATCTATTTTGTGCTAGCTGTGGCGGCGTCTACATACAACCTTTGTGAAAGTCGTTTAATAGTGGAATTAGAGTGTCTAATGTAACGTTTCAATTTCAGTTGAGGAGTCATTGTCAGTGATAATGTTTGGTATTTTAAAAATTATTACTTACTGGATCAACTGCGGACAGCGCATTAATTTAAACTTGATAAGCATTTTGAATCGCGGTCTTTGCGACAAGAGAGTCAAATGCTAGCAATCAGTTATGGTATATTTTGTAAGCCATTTTCAGTATCAATTTCACCCGCATCTCTTTAAAACTTCGTATTTCTTAGAGCTACAATTTATTTCACTTTCATCACATATAAGTGGTCCAATTTTACACTTGTTATGCAATAGAATTACCGTTTTCAGCTGTAAGCTAATTTCAGAGCCCGCGTCACGACTGTAATCTGCATGGATAAGTTACGGGTTTCCTTGGGTCCAGATTGGGTAACTTGGCTAAAAATACGCAACCATAAATAGCTTCGCACCTGGCCTTTATTTCCCTGTTTAGCTGTAGCACCGCAGACTTGCTATGAAACAATGCATTTTAAAGCGTAGGAGCTATTGAGCTGTTTTTCTGTAGCCAATTTATTGTTACACGAAACGTGCTGGAAGGCGGAGTTGCGCTTGCAGTGTAAACTGCGAGTAAACAAAGAGCCGACGTAATGCAGCATTGGCGAAGCTAAATTAATACGTATTAATGTTACGGCATGCCTGAGAAGCAGCCTTTGTATTTCATAAAATTTGAAGAGCACAGAAAACTTCCTTATTTACTGTAAACCATAGGTTAAGGTAGATGTACCGTTAACGCCAACCATTTAATTATTGAGTTAATGATTGCGCAACAGCCGTTGCGTGCTTAGTAATTAGCCTTGCTAGGGTCTGTTACTTGTAGCAATGTTTTAATGGAATTATAAATTGTGTAATAGGAATTTTATGCTGAAAAGATCCCCACATTGAATCGGATTCGAGTAAAGATTTTAAATTATTATGAACTAAGTTTTTCAAACACAAAACCTGATTTTTTTGTTTTATTTAGCGACGTAATATGCCGTGCATTTTAAAAGAATTAGTTGTTTTTATGTTGCTCGATATATAGGATTATCACAAAAAATCATTGAATTTTAAAAAGTATATTTTGCAAAGTATTGTAAAATTCATTATAAGAAAACTTCGCAAGATAAAATTCCAACTCTTTTTTATTACTATGATGAATAAACGGAGTTTAGTGCATTATGTTTTTAAAATGACTGCCTTTACTAGAGATGGTCATTTCCACTATTTTCCCGAAACTCTCAAATGCGGCTTTTCTGATGGCCGTAGAAATAGCCAGAACCTTCTCTATGATGCGATTCTTGAGTTCGTCGATGGACTGGGACTTGTTCACATAAACCTTATCTTTAAGATAACCCCATAAGAAGAAATCACATGTGTTTAAATCGGGGAAGTTTAAGGGTCACTCGATATCACTTGCGATCCTCTTTCTAAAGATCTTTGTGAGGATGTCAAAGATACCCTGAGTTCAATAGGCCCCATCTTGCTAAAACCAGTTTTGGTTAACTTGTCTTTTGTCTCTCACAATTGGAATGAATTTTTCGTGAACTTGTATGCGATAAATTTCTTCATTCACATATTTTGTAAGATAATTACATAGTGAGAAATTGCACAGCATACACTAACTTCTTCTAGGCGCAATCGACAAACTTTGCTCAAATGTGGGTTTTCGGTACCCCAACGACGATAATTTCTTATTTGTTGACAATAGCCATCCAGTTGAAAATAAGCCTCATTTGTGAAATGGACGTACTTTATGTCCAACTTTTTAGTCCAAATCATCCCCATGATCACTTTTGACAAAGTAAATCTTTTACTAACAATTACAATTTAATCTTATACAAAAATAGATTCAATTTCCTCCTGAGGTTGGTGTGCATAAAGCCCACACTCACACCAAGTTGAGCTGCGCCTCTTGTTCATAGAGTTCACGAGCTTGTTCTACGGTTTTGAGAGTGGTTACAGTGATTGGTCTGTCCTAGCTACTGTAGGGACAGACAAGGTAGTGTGCTTGCCAAACTTAGCCTTGAAGGTAGTTACCGCTCCACTAGCTATTCGGCTCCTCTCGTAAAAGGCGGCTACACTGAAGACCTTTTCTTCGGCTGAATAGCTAGTCTTAACTGACGCCATATTTAGTATTTATCTGAAATGTAAACAAAACTCGAAACACTGACTTAACTATAATTAATGTCAAATGTAAAATTGACTGAAAAGTTTGACCATGGTAATAAAAAACTCTTTTGCGTGACATAATAAAAGTCCTGTAATATTAAATGGTACATAATATAGGTGACAGGAGAAAGCGTTTTATGTTCTTGAGTAAGCGAGTTTACCAATTATTGCAATAAAAAATTATTTAGGAGGCAGTACAAAAGAGAACCGTTAGGACACTAGAGCATCCTGCGATGGTATCATCAATTTAAAGATACATGTTTTGTAAACAAACGTAAAACACCGGAAGACCGGCCGTTTCTGACAACACACTGGAGACTGTTATAGAACGTTTTGTGCGTAGCCCACATTTCACTAGCAGAGTAGCAGCACTTGATATTCTGTAGTAAGTTGTATAGAAAATTTTACAAAGCGATTTTAATATAAATTTTGCAGTGACAGTCATGTAGAACAAACAGATTTTTGTATTATAATGTAAAAAGCCATAGAAGACGATTAATTTGCTAATTGTCTAATGCTCAGCGACGTGGCGACATTTTATGTAATTGTAAAGGTAAACTGTCGTAATCTCCGGATATAACGCACGGAAAATCCTTATATCGTTAAAATTACATAAATGGCATCTACCAAAACTTAATGTCGTTTACGACGTCTCCAAAATAAAAGTGTACGGACCCTTTCATTCGGTGAAAAAACTGTAACGGGTACAGCATAACTAGATATGATGCAGTTACGGCAGTTTCCACGACTAACAGAAGATTTCAACTTTATATTCTAGCAGAATGAGGTTCTATCTCATTGGTATAGTAAAGTGGGTAACTATCTAAACGAGAAACTTTCGTTCCGCTAGATTTGACGATGTGTTAGAGATGGTTTTATTCGACTGTCCCTCCCCCTAGGACCTCCGATTTTACGGTTTGCGGTTTTTTGGGATACATTAAAGAACTGGTTTAGCTAGCACCAATGCCAAGATTGGATGAACTTCGAGATAGTATTACTGCTGCTTTAAGAAGGATCAATGGGAAGACACTACAGCATGTCCAGATCGAACTGTACTACCGTGCCGTGTAACCCGAGAAGCTTACATTGAATATTTATGATAGTATGAATCAAAACTTGGGCATCTTTCCTCACTTTTTATGAATGATTTAATATTATATTCGTAATACTTTGTGAAACGTTTATTTTTTAAATTAGATGTTTCTTTTATAATTATTCGAAAAATAAAAGTATATCTATTTTTAATGTAATTTTGTTTTATCAATATAAACTAAAAAACAATAAAATAAAAATTTTGTAGAACAAATTAAAACAAGAACGATGTAATACCGTAAAGAAAACTTTCTACAGCGGTACGATGAAATTAGGATAAAAACTTTTAAAAGGAGTTAAGATGTTGATTAAGGTATCCATAATGATCAGCGTCAAAAATGCTGTCGAATGATATGCTGCATGATATATGTGAGTATAATGAATTTTCGAAATCGTAACGGTCACTTCCGGTTGCCGTTAACCGAATTGGCATCCCATAAAGGGTACTGACCTAAAATGTGTGTATGCCAAGTTTGAAGCGAATCCGTTGAATAGAACAGAAGTTATAGTGTCTCCAGACAGACAGACAGACAGGCAGGATGATAATCTCATTAACTTTCTATAAGCTCCGCTGTAGAAAGTTAATAATATGATGGCAAACTACTTTGTACAAAAGAATTTATTAAAAGTTAAAATCTATTTAAAAAATCTTCTATAGCAAGAAACAGATGCAGCGCATATTCTAAGCATCTAGTAGTAATATTTAGGAAGCTTTCTTGGTTTATTTCATCCTGGAGTATTAATAATTTTATTTATTTATAAAAATTACAAATAAAAGTCCAATTAAATGCAAATATATAAATAGAAAGTAAACATAACAAAACAAAATTATAAATAAAAATTCTTGTGTGACAAAACACAAAGAGGTGGTTAAATTTTGTAATGAAGCTAGTAGACGTAAGTCTAACAGAATTTAATGAGAGTTACTGGTAAAAATAAAAATATTTCTAGTCACATCTCTCCATCTTTTTACCTAATCATCTTAATTTTTAAACTTCACGCACGCGCGCACGCGCGCACTCTCGCCCGGATGTGTGTATAGGTATTGGACAAAATAAAGAAAACACTGTCAAAAGTGGGACATATTTTTAATGTTTTAATCGTAAAAGAGAGTAGGCGAAGCATAATAATAGTCGAAAGACAAAGCAGCAGGATAAGGACCGCCTGGCTTTGAAGCGTATTGCAAAGTCCCGGAAGAAAGTAACGATCGAAAAAGTGACTACAGAACTTAATCAGCACCTAAATATCACAGCGTCATCCAAAATAGTGAGGCGAGAACTATATAAAATGACTATCCATGAGCGTGTTGCTATCGCTAAGTTCCTAATAACAGACACGAATGCTTAAAGGCAACGTGTATGGTGCAATGTCCACCAAAACTAGACATTGGAAGACTGGCGACGTATCGTTTGGTCAGACAAGTCACTTTCTACTTTCTTTCCCACTACTAGACACGTGTTTGCCTGACGAACACCCTCTGAAGCATACGATATGGACTGTCTCCTCTCGAGTGTCAACCATGACGGCGGATTTATTATAGCCTGGGGCGCAATATCATGGTATTCGGAAGTGCCCCTTGTCACAGCAATGTATGGAGAACTCTCGGTAACCAGGTCCACCCAATAGTGCAAATTTTATTTTCAAACGGGAATTCCGTATTAGAGAATAATAATGCTCCTATTTAGATCGGTGGCCCTGTTCAAGAGCATGCTAATGAGGTTCAACATATTCCCTGGTCCACCCAGAATCATTGAGTCTCTGTAGGCTGTTCTTGCAAAATAGAGTTTGGCGTCGATATTCATCTTTTTCATTTTTACCTGAGCTGGAGGCTGTGCTGCATGAAGAATGGCTTCAAATTCCAATCAAAACTGTTCAGGGACTTGTACAGGTCTATTTCGTCCAGAATTCAAGCTGTATTGGGTGCTAAAGGTGGACCAATACCATATAATTGAGCAAATATAGTTTGTGATCGTGACATTTACAATGATTGAATAAGATTATTTTGTATCACATTTTATGCGGAGCTGCAACATTTGCCCTCTTAAACCGTCCGTATTATTCAGAAGCCTTATGAGAACACACCGATAAGTACAGCTCGAGTAAAGGCGTGGTATAAACGATTTAGACATGGCTAGACGTCTGGTGGAACTACCCTGCTTTCGAAAAAACAGTAAAAATCAGAACAACAAAAAATGTTGAACATGTCCTAGATACAATCAGCAAGAAATGACGACTGAGAGTTTAAGAACTAGAAAGTGATCTGGGGAAACTAAAGCATATGAGATTTTGACAAAATATTTTGGTTTGAAACGTGTCACGTTAAAGTTTGTTTCGTCATGGGATTTTAATAAAGGCTTTTAAATAGTGGGAATGACGTCGAAAGAAGATGACGAGACTTGGTTGGTGTCAAGACGACCGAGGCTGTGTACAATAATTTTTATATCTCGTGCTATTACTAAATACATCAATTTGTTATTATTGTAATTGTAATTCTCTGAATGTGTTTTTTATTGTTTTTACTAACATACACCTTTAAATACCATAATCTTATATACATCCATGAGTTTCTACCGAGTCTCGAACTCGCCGACGCGCCGAGTTCTCGGACAAAAGAGCATTGCTCGTAACCAGTCAACCACAGCGACGCCTTATACGACGCTGCATTATATGACTCAATATCTTTGAGACAAATTACGGAAGTTGATTGTTTAGGACACTAAGGACGATGACTAATGTTTGAATTACAAACAGATCTTTTAAGAAACGTAATATTAAAAGAGATAAGCTGCATTATTAAATGTTTTGCAAACCTCAACTTTACTCAGTAAACTTAAACAAATTATGATAATTACTTATATGCAACTAATCACTTTATATCACATTTAAAATTTTCTGTTAAAATTATTCAGATTAATCAATACTCCAATGGTAAACATTTTTACGATAAAATAATTTTAGTATAAACTATAAAACAATTTGGATTATATCTTATAGACACTAAATGCTAATGTGTACACTTGAAGAAGATCTGATTATACAACAAAAAAATATAATGTAGGCGCTTGCGCTTTTTTACTCTAACGTGACCATCCCACGTTTTTCATTTAATAACCATAATTACGTAATTATATAATGGCCATCTAAGAAATTACTATTTTTATAGCTACTAGAAATTGTTAGCTAAAATATATAATTAGGATTAATTAAACATTCCGAATTTGAGCTGCATGTTTATTTTTAACACTTTGATAGCATGTTCTGATTACCCGTATTTACAGCCACACACTTGGATACAATCGCCCACATTATGCAAATACATTCGCGTTAATGGCGTTTATAAATTAATCTGATAAAATGGAATTGTCCGGGAATTAGATAAACAAATTCTTTTTGCACATCCGCGTAGGCAGTAGTAGATACAGTAACACATTTTGTTGTATATCACACGTTTTCACTTCTTTTTTAAGTTGAAATCTTTGAGAAAATAAGCCATTCTTTACAAACCTATAATAATTTATTATAACTCAAGATTATTTCTTTTACAATAAAAGTATATTTTAGACTATTTTTCAATATTTAAGATTGGCGTGCAAGCTTAGCGAAATTTGTTGCTTATTCTTTCAAATAGTCGTTGACAGTTTGGCGAAGTTCGTCAATTTTAAATGCTGATGTACATAATTTATGGATTCTTTTATAATGAATAAGTGCTGGGAGTTATATGGGCTGAAATATAATACATTAAAGAAGCTTTCCAACGTGTTCTAATACAACTGCAGGATGTAGCACATAGTTCAATATACTGTAATTTACAGTTAACAATTAATGTAATAATCTTGTGTTAAATTAATTTTTAGTGATGCAGCAAAACATAGAATAAATTATAATTTAACGGAACCCAGTGGCCTTTTTAAAAAGGAGCTCACCTAAGTTACGGGTTAGCTCCTTTAGATTTTATTTATATACTTAGAACACATTTACAAATGTGCGGAATAACGATACAATCAATAAGATATTAACTGGAAGACTGACTGACCAGTACAACTAACCTTTTATCTAAGTTTGCCAGCAAATGTTACAAATATTGCGTATCCTAGACTTAGAATTTGATGAGATGGTTTCTTATAGCTGATGCGGCTGGTTAGAACGACTGTAGTTTTGCGGCGGCTACTAATTTATGACAGCTGCTGCAAATGACAACGAATACAATTATTTAGGGAATACCTATTCCTTGGGAATTTTCGGTTTCAAAACTAGAGTTTTAATGTCGCTGGTCCCTTTTTGTTTCTTTATCCTATAAGACTGCGCCAATTTTTAACGGAACCTAGTAGGCTTTTTAAAATGGTGCCAGATTACGGGTTAGCCCCTGTAATTTTTATTTCAATACTTAGAACAAACTTACAAATGTGCAGAACCACAATACAATTAACAGGATACTAATTGGCAGACTAACGCACCAGTAACCGTCAAAAACTAACTAAATAGACTAACAATTATTAAAGCCTTTTAAAAGCTTTTACAATTTAAGATAATTCCTCGATGGTTACACATCCAAAAAGGTGCTGAAAAGCTAACTAACGCAGCAGAAGAGCCGCTGCTCTAGGCGAATGGTCAAGAAAAAATGTTTTGCTGTCCATGAACCTACCGCAGGCGAGTTTAAGTTTGTTGGAAACTTATAAATGTATATGGTCTTGTAATATTTAATTACCGAAGTAGTAGCCGCATTAAGCTGCAATATCAGTAAGTGCCCATCAGTTAAAAAAAGACAGGGAAAGTGACATCGGTAAAGTATAATAATACGTTTGCTATGTATGACAATCAAGCAAAAGCAGCTTCGTAATTAGTACTTGATTTAAAAAGGGAAAAAGTATTGATTGTTAGTCGAAAAATGGCCACAACTCTCTTAAAAATAAATCCTTTTAAACATCAAAATACATACATGCAAAAACATAAAATACTGCTTGGGAGATGCTATGTAGATGTTTGCAGAGTAGCAAATAGTACTCGTATTGAGCAATTATAATGCATGTAATTTCGTGAGTTATATTTTCCCAATTTCTCTTTTCATGGTCTCAATATTTGTATCAAAGTGTGCCTATTTTTAAGGATGTATAAAGGTTATTATTGATGTCTCTGAATAAAAGTCTTACGTTTGATGTCTATGTTATTTAATCATATATGCTATCAATATGTCAGAATCCAATTAGTCTAACATAATCTTACTCTCTGAAAAGTTCACATATATTAAAAGACATCTGATGGTATAAACTGTTTAAAGTTGGACATGACTTCGAAAATTAAGAGGTTTTGACCTAAGTCAAAATTCACGTACCGTATTCTATAAGGCTATATCGTTTTAAAGTTGATTTGCAACACTTAGCCTTAGCCTCATCATGTATTTATCAAAATAAAAAAATATATTCAAAAAGCTTGTCTTTTGCGACATTCAAAATACATTCAATATCAACTCTAGCTCCAAATAATATGTAATATTTGAAACTTAAATTTTGATTAAGTTTTAAAAATCTAATAAGTTAACTTAAAAAAACCGCAAGTAGTCAAGATGGTCTAAATTCAAAAACCAAACTGTAAATGCTAAAAAGTAGAAAGCCTTAAACAGAACAAGAAGATATTTTACCTTTCGCAATTTAACAAAGGCGAGCCTTCATGAAAGAGCTGTAGCAACACTCGGTCTTGCTGCTGGTCATTAAACATCTAGAAATAACAACCACGTGCCTCCAGACCAGAGACAATAGCGTGTTTTGCATAATGTTTGCTGTTATAGGATCTAGACGCCAACGTCCGGGAAAAAATCACCACTATCATAACTGGCGATTCAAATGCTAAGTCGAGTGATCACCCCGAACGGTATTTGACGCTGCATTGGAACACCTAGCCCTGTAGTCTAGTGTTAGATTTACTAGAAAAATCTATCCCACAAACTCACAGATCGCTCAGATGTCTCAGACATTGTTACCTTTAAGGGTAAAACTATACAGCACGCGCTAGACAACTTGAGCGTACTGGAATCGGACCATCATCTAATTTTCTTACACTGGAGACTGCGGATTAATACTCAGAAATAAATCTAACTTTCCACTAAAAAGAAAAACAGAACCGGGGACGAAAGAGACTTCTAACCCAAAAAAGTAGATATACAATCGAGCTTACGAGAAAATTTCTGCACCGACCTAGAACATTTTTATCTTGTCGATCGCGTTGTCGGACACCTACAAGTAAAAGTATCCGAGCCAAATAACATTTGGAACTTTGTCATTAAAACTCTTTTAAGAGAAGCTGTCGTCTACGTGACTATTATCAATGCTATCTAAAGGTTACGATATTTGTTCTACCAATGAAAGTTGTCAAATTTAATGATTTCTAAACCAGGGAAGATGGGTATCTTTCTTTAAGACTAATGACCCGTTAGCTACTGCCATCCATGGAGAAGGTAATGTCAATGGTTATTTACCAACGTCTAAAAACAATGGTTGATGACTTTGTACTAATTTTAAAGTCAGTATAAATTTTGTTTAAAGAAAGGCACCGGTTTCGTACATTTAGTTTTTCTTGACAGGAAGAAGGTTCTAAATTAAAATTGGCAGCGCAAGGTCGTCAGAGAGGCAACTATATGCAGAAGCTTCCTGAGGATTTATGTTGTTTTCGACCCTATTCAATTTGTGTATAAGAAACATGTTCACCATGCAGAAAATACGGCGTTAATATTCAGCTCGCTCAGGTTATACCTACTTGTGAAAAGACTGCAAGAAGGATTAAATAATTTTGCGAATTGGTCTGATATTCGACAGATCCACATCAATTCTGAGAAAATCTCAGCGGTAATGTTTACGAGGAAAGCTTGAAGAGCGAATATAGGTCCGGTCACCATCTTCGAACACACTATATGTTGGAAGAGCAAAATTAAAATTTTCGGCGTAACTATGGACGCCAAATTCACCTGCAGCTCCCACAACGAAGAAGCAGTCAAAAAAACGAAGATGGTAAAGGTATCCCTATGCTCACTGTACTACCCGGGAAACACGTTATACCCAGATAATAAATTGATGATTTACAAAACCGTCATTCAATCTATGATGGCCTGTCTAGGAATAATAATAATTGTTTCCCGTAATAGGCCTTGAAGGCCCTTTGGGGTCGTAACAGGATAGGTCTGCTACAATCTAGAGCCTACGGTACACAAGGGTAGCAACGTGGCTAGCGCTACGTACCGACCGCCTATTATTACCCCAGAGTTTGACCTCCAGGTACTCATTTATTGCAGGTTGAGTTGAGCTGGGCCGTGAAAATGCCAGCGATTGAATTGGCGAGAGCCGCAACTCTTGGTTTCGTAGTCTAGCGACCCAACCACTAAACCACCACGGCAAAAATAACATTTAGAATTGGATATTAAGATCAATTTTTGGCGCTTGGTGGTACATAAATAACATATATTCACAGGGATGCAGAAATCTCAATAATCAAAGAACAGGTGATCCAGCTCAATAAAAAATGAGAGGCGATCGCAATCCACTGGTTGAAATTCAAAACTATGATCCGAAATTTAGTACTCGCCACAAGCGCCCAAAGCAGATGATTCTTCGGTAGGCGGCAACAAAAACGGTCCTCATAGCCAATATAACACCCACGAAATGGTCAGGTTGGTTAAGGTTTAGAAACAGGTACCTGAAAAAGTATCTGGAAAACAGTTGTGCTCAGACACAGCATTGTGTTGCGTTTTAAGAGCGTCGCGGAGCGGATCTGCATGTGAAAATAAATAACTTGCGTTAGATAAAAGTAGTTATTATAATAAACTTTAGAAATAAATAGTACCCTTATATTATTTTAAAATTATAAAGTAGAAATGAATAATTAAACTCAGAAATAAAATTCGTTCCAAATGATGTCAAAAATGGGATTCATTGTAATTCAAAAAACAATTTATATCAATTATTATGATAAAACAAATCAACCTGAATTAAATAAAAGT
This sequence comes from Sinelater perroti, assembly GCA_036346155.1. Classification (NCBI taxonomy): domain Eukaryota; kingdom Metazoa; phylum Arthropoda; class Insecta; order Coleoptera; family Elateridae; genus Sinelater; species Sinelater perroti. The sequence goes on along the minus strand of JARFIY010000260.1, from coordinate 11,668,141 downwards.
GGTAAAACTAAAAAGTAAATTAGAAAAGTAAGATTCAGAAACCGCTAAAGACATAATTGTGCTACAAAAAATATGTATGGCTTAACATACAACACGATAAAATAAATTATAACAGCTTAGAAATTGAGAAACTTAACAATAAACATAGAAGAATAGTTCAAAACCTTGAGTGGAAAACTACAGCAAATAGGGAAACAAAATGAAATTTAGTAGGAAAGCTGGGAGAACGTTTTAAAAGAATATTACAGAAAGTTGATGAAAGCATAAAAAAGAAGTTATAGAATGTAGAGAAAGAGACCCAAAAGAATAGTCCAAAAGTTTGCGTAAACTTAAGAAAAGAAACTACAAGAAATACAGTTAATGTAGAAGAACATACTCAAACTTTAAGAGAAGTACAAATAAGCCCCAGAAAAATTTAAAAAGGCAAACGATAGAGAACATTACAAAATGTGAAAAGATAATTGAAGATAAACTTAGAGACTAACTTTGGAGGTCTTGTCAAATAGATAAATGAGAATACTGGTAATGGTAAGGCTGTAACGCTCCACGTGGGAGCACAGCCTGTGAACAAAGAGGTTAAGACTCTCATAGGTCCGCCACTGTCCCAATTGTCGCGCACAATCTCTGATGCGGGGCGATGTGGCGAGCACCGCGCCTTAGACGATTACCATTATTACCCCTTGTTCGAAGTGAACGCAAATATTTTTAGTGACTGAGTACGCCACCCGCTAGACATCAAAGAGCTCTAAGAGTAAAGTATCCTCAATCAAAAAGAAATTAGAAGAATTAAAATAAATATAAATGCCTTGTTGATAAACTCCTGCCCAAAGACATGCAGCAGTCATTTACAATAGAAGAAAAGTTTCTGAGTTGCGATAAATTTCGGTGTCGGACTGTCACAGGACTCGTAAAGAGAGTACAAATTCGACTTGGATTAAAAGTGCTAAGGGGAGAGATTACTACAGTAAAAAATGAGCGTGGAGAATTCAGTATACAAATGTGTACAGATACAAAGGGTTTCCATAAAGTTAGAGAATGGTTTTTTGGTGAGAATCTTGGGTTTAGATTGACGTTATTAATGTGAAAAATATAAATGTGACTAGAATTATACGCTACTGAATGATAGGAGTATCCTGGTTGAGTAACCTGAGACAATGGTACAATTGCAGTTCTATTGAAGTGTTCAGAGCAGCAACGTCGAGAATACAAACAGCCATAATGATAGCCAATCTTCTAAGAGGAGACGGCACTTAAGAAGAAGAAGAATGATAGGAAACCAAAAATAAATTTTGGAACAATTTTATACAAAGTTTGAGAGTAGTTAGAGAGTGAAATGTACATAAGACGTAAATAAATGGTGGTGAAAGTGCTAATTGCGTAAGTAAAAAAATCAACACTTTGGAAATAAAAAAGCGCATGAGACAACAAAATGCACAAAGTTTAAGGAAAGCTTCAAAGATAGCCAATGTCCATAAGACTAGATGGTCCTGTTTATTTTACCACTGACACGTAGATAATACCAAAACAAAAATGATTAACAACTCACTGTTGTTTTTACCATCACAGCACATGCAAGTCGGTGAAAATATAGCAATTCCTACACAATCCATTCGACAACTGTCAACTTGTCAGAGACTATCGCGGTTCTAAGATACAAGGGCCTTAAAAAAAGAGTAATATAATTATTAACTTCAGGAAGACGGACCATTCTGGAAGATAGGCGCACCGGACGTTCCGCTGTTAGACAGCTGCTGAAGTTTTGGGATGATTCTGATGCTGATTGCAAAGTTGCGATATAATGTTGTAACTGTCTGTTCACAGACCAGTGTGAACCTCAAGGATTTTATGTAGAATTAAATATCCAGGTATGTAGGCGTTTATAAGGAGTGGTCAGGAAGAGACATCTAAAATATATCTTCTCAACGAACAGGTAGTTATTTAAACACATTGTCATACAAACGCTTTTGCAATAACATTGTCGTCGAATTTTTGTCTTCCAAGTGTTTTTGTTTCAGTGTACTGTAAGACAAATTTTCAATTTCTTGTAGAACTTTGGGTAATCGGGAGTTGTGATGTAGGATGGATTTGCCTGAGCGTTACAGTAGCTTATTCTAATCCCAAAAATTATTCCAGCAACCAATGACGAACAACGCAAACATTCTCTTCAGTCATGCTGGTCCTCGGGCGACGTCGGTGACTTATTACCAACTGCTTTTCGTACTAAAAATTTTTGTTACAAACCCTTGGTTTTTCTTAACATTTCAAACTCGTTTATGATGTTTTCTAGATAAAGGAATTAATTGTTTTAGTTATAAACGTACGGATTAAACATTGAAAGAGCTTATATAAAGAATAATTTTTAATTATTTATTGTTCTTTCTTTTACGTCTATAAGATTCTGTCAATATATTTACATTCATAAAAGATGTTTTGATCCACCCTATTAAATAAAATGAAATATCTTCTAATTATTCCTGAAAGTATTAGTTGCGTATAGTTGCACTTAAGGGGTTTCTACCAATTTAAGTACTTGCCAACTTATACTTTTTTAAATACCCTATCTCTAAGGGCGCATAAAAGATGCACAGTTAGTATAGACTTGTTTTGAATGAAGCATTGTGTTATCACGTGCTACAGTTATATGATTAGGTAGCGAAATTACACATGAAAAGATTCTGTAGATCTATATAATTGGTTCCCTTAAATCGTTTTAATTTAATCATTTCATATGTGTTTAAGAGAAATTATGCTCGATGATGTTTCAGTTTCATTTCACAATATATGATAATAAAATTTACAATTGTATAACACATCACAAACCAACAACCAATTTTTGTAATGCTTAGCAATAAAATTAACGATATCTGGAATATTAAAGAAAGATATAAATATTTATGTTTTGAAATACGTCGTATTGTCATTGCATAGTGAATATCAGCTCATTCATATGGTTTGTAAACTAGGAATAGAATATGCTTGCTCGAAGAACAAATCAGAAAAGATATTGTAAAAAGCAGAAAGCTATTCAATAGTAATTTAAGGTGAAATATCATTTGAAAGTAAATGTTATTGTCCAAGGCTATCTTACTATATATTTGAACAGAAAGTAAATAAACACAGGCTGGGCTAAGCTCTGAGCATACGCTTGGTTGCCTACATTCAGAGTCGTTTTGCATATCTTACTTTCGTAAGATTACCTCACCGATTTATCCCATTATTATCATTTGTAAATAAATTGTTCTGCGTTTCTATCTTGCAAAATCTGAGGGAATGCGGTGAAAAATTGTCAGCCAAAAGTGCCTTTTCACAAGCAACCCCTCGTAGAACAACAAACACAAAGTTCTTCGAAAATCCTAAGTTACATTAATACGTTTTTTTAATTTTTTTTTATTTATTAAAAGCAGTAATCAGAAATTACTTATTCTATAAGCTATTTGGCTAAATTAGAATTCATTTATTATACTGAATTCACTAGTGTCCTGATGAGGTCTTCTTCAGTAATCAGTCTGTTGGCCAGTGTCGTTTTAGTCATCTGTTGCTCCGATCCAGCAATAGTGGTTGTATGAGGGGGTTTGTGTGAGTTGCTAGTCTGCTGTGGTGTTTATTACTTCTCTCTTAAATGACATCCGTGATGAATGGTATTTCTAAGTTTTGGTGCAGCGTTTGGTTACTCACATACCATGGTGCATCAACCATTGCTCTGATGATTTTGGATTGCAATCTTTGGATTATAGCAGTGTTTGATTTGCTGGCACATCCCCATAGTTCGATGCCAAATGTCCATATCGGCTTGATAACAACTTTATATAATAGAATTTTATTCTCTAGTGGCAGCTTAGATCTTCTTCCAAAAAGCCAATATAATTCTTTAAAACGTAAATCCATTTGTTTTCTTTTTTTCTGTATGTGTTCCTTCCATATGAATTCCAAGGTATTTTACACTAGTTGATACCGGTAGTTGTATATTGTTGATGGTGACTCGTAGACATTGTTGTTTCCGTAAGGTGAAAGTTACTTGTAAAGACTTTGTTTCGTTAATTTTAACCTTTTATTTATCTAGCCATTGTTGAAGTAGGTTAAGGTGGACTTGTAGGCGTGCAGATGCTATTAGGGGATTTTCATTTACAGCCATAATAACTGTGTCGTCGTCAAACGTTCCTGTGATTGTGCTAGTGGTTGTGGGAAGATCTAATATGTATATCAGATATAGGAAGGGTCCAAGGACTTTGAGGAACACCTGCTTTAATTGGGTGGAAGAATTTTCTCTATTTACCCTTGTAAATTTTCTGTTTTCAAGGTATGATTTTATCAATATATAGTAAGGCTCCGGCAGGATGCGTTTGATTTTGTATAACAGACCTGCATGCCAGACCCTGTCAGAGGCCTGGCTAACATCGAGGAATGCTGTTGTACAGTATTTTTTATTGTCCAAAGATTCTTGAATAGTGTTAGCTATCCGATGACACTGTTGTGTAGCAGAGTGTTGTGCTCGAAACCCAAATTGGTGGTCTGGGATTACATCTTGCAGAGGTGTATTATGATGTAGTAGTAGTCGCTCTAGTAGTTTTGATATCGTTAATAGCAAACTTATTGGTCTATACGAAGTTACATTGTGTGGGTTTCGGTATTAAAATTATCTCTGATAATTTTAGTCCTTGTGGCCAGTAATTAAGCCTGAGTACAGCATTAAATATATATGTTAACATAACTAGTCCTTTCTTGAGAAGTTCTTTTAGCATCCTGGGAGTAACTTGGTCTATTCCTGGAGCTTTTTTATTGTTTAAGAAAGATATTTCTTTCTGTACTTCTTTAAGGGTGAAGAGGTGTATACTGTGCGCAGATGCATTTAGGATGCTGTCATTTAGGAAATTCAGAACGTCTCTGTCTGGTGTATCGTTATTTGAAGTAAATACTGTTGCCAAGTGTTCTGTAAAGAGGTATGTTTTTTCTTGATTGGATTTGGCCCATGGCCCGACAAATGGGGATTCAAGACGTATTGGTGGTATTGTTGTAATCGGTTTTCTTGAGGTTTTAATTGGTTTCCAAATACCATTGTCATGTCTACTAAGGTTAGTGATATAATCTGAGAAACTGTTATCTCGAAGTTCTCTTAGTTTTTAGTTTGAGTTTATTGCTTAAGTGATTATATTGCGTTTTATCTGCTGGGGCATGACTTTGTTGCCATACCTTTCTGGCTTTTCTTTTCAAGGAAATAAGTTTTTTTATTTCAAGCGCTATATTATCAACGGTTCTTTGTGAGTATAAATTTGATGTAACTTATTGTATAGTTGAGATTAACTTGTTGACTCCTTGTTCTAGTTCAATAGATGTTTTTAATCTTGTTTTCAAATTAATTTTTGCTGTTGTTTCGTTCCTATATATATCCCAGTTTGTTTTTGATGTGCACAATTTTGGTACACGTTTTATATTTATAACCGTTGAACTAACTGTCGATATCATAGGTGTGTGGTCAGAAGATAAGTCGTAATTGGCTACTACTTGTGTGTAAAGTGTCGAAATGTCGCTAGTCACAAAAAAGTCGAGGAGACTTGGAACTTTGTTCGGATCAGTAGGCCAATATGTAGGGGTTCCGGTTGATAAGAATGAATAGTTCTTGTTATTCAGCACCTTTAATAGTTCTCTTCCTTTAGTTGTAGTAGTTCTGGAACCCCATAAGGTGTTTTCACTATTAAAGTCTCCTCCTGCTATGAATGTGTGACCTAGTGTACCAAAAAACTTTAGGAAGTGTTCTTCTTTCAGGTTATGACAAGGGGGACAGTATACTGCTGTGAATGATCGTATCAAGTAATTGCATTTTAATATTATTATCGCTTGTAGATAGGATTTTATTAAATATTTGGAATTTATGTGGCTAATTGACGATTTGATTAAAATTGCCGTTCCAGCATGGGCAGGGTTATCAGGGTGTATCGTATGGTAGAGATGGTAGTGGGGTATTTTAAAATATGTTCTAGTGGTGAAGCGTGTTTCACTGATAAATAGTACATCTATTAGATATTGTTGGAGGAATATTTCTAATTATTTTTTGCGTTGAGCTAGCCCATTGGCGTTCCACAATTCTAAGAAATTTAGCCATTACTTAATCTTATTAATTAGCATTGTAAGCGTGTTCATTACTATGCTGTTTTGTTGTATTAATTGACCAAACATGCTTTTAAATTCTTCTAAGAATTTATTTAGTACGGTATTGGGACTTTCATTTTCTGATAATAAAGCGTCTTGACTTTTTGTGACTTGTGCGTATGTCGGTCTCTGGCCAGAAAATGGGGTTGGACATGTAATTTTTTTGGTGCCGATGATTGGGGGAAAGCCTGCTTTGTTTGGTAGTTGCTAGCTTTGTATAGGTTATGATAATATTCACAACCTCTATAATTTGCTGGGTGTGACCCACCGCACAAGGCACATGTTGCTGGAGTATCTTTGGTTTTACTATAACTTATAGTATTATGAGGACCTCCACATTTTACGCATACATACGGTCTGTTGGAGTATGTCTTGGTGTGACCGTACAACTGACATCTCGTACATTGAGGAATGTTCTTACCTTTTCTTGGTGGTTCAATTAGCACAATATGGATTTGTAGATTTTGTATTTCATAAACTTTCTTATTTCCAACCGGTTCCAAATCTATGAAGAATATATTTAGGGGTTTCTTAGTTTGTCTATGTTTGACAGTCATAATATTTCTTACTTTATGTCCTTTATTATTCAGTCTTTCTTTTTTTTTTACTAATTTTCTATACGTGTTTGGATTGATTGCATTGATTTTTACAGGATTGTTGGCCATGCATTTTGTGACGTATTGTTCATCTTCTATTATATCTCTTAGTTTCTTTATCATATCCGGAAAATGAATTACTCCATATATAAATATTGGTGGGAGTTTGGGAGTTTTTTTATTAGTGTTATTTTCTTTATTAGTATCCATTGTCTCATCTTTGTCAGTGTTGTTGAGAGAACTGTATCTATAATCTAAATTAATTCCTTCCGTTGCTCTTTTGTCGATGTAAATTTTCCTTCTTTTTGCACTTTTAACCACTTGCCATGGATTCTCTTTATTACACGTAATATTTTCCGTTTCTTTATCACTTGTTGAAACCATACGTAAGATTTGATGTGAGCTGTGTGGTTGCTGTATTGTTTGTTTATATTGTTCTTGATTTGGGGGAAATGCAAATGTGTAATGATTATTTGTTGACTGACCTGGGTATTGCTGCGACTGATACATCAATGGATGGATTTGCATTTGTGAGGGCGCGATAGGAGTCGTTTGTAACTGAGACATTTGTGGTTGATATACTGGCATTTGTGAAAATGGTTGCATATTTTGTGATAAATCACCTTCTATAAAGTTTGATGGTTGCACATTGCTTACTTGTCCGATAAAGTTCCACAAAGGAAACATTTTTATTATCCATTTTTAAAACAGATTGTTTATCACTATTTGCACTATCTTGCATTGACCGTAGGCCAACGATATCACGCGTTCCGTCTGCTTGCTCGGTGCACTAGTACGATTGTTTAAAGATTTAACTTTATTTTTAGTCCGAGTCTGAACTAGGAGCTGCTATCAGCGGCTTCGCCGCATGGCCGCGGCTACGGCTGCGACCGCACTATGCATTCGGTATTTTGAAAACAAACTTGTAAATAACTTACAGGTTTTGATTTGTATAGGAAATCAAACCCCCGTGTCCTGTTTTGTTTGCACAATACTTGCAAAACTTAACCGTAGTTTAATCGCGTTTAATTAAACTTTTATTAGCACTTTGATTTACCATGTGTTGGTACAGGTAAAGGCAGGGCCATACTCTTATTTTAAAATGAAGAGGTGTGCTGAAATTGATTTTTCTGCAGATTGATTTTTAAAATTCCGTATAACGTCAGTTTTTTCCACAAATTACAAAGATGTGGAGATTAAAAAAAAAGAAGTTTTTAGTAACATTGATATATGGTAACGCTTCTAATATGTGAAAATGTTCTCTGGAGAGACAAAATGAATCTGTAAGGACTAGATAAACATAAATACATATTTAAAAGCAAATATACTTAACATTTTTTGGGTTGTCTTCCGTGTTTGTCCATATAGTCTATTTATAACATCCAACAATTGTCGGCCATCATACTTACAGCCCACTTTTCTTAGTATCTCTTTTCACCATGTTTTTTCATAAAATCACCAAAATTGCCAGGAAAGTAATTCAGATGAGCATGAAGAAAGTGAACTTTGACGCTCATGTTGCAACTGAGCGGTTTATGAGACATCTGCTCGACTAAAATAGTGTAATTTGCAGCCTTCGTGCTGTGCAAAAAGTTTTGTACCATATTATGCAGACTGCAGTTTATGCTCGCAATTCGTACTCATTCATGTTTTTCTCGAATATGTTGTCCGTAATTAATTTTTGTATGTGTAAGCTTATAAAAAAGCCAGTCTTAATTTTTCATATGTAATTGACGGAAATTTAACACCAAATTATTGAAAGCATTTACTGTCCTTGCTTAAAGTATGGCCCATGACCTTCACTGCGCAGAAGTAGCAGTCGTCACTGTGATTTTTTGACTCACGCCACACCGAACGACATTCATTCCCTTTTTTCAGTTCCTTAACCCACACTTTTTGAGCGACCCACGCTTTGCCCTTATTGCTTGCCAGTCGTTTGTATCAGTCGATTCAGTGCTTTTGTAAAAATGGAAAAATCAAATATCGCACCATAATTAAGTACTTTCATTTGAAAGGCAATATGCCTATGCAAATTAAAACCGAGTTAGACGCCGTTTACAGGAACTTTGTCTCATCATTTGCCACCGTCAAAAGATGCACAGCTGAATTTGAAGGTGGTCCTACCAGCTTGACTGATGATAAGCGTTCGACACGAACAACAACTGTGATTTCCACAGATAACATCAAAAAGTTTACCAAATGATACTGGACGACGGCCGAATCAAGGTTAGAGTAATAGCATAAGCTGTGGCCATATCAAAATAACGCGTTCGTCATATATTTACTGAAGAATTAGAAGTTAGAAAGTTGCCCGCGCGTTTTGTTCCACGCTTGCTCACTTTGAACCAAAAATTCATTCAAATGAAAATTTTCAAGGCCCTGCTTAGGAGGTTTCAGCGAAGCAAGTTAGACTTTCTGCGTCAATTTATCACTGCTAAAGAAACTTTAGTCTACCTTTACACTCCTGAGACGACAAACAGTCAAAATAGTGGACCACAACGGGTAAACCTGCTCTAAAAAGGCAAAGACGGTTTTACCGGTTTGGGATGTAATGGTGACTGTTTTTTCAGGATGGCCAAGAAATTCTGTTGAAGGCGGCAACTGGTAAAAAACGGCCCAATTTGGAACGGAAAAAAGTATATTTCCATCAAGACAACGCAACAGCTCCTACTTGAGCGGTCACAATGGCCAAAATTCACGATTTACAGTTCGAATTTATTGACCACCCAGCATATTCACCAGATCTGATCTCCAGCGACTAGTTCCTGTTTCCTAAACCCACAGTTTGGCTCGGAGGACAGAGATTTTCATCAAACGAGGAGGTCATCACAACCGTAGACGCCTATTTTGCAGAGCAAGGCGCCAACTACTATTTAGACGTGTTAAAAAGGTTGGAACACTGCTGTAAAAAGTGTATCCACATTTTCACATTTTTATAATTTGCGGAGAAATCTAAAGTGATACAAAACTTTAAAGGTTATTTTTGAATCTGCTGAAAAAATATATTCCAACACACCACCTAATTTAAAAACAATAGAAGAAGTTGCAAAATAGCGGATTAGTGTTATCGACGGTAATTATAACATTAAACTTTTGCAAACATTTTATATGGGATAATAAACCGTTAAGAAGTGAATGTTGAACATTTTCGGTAGTATGCTTTAGAAATTGTACAAGAACTACAGGTTGTCCAGCGCTCCATTCGGCAAGGAGCGAGAGCGGTCCTGACGTGCATGCACGAACGCATGGACCTCCTCGTGTACATCAAGAGCTTAGAATTCGGCCGTGCCACTGTCCATCTGTCTTTGTTTACTTCCCATTAAAATGTATAGTCTTTGTTTACTGCGCACCTCCTCGTGTAAATAAAGATCTAAGATCACGCCACATTTCTTTGTTTACTTTCTGTTCAAATGTATAGATAGCTAGATACATCATACTGTACACACAATACAACTTGACTTCTTAAATATACAAACTTTTGCTTCATGGTACTTCTATAATCTTTACTCGACCTTCATTGATTGACTAGTTTTCCATAAAAGCCCAGTATGTTTGTAATAAATAATATTGTAAACAAAATTTTTTTTAAATATATAGGGATGAAGTACACTTTATAAGATAATTTCTTACCAGACGTTATTAAGTTAAAGGCACAACTTAATTGGTGAAGAAATATCGTAAACGATCCACATAAAATTGCCAATATGTGTTTGCTATAAAATTGGAGATACTGAAACAGTAAGGTTTTTGTTAATTTCTTTTTATTTATATTTATGCTATTGCAGCATCTAAGAATTTCTATTTGTGTTTTGAAATCATTATATATCTTTAAAACATTTTCAAATATGTATTAATACTGCCAAAATAAATTAAAATTTGGACTTGGCATACAAAGACGCATACAAAGAAGCTTAATATCACAAATATCGTAATAGTCCTACTTTCTTGTGTGAAACAGGGATGTTGCGACTACTGTGCTGTACAAGAAAATTCAAAGGCAATTTGAAATCTGCCATGAACTAAAAAACTGGCAATTCTATAACTAAACATTTTTTTCTAAACTAAACGCCACAATTCATGAAGAAATGCCTAATAAACTCAAAATTTCCGACACAACAACCACAGTTTTAGGCCTTCTTCTTGTGGTACTATGGCCGTTTAACGGTGTTTTTTTTATTTTGGCGCACTTACACGCACTGCAGTCTCAAGGGCTTATTGTGTCCACTACATGCACTTAATTCTAGGATATTCACGCACACTCGTGGGTTAAGCAAAACTCCAACTCACCATCTGAGCCACCGCGTCCCCTTAACGGTTGTTACTCATTATTATGTTGGTTACCATATTAAAAAAATATTATTTCGTTGACGGTTACTCGAAATAGTTGTATCGTAGTTCTTCCGTACTATTGCTCTACATTTTTCAACTATGGAGTTCTTCTATAATTAAAAGCAGCGGCTCGTACTTCCCAAGATGTCGCAAAACGAAGCTAAAATATTTCAGCTTCCATTGCTTATGGGTCTTATCTACTGCTAGCAATTTGTTCATTATATCAAGGATGTTGGTGTTTGTGACTCTTTCTAGTCAACGAATTCTTAGTATTTTACGATATAATCTACATATTTTTAACAGCCATAACGAATTATTCTCATACATAGTTTTATGGATAAAAAATGCATAAGACTTTTTTCATCTTACTAAAAGTTGCTGTGGCTCTTTCTATTTGGATCTATATTTCGACCGCTTGGTACCATTGGTGATAAATATTGCTGTTGAGATAGAGAGTTTATTGGTCTTCTCCAACCTTACGCCGTTAATGGTAATAATGTTGGTTATAATGTTTCTCAATCTACTAAGCACAAGTAAACATCATAGTTGACATCTCTGTATCAGCACCTGTGTACTAAATAAAGCTCCTCTAGTCTTTAGTCCGTTTCGAAAACCAAATTAGTTCTCGTTAATTTTTTCTTTGAATTTCTAATATGCTTTTTTGTGTATCATTTTTAAAAATATATTTAATACATGACTCATCAAGCTAATAGATCGCAAGTTGCTAAATTTTGTTAAATTGTTTTTTTTTTGACATTATAATAAATTCAGATTTAAGCCAGTCAGTTATTATGGTGTTATATATACTGATAAAAAGGTTGCTTACTGCCTCTTCTCTATTTTCTCCTAATAACTCACTTAGTCGGCTACAGTCGTTTTCTTTTGTTTTTCCCTATGAAGTAAATTAATTACCATTTCTTTACCGATCAATAGTCCCGTCATAGCGTCAGATCTCCTGTTTTCGAATAACCCTGATACGTATTCTGTCTATCTTTTAAGTTATTATGCGGTATCTATTCTTATATTTTTAGTTTACTTAGTGTTTGTGCTGGTTTAACACTGTTTACATCTTTTAATTTTTTTACGTATATGGAATAAGTCGTGTTTTATATCGTATTGTTCAGTTTTTTGTGCATTTTTTAGCATGCTCAATTGCTTTTGCTCTTCTTATTCCTCTGCCGATTTCGTTGTTAATTCTCTTATATTCCATATCATTTTTATCTCTGTAACTTTGTCTTTGGTTCATAAGAATCAGAATAACTTAGGTCCTCTAATTCTATTCCTTCTCTTTTATTTTTCCTTTAAGTTGGTATTTTGTAAAAAAAAATTGTTACTTCACGTCTAATGTTTTCATTATTTAGTTTTTTTTATCTAATCGTGATGTACCTAACTAAGAAATTATGATATGCTGATATACCTGCCCAGAAATATATTGTCGCTGGTAATATAGCATTTCTATATTCTCTTAAAAACATATAAAATTAATTTTATTTCAGACTATTTTATTATCTCTATTAACGGGAGATTTATAGGTATGCAAACGTCTTTTTGGTAGTTTAAATAATGTGTTGGCGATCATAATTTGTTTAAAAAAATGCGTCTGTCGTCCCTTTTGTTATTTATACCTAGGTTATAGCTTACAATTAATGTCTTTTTGCATTCCTTCGAGAATCTTGGCTTTGAAATCGACCGTTAGTCATTTCTTGATTTTCAATTAGCACTAAAATGTTATTTAAATCGTCGTAAACTTTTTCTAACTGTTGATCATCGTAGTCTTGAGTTGGAGCGTACACATACAATATATTTACATTTACAACATTAGTTGAGAGGTATAACATTATTACCCTACCTGAATACTGTATTACATTATTCACAGCTACCATTATATCTTAAAACACAATTATTGCGATTTTGTGTCTTGGGTGGTAATCTTTTAGGTAAAATATAGATTAGTTACCTATTGTTGTGGTACCAGAGTTAGGCCGACGAATATTACTTATTCCTAATGTGCTAATTTGTAATCTTTTTATTTATTAAATGGTGTATATTCTATGTTCCTGTTTTTCTCATTTGGGATGTTTTATATTTAATTTTGGTTGACCGGAAAATTCTTTGTACCCCTGTCCCATTTAATGGACGATTATGTGAGCCATTGGATTTATCAACCATAATCATAATATATTGCCTGAGAAAAATCATATTATACAGCTTCTTGATAGTTTTCTGTTACTTTCCAAGTTGGATATAGGAAGGATTATGTATAATGTTGGTAAAAATTTAAGTAGAGACACACACTCTCCCGTATTAAAAAGTGGAAGAGCAGCATGAAGCTATCGGAGTCAGAGGAAGTATCTACCCGCTATCCTCAAAAAATATTTTAAATGTAAATGTTATTTTATGATAGATTTAATGCTTCGAAATTGAACATCAAAGTAAAAAAGAAAAACGCGTTAATTCAAATTTCTATCGACTTTTTAAGATAATTAGCGAACTGAAAAGTTTCATTAACAATGAAGTGTCATCTAAAGTTCCGATTTGTTGTGGATGATTTTCGATAACTGTGCAGTGAATAAAAAAGTCTATAAAATATATACTTTATTAGTGCGGAAACTCAAAATCTTTTAAAAATTCGGATATTTTGTAAGTAAATAAAAAAGTTACAATAAGATAAAGCCAACTCGACTAAACATAAAAGATAAAAAGCAAGAGTAGAGTCTATATTTGCCTATACACAACTTATCTTAATTCAAACAAAGAATTTACCCTTGGGCCGAGTAAATATTATTTATTACCTCGCTTTACCCATCTTTGCTACGGTGTGTATATTTTCAGTGCAGATAATTAAAAGCAACAAGATTAAATCCTGTAGCCGTTGTTTTAATCTAAATTGCCCAGTGTCATTAAATCACCATTTACATCATAAGATTGTGACAGCTTGAAATTTACAACGGCAAATTATGTTTTCAAAATGGTAGGGGCGAATTAACTGCTTGTGAAATATGCAATCTAAGAGCAGGTTTAGTACCTGAAATTTGATTAAGGGGTGTTTCTGAGTGCCTTGCTCTATGTTGGCCATGCACCGATTACGTTACATATTAGAGTTTGATCCATTAAGGATATGCCACTTATTTGTTCGGATTGTTATCATGTAATTGCCAAGAAAATTACAGTTTGCAGAAGGGACAATTTAAGCATTTTTGTATTTTGTTTTATATTTTTTTAGATTATAACACATTAAAGGATCTTATTAATCTATAAATTTTATAAATTTTAACCTGCACAAATAAACAGAAAGTATTAAGTGCTAAGTACAATCATGTTAATATTTTGCTTATTGAAATAGTCATTAATATTTGGGCAAGCATATAGATTGGTGTTTTTAGATTTTCATTTGAAAAAACTGATATTGTAGATTATTGTATCAGTTATATCAATGTTATATACAGAATAATCTTTCTTTTTCAAAACAGCATAAATTCTGTAGTTTATTATACTATTGCAGAGAACATGGCTTGCCATTTAATCCACAACTTTCGTTAAAAGACTTCAGCTTCAAATGCCCCCAAGAAGACAGGTCTAGTGATCTAGCCACCATATAGTGTGACGAGGTGGCTAAAAACATTTTCTTTAGAGCTTTTCTAAAATTCTCGCCGGGTATGCGGTAGCATCATCTTGTTTGAACCCACAGTTCCATGTTCATTAAATTTGGCTCTAGCAAATTGCGTAACATCGCACTAAACAGTTACACTCTGTAGAGAAAATGCTCATAGGGTTGGTGAAAACTTTGTGGGACCCAGTACTGAAAATTCTGCTTATTGACGCAGCCCGATAAATGAAAATATGTTTCGTCACTAATGAGCACAACAACGCTATCTGAAACATTTGCCAACATATCCTTGCAAGCATTGTGTTATGGTAATGTAATAATAGCTTGCCTCACTGTTGCGATATTCTTGGGTGTCCAAAGCGGGTCACTTCGTTTAAATACTGAACCAGACTATAGGAAGTTGTGTACTCATAACAATATGGTTATCTTGGACAGAACTTTTCCGTGACGATCTACCTCAAGATACTTACGAAATAGCCGCTGCTTTACAATCACAAGGTCACCGTTTTTGAAATGAATCTCCAACGGTGTGTACTACTTCGGACTCGTAACCTTTATTTCTTCTGTAGTTACTGATTAGACACACAAGTGCAGCTCTAACCATAGGCCGGGATCAGGCTTTGGGGGCTGCCAGTCAAGCCAAATTTGAGTACCACACAGTACTGGGCTTTTCTAATGTTGGAATTAGCGTTGACATGGTTGGCAACAACGTACCTAGGTCTAAGCCCTTAACGTTTTCTAAGAAGCCCTGACGTTGGCAAGTTGGTGTGCTGTATAGGCGCTTCCTAGGCGGCGGAAACTCATTGATGACCCAGGTTGTTCAATAAATGTTTACGGGATGGCATTTTTTAAGTTGCTGGAAAATACAAAGCGTTAGGTTGTTGATTTTCAAGCCGCAGAAAGAAGACCCTACTGACTCGGCAATCTTTGGACCCATTAGCTTGCTACTAGTAGTGGGCAAGGCCTTGGACATGGTTATCACCACGAGGCTAGAACACCTGGTAAGGCAAACTGTCGGATTTTACAAACGCCAGTTTGAATTTTAGGAAAGGACATCGACGTCGGACCCAATGGAGTACCTTCTAGGACGAGTCAAGGGTGCAAGAGCTGAGGGTGCGTATTGTGCCGCAATCGCGCATTTGATAACGCATGGTAGCCGCGCATAATCTGGGACCTCAAGCGACGAGATTGCACGGGCGACATGTTTGAATAAATGATATAATACTTTTCTTTTTGCCCCGAACCGGCAAAGAAAGTGGAGGCGATTGCGAAGCGACGACGCTTGTTGAGATGGTTACACTGCCAGTTGGCGAATTCCGACCAGACCTGTTAGCCAAGTCTTAGGTGACCTCGGCTACTTCTTCCGGACACTCGTTGTATGGAACCATCAAATTTGCCCATTCATTACCCAGGCGCTTCTTAAACAGTTCTTCCACCAGTAGGCTGGTGTATTCACTTTTATTGTCAGTAATCATTTTGCACGACACAGTTTACGATACTACCTGAACCGCAACAGTTAACACGCAACTCTGCTGCGCACATGGCAGAAAGCTGCCGACGCATACACATCTTGACTGCAAATATTGGAGTTTCCGACGTTGGCGTTGGCTTCATTGACAAGACTTAAGGTTCCTGAGTCCATCAACTAACGCCTGTCTTCTTGATAACTTGGCGTGGGGTGAGGATGGGCTTATAAGCCGCCTCCGTGTCGTTTCATGAAGGAATCGGTATCTTCTGAAGATTATAGTGGGCAGTCCTCGATCTTATAGTTGTGAAAGTCACAAACTTACCATGACTTTACAAGGCAGATCTGCGCAGTGAGTTACTGTGCAGCTTCCCCACCGACGAGTTTAAAAAATCAGTTGGAGCTGAGCTGCAGGCTTGTTAACATGGTCGGTATGAATGATTCTCCCGCTAAGTGGGAGTTGCGCAGCATCATTCGGAAATTTAAAACTGATGTTTATGCTAAAGGTGGACAAGGATGCAAGTTTGTAGCTAGTGAAGACCTTGTTCAGCAAGTTGACCAAGTGGTTCGACAGAGACGGAAGTTTGAGAGGACAGTACTTTCGCATCAACAAAGAGCTTCAAGATGCCGTGGAGACTTATCTCAATACGCTGGCGGAAACCTTCTATGAATAGAATGTTGGAAAATTTATGCACTGCAATAACAAATATCTTAATGTTCACGGTGATCATGTAGAAAAGTAACATTTATTTTAGTTGATTCCTTAATAAAACTATTTTGTCATTTATACTTGTCTTTATTGAACTGTCTATCAGAGGTTGAAAAATAAGCCTCATACATTTATTGAGAAAAATAATATATAAGTCCGTAGGAGATCATATCAAAAATGTAGAAGTAAAAAAGTTAGAAAGACTCGAGAAAGTAATATGGAAAAACAATTTCGGTAATTCAACCATATAGTTGGTAAATAAATATGAAAAATTAAGATAATAAAAATAAAAAAAGTTATAAATAGTGTAATGGCAGATGTATTGCAAGAAAAAGGATGCAGCTGTTAACAAGCAAGAAGAATATTATCCAAGCGAAAAGTTTAAAGTTTATAGTAAAACCAAATAGACTATATCATTTATATTGGGTGTCCCATTTTTAAAGTCGTACCCAAATACCTCGTCAGGAGAGCCACCAATCTACTGGGTGGCCAATAAGTCGGGAAATAAAGTAAAATTTAATTTCTCGGTAATTAACAAAGATAAAAATTTAATTCATTTACTATACATTAGTAGAGATCATAGGGTTTAATGAACAAGGTTCTTAAAATATGAGCCATTACTTTCAACGACGCGGTGAAGCCTTTCCTCAAAACTGATATTTGCGTTGTGGCGCATATCTTGATCAATGGTCGCAAACTCTTCTCTGATTCGTTGTTTCAGTTCGTCGATGGTCTTAGGGTTAGTGCGATACACTCTATCCTTGAGATAACCCCAAAGAAAAAAATCGCAAACATTGAGATCCGGTGAACACGCAGGCTAATCAATTCCATTTCCGGTTTTCTTCTCCGCATCCATACCGATAATTCGTACACCGAATTTTTCAGCGATCATATACAAATTTCCTAGAAACATCATGAAGATTAAATCAAAATTTAAACCATAAACATTTTTAAAACCTTGTGTACGGTGTGGTGTCGCGCCATCTTGTTGGAACCAGTATTGGTTAATCATTTTCTTTTTCTTCGCCTCTTCGAAAAACGGAATGAGAACTTGGTCTCAGTAGACATTTTCATCGACATATTTGGTGAGAAAAAACGGTCCAATAATGCCACGCCATGATATGGCTGCCCAAACACTGACTTTTTGGGGGTGAAGACTCTTGACTACAGCCAGGTGTGGATTTTGTGTGCCCCAGTATCGGTAATTTTGCTTATTCACATAGTCATCCAGGTGAAAGTAAGCCTCGTCTGTGAAATGGATGTGTATGAAGTCCAAAGTGTGGTCATCTTTTAAGGTCAAAGCGTGATTGGCGAACTCGAATCTTCGGTCAACATTCACTTGAGTGAGTGGTTGTTGAACTTGAATCTTGTAAGGAAACATATTCCACTTTTTGAGTATGTTTTGCACTGATGTTCGGCTAATTTGCAGCGGTTCTGATGTGTTTGCCAGTTGTTGGGGCGCTTTTCTGGTTGAGGTTGTCGAGTACTGCTCAAAGTGTTCCCTAACTTTTTCCACATTCTCAGGTGTGGTGACAGTCACTGGTCGGCCAGTTCTGGAGTCGTTGTCGTCGGGGACACTACCGGTTCGCTCAAACTTTTCAATTAACCTTAAAAATAATCGATTAAAACATTTTGGGAGAAATTGATTTTTGTGTACTCACATTGTTATCGTCTTCAGAGTCAGTTTTGTGTTCTGATCGAACTCTGCTCGGAATTTTCTAAGAGCCATAGTGGGCGATTTATCATTTGAGTAATACGCCGAGACAATAAGCACCCGTTCGGGAACAGTGTATGTGATCGGATCTGAAGACATCTCACCGAATGGTCATAAAATGTAAACAAAACCCTATCGCCTGTCCTTCACATCAATGACGTCCGATATGTATTCGGACACTGTAGTGGACAATAGTGACCAAATGAAATATTTCCCGACTTTTTGGCCACCCTGTACAAGTGACCTTAATAAAAGTTGTTATTGGGTCCGACACCCTGGTAAGGCTCTGTGATATCCAACTTTGTTTTCTTAAATAGAAACCCCTATTTTTTATTGCATAATCTAATTTTATGGGAAATACGTCTGAACATGTTTTTAAAAATTTTTTTTTTGAAATACGAGCCTTTTTCGGCGCACTTACAGGCACTGCAGCCTCAAGGGCTTATTGTCCCACTAACATACTAGGAAATTCACACACACACACATGGGTTGAGCGAGACTTGAACTCGCGCGCGTCGGCTAAAGGACAGAGCCGATTGGTTGAACCATCTGAGCCATCGCGTCCCAATACGGGACTTATACGGGCCCCATTTAAATGTTTTCCCCCTAATATCTTGTTAATGAGCAACCAATCGACTAATGATCTTTACAAAATTTGTCAGATCGAAAAATGCCATCTAATTATGCAGTCCAGCACCAATTCCGTCACCCTTATAAGACTCTAAGACGTCCAAATTGATGCTATTGATCGAAAAACCTTTATTTTCAGTACACTGTCTGTTTCGACGAAGAACCATACGACCTAATGTAATTATTCAATTTTTTTTGGTCAATTGAAGAGCTGATGACACCAGCGCCTGCTTTTATTCATCGACATAACGAGATATTAAAGAGAAAAACCATTCAAAGGCAAACATGAGACGTTATTAGATAGTCAAACACAAGAATAATACATTAATTTATATAACTTTAAGAATGGCTGTTAAAAACGATGAAACAGGCTCTATTCATAAACCATACAAACTGTAGGAAGTTTAGTGCAGTACTATATTTCCACCTACCAAAAATTCAAACGACCTGTTAGTTCACAGTAGCAAAGAGAAATAAAAAGTTTTTGCTGACCACTTTGCCGACGTCTTTAAACCTTTTTCAAGTCAACGTGTGGAGAAATATACTAAAGTAGATTATTATGAATCTCCTTATCAAACAAATTTACCAATAAACTTACTGAAATTTTCATAAGTAATGGAAATAATAAACAAAGAAACTAATACTAAAGAGGTATCGAAGTTAGATCTTATTACGGGGAAAGCTCTCCAACAGCTATCCAAAATTGCAATAAAAACTATTCGCCACTATTGGAAAGTAGAGACAACATATACACCTATTAATTTATCGCCAGTTTTATCCAATATATTCGAAAAGTTAGTGAAAAGAGAATCAAACTGACACTGGGAAATTATACATCTTCCACCTATTCTTTCTAGAGTACCGTATTTTATCTTCTACTTACATCCGATCTACCAACTAGAGAACTAACCACAACTGTAACTTTCGCAGACGACACGGCTGTCCTAGATTCTCATACTAATCCTATAACAGTATCTATAAACATACAAAACAATCTAAATAAGGTTCAACAATGAATATAGGCTTGTAAATTAAAAACGAACGAAAATAAATCGTAACCGTTATATTTACAACAAAGTATGATAACTAGCCATAGGTGAATCTCAACGAAGAGCAACTAAAACATGTAGATTCTGTCAAATACCTAGGAATCCTTTTAGATCGACGTCTCACTTGAAAAACTCATATCTGTAATAAACGTAAACAGTTTGAATTTAAATTCAGTAGGTTATACTAGATGATCGGAAAAAAATCTAAATTGTCATTGCTAACCAAAATCAGTCTGGACGTACGAAATTTCTCTATGAAGAACTACAAGCAATTCCATTATAGCCATTATTGAAAGGCTTTAAAATAATGTAGCCAAAGTTAGTGCACCGTATTAGGTGTCCAATAAAGCGATTCAAAGAGACTTATGTGATGTTACCTTCAGTGAAAGAGGAGATATAAAGCTTTAGTACAAAGTATAAAGACTAACTAATGCATAATTTAATGCACAAAACCAGTACGTTTAAAAAGATATAACATAGGTACATGCATACATAATCCTTAACTTATCTATCTTTTCCGGTGTAAGGTGATTGTGGGAATTTACTTCTCTGTGCTCATTAATTACTTCCATAATTCTTTTCGTGTTTCTGTTTTGTGATGCTTCTCTTGTTTGTTTCCAGGAGATGGCTCTTTCTCCCGTTACATATCTCAAATTTTCGTTCTTTTCTGTCTTCCTCTTGGTATCTCTTTGACAGGCTGTGTTTCTGTCACTCTTTTCACATACCGATACAATTTTAATTCGCATTTTTCTATTTCTCTTTGTTGGTTTTACTTTTAGTTTCTCTCTGCATATTACATATTTCATAATATCCTTTTTGGTTTTATCCTTAATCATTCCCTCATTTCTATAGCCGTTATTTTCTTTCTTTGTCGTTCAGTTAATGTCTACGTTTTTGCACCAAATATAAGTATTGGTGGAACGACTTTTTCGAACATTTGCACAGTTGTTTTTTTTTGATATTTTATTTAGGAAGACTGTAATTGTTTTGAAAAGTCTTTCTTCAACTGTGATTCTTTCTTTTATTTGCTCCATTTCTCCATCTTCTGTAATTATTAATTCTCTTCTTTTTCTTCTTCGTGACGTTTTTTTATAGGCTTGCCGTATTTAACCTCCATCGTTTACAGTTTTACTTATAGTATGTACGTTCCCTTCGTTTTTTTCTCGGTATGGAGTTTTATAGAACAAGAAAATAAAAAAAAACTAAGAAAAAAATATTTTATATTATAATTGAAAGCATCGCCTTGTATGGGCCAGTATCAGAAAGCTTTTTTTTTATTGGATTAATGCAAATTTACAATCTACTTAATAAAGTAATAAGTAAATGGATTGAAAGAAGTTCACTTGAGTCAGGGGCCATCCATTGACGGCTCTCTGGATTCACCTAGCTGGGTCTTCTGGCCATGTTCTGTTAAGTCTTCTATTTTCCATTGGTTGCCTGAACAGTTCACTGATTAGCTCGTTGCTGTGGGTTATGCTTCGATTTTTATGTTTAACAGAATAAGCACTGATGACGTCGTGTATAAACGGTATTTTGAGGTCGTCGTGTATGGTGTTGTTGGAGACATACCAAGGTGCATTTAGTAACATTCTGAGGGTTGTAGATTGAAAGGTTTGTAAAATTTTTGTATTAGACGGTTTGCTGCAGCCCCATAATTCGACACCATATGTCCAAATAGGCCTAAGAATGGTTTTGTAAATGAGGAGTTTATTCTGTAATGAGAGCTGCGATCTACGATTTAGTAACCAAGACATGTTCCTCACTTTTAGATCTAATTGACGTCATTTTTCCTTAAAACGAATATTGAAAAATCTAACAGATTCGCGGAACACCTTGCTAATGTATTTTCCGCTCCTGATATCCTCAACGATGATGAAGATGATGTCGAAATACAAACATTCTTAAACGCCCCTTGTTAGATGTCTCTTCCACCCAAGCCTATTTCACCTGCAGAAATCAAAAAAGAAATAAGTCTCTTAAATCCTCATAAAGCTCCTGGATACGATCTTATTACAGGTGAAGTACTGAAAAACTGCCCTAGAAAAGCTATTGTATTACTCACAACCATATATAACACCATACTACGCCTGTGCTACTATCCGATACTATGGAAGTATGCAATAATAATCATGATACTGAAGTCAGGAAAACCTCCTACTGATACCACTTCCTATAGGCCAATAAGCCTCCTTCCTGTAATGTCCAAAATTTTCGAAAAACTTATCCTCAGCAGAATTGCAAACGTAACACATAGATGCCTTAATCCCTAACCACCAATTCGGCTTCAGACCCAATCACTCCACTATCCAACAGTGTCATAGAATCGTTAATAAAATCAAAGAAAGCTTAAAAGCAAAACAAATGTGTACATCAGCATTTTTAGACGTAAAACATGCGTTTGACAGGGTGTGGCATACAGGCTTACTTTTCAAACTTAAACAATACTTACCAAATCAATTGTTCATCATCCTTAAGTCATACTTGTCCAACCGTTACTTCCAAGTTAAATTCGAAAACTCATTATCTGACTACCAGACTATCAACTCTGGTGTACCCCAAGGAAGTGTTCTGGGACCTTTCTTGTACTTATTGTTTACCGCTAATATACCAGCCAGCGAGGATACACTACTATTAATGTTCGCTGATGATACAGCCATCCTTTCTACAGATCTCGATCCGATACGAGCTTCTGCAAAATTGCAAGCTTACCTTGATCAACTCCAAATTTGGCTTACGCACTGGAAAATTAATCTAAACGTTGATAAGTCGTGTCAAGTCACGTTCACTACACGAAGAGCCGAATGTCCTCCTCTTACCTTCAATAACACTCCCATTCCTGTCAAAGGAGAAGTTAAATACCTCGGCCTTCATCTTGACAGAAAGCTTTAGAAGCAAAATAAAAACCTTGGACTTATTCAGAAGAAGCCTACAAACTGCGAAACGAGAAAGATGTAGAACAGAACAGATATGGAGAGAAATAAAAATAACTTATCTATTACTAGAAGCCTAGAATATAGAACCCTTCGTTGGTATGGGCATGTAGAAAGGATGCAAAATTACAGGTGGCCGAAAAAAAACTTTTCAATTATTGATTCTAAATATTTAAACTTTTGTTCTTAGTGTAGTTTTTTATCTTCTTTCATCATTCGCTTAACTTCTTACTATGTTTCTTTTAGTGATTTCTTTAGAACTAATATAAGCAATAATAGGATCAGTTTGCAACATTGTTTTATATCTGCTAATGTTTCCAATAGATTTGATTTTTCTTGGCTCATCCTGACATAATTCTGTGTATTTTCAGATAGATTAAGTATTGCTCTAATTATTGTGTGAAATTCTTCTTTTCGTAGTGTCACCCAGCAATCTTTTCTTTTAATTTTGTTTTATTTGTTAAATCATATACACTTTTACAGTAAGGCGTGGAGTTTACAGTTTCACTTACAACTATAACATTTTATAACATTCGAATTTTCTAATTTTATTATTGTTTATCTAAATCAAGGTTACCTTTATATAACCTTTATATAACTTATAGTCAATATGCCTGTACCATTCACATATTAATAGGTCATTACTTGTTCTTAAATTAATTATTGCCACCACTTAACACACTTTCCTTACGCTGCTTTTTGATGCACAAACTTGACAAATTGTTTTTTGTTGTTTTTAGTTCCTTGCACTGTCATTTTCTTTTCCTTAGAATTTGCCGTATCCTGTCGTCCCAAGTTATCTGCGGGAGCTCACGATCTTTCTTGCCTGGTACTTTACTTTCCCACAGTTGTCTTACTGGTCTATTTTGATTCATTCTTAGTAGATAACCCCATCAGCTCAATTGTCGTTGATCTATGAAGTCTAGTAGTAAGCCGATTTGTAGTTTCTCTTTGATATAGTTAAAATCCTTATTTTGTCACGCAGTGTTAGACCCTTGGCCCTACAAACATTTTATCCCTACTGCCTGGATTGTCTTGTTTATTCTTTTGCTGGTGACCTGTGTTTCTCATCGGTCGGTATACTGTTTTGTACATCTTTATCTTAGTTTATTTGCTTCTTCAATTCTCTGTGGTATGTCTGCTATATGTTTCCCATTGCTATCTATATTAACATCTAGGTATTAGGAATTAGTAACCTACTCTATCTATTGGTCTCCTATCTTTAGTTTTATTTTACTTTGTTCTTTTTCAACCATCATAACCTTGCTTTTTCATCCATTCATCTTCATCCCGTATTTAGTCAGAATTTGATTCCATAAGATTAAATTCTGCTGGGTACCTTTCTCATTCAGTGCGATTAGTACTAAATCATCCGTAAAGGCACCTTGTCCCTCTTAGTTAGCTTAAATCCATTTGGGAGGAGGTTTCAACCATTTTTCTATTATTTTGGCGTATATTTTAGTTATGGTACACAGGATAGTTATTTCTCTATAGCTTTTACTATGTATATATTTTTAAATATTGGAAGTGCGATGCCCATTACCTATTTCTTAGGTGTGATTGTTTTTTAGTGTTTTATTCATTATTTGTCTTAGCTCTTCTTAAAAAAAACATTTAAATCAAATAAACTTGCAACTCAGTTTTAACTATTTGCATTTGCTTGTTCGATCATTCACTTGTAATATAGATTAGAAAAATTTTTGTAATGGAGTGGCTTGAACCGATTTGTAACACAAAAAATAGTTATTGTCCCTGTGACTAGGTCAGACTGTATGTTGTGAAACTTACAGTTTGTGTTGGGGTCTTACAGTAAAGTTATGGCTTGTAATTGAATTCGGAGTAAAGCATCATAAATAATTTTTGCCACAAGTCTTTAGTCAAGCAATGTTGTCCGCCAGTTTTAATGAAAGACTTATTAAGAAGGCGACTCTTAATATGATGCACCGATGCAATCTGCTTCGACGACGGCCGAACAGTTTTTTATAAGGCCAGGCGCGCATTCCGCTGCAATTTGCTGTGCAGTAAGAGATTTATATACACGGCCGTCCGGAATTCGTCGCAGTGGTCCTTTTGCAGGCGTATTAAACCGGCGTGCCCTAAGTAGCCGAGGGTCACACCGACATAAATTGCAAATGAGCCCGGCGTTCATGTCCCGCTCTCGCCCCCACTGCGACCCGTCATCGCTTTCTCGCGAAATAAAACCGCCGTCGGTGATAAATATTTCACGAGTCATAAGCAACGTCCGCCGTAACTCATTCTCTGTTTTCTTGGCCGGCGTTTCAGGCCGCGCCGCTGAAATCTGCTATCGATCCGGCCGCACGGGCACGTCGGGCCTCATTGATTTCGCTCTTCGTACCTGTTACCCTTAACAACATAATTGATCAATGATTTTTCCCCGCGTGTGCGAGTGCACTTGCAGCCCGGGCCGCAGCGCTTGGCCCATTAAAACTCCCAGACTCGGACAGCAATCCATTATTACAAATCCCGGCGAGGGTATAATCTACTCAGGGGTTGTAATTAGTTCGAATAATTAACTATAGAAACAGATCCTAATGAAAATATATTTGTATTCATAAACAGTTTAAAAATATCAGTTTTCAACAGTGTAATAAATTTAAGTTTTGTTAATTTTTTGTTACTTTAGGCAGCATAACAACAATAGACGAGAGTGAAAACTTATTTGTAAAACAATCAGTACTTGTACATAAAAAATTGATGTTACTTACTTACTTAATCCTTATGCCCTTTTTACCGTTAGGTGTAAGGCAGGTGGGAGAAGAGTTTGTTATGTTGCTGTATACTTTTCTTTCCATAGTTTTCTGTCCTGGGCTACTTGTTTTATACCTTCCCAGTTTATTCCCTTGTTTGCTGCTGCCTCTCTTATTCCTTCTTCCCAGGTTTTCCTTGGCCTTCCTCTTTGATTTTTACCCGGAACTCGCGATTCGTACACTCTTTTCACTAATCTGTTTTTTGGCATACGACACACATGACCAAACCACCTTAATTGTCCTTCTTCTATTTTTTCCATTATAGGTTTTATCTTTAAGTCTTGTCTGTACGTTTCATTTCGGATTTTATCTCTTTTCGTTTTATTTTGTATCCTTCTTAGGAACCTCATCTCCATTGCATTTAGTCTTATTTTATGTTTTTCTGTCAAAGACCACGATTCACTACTATACATTATTGACGGTCTCACCACTTTTTTCACTACTTCTGTTTTTATTTTTCTTGGTACTTCTTTCTTTCCTAAAAAGTTCGTTTTCAGAGTATTGTAGATTCTCTCTGTTTTCTCCATTCTATCATTAATTTCTTTATCTATTTTGCCGTTGTTCTCGATTATTGATCCTAGATATCTAAAACTTTCTACCTGTTCAATTTGTTTTTCTTGAATTTTTATTTTGTGTGTTATATTCTCTCTGGCCACTACCATACTTTTAGTTTTCGCTATGTTTATTTTCATGTTTATTTTCCGTAGCTCTGTTTCTAACACCTCTAGGTTGTATTGTAGATTCTCTTCTGTGTCGGCTATTATCGTCATATCGTCAGCGAACATGAGTTCGTTTATTTCTGTTTGTTCCATTTGCCAGTATCCCAATTTTATCTTCTTCATCTTTTCTTTGCATTTTCATCGCCTCGTCTAGCACTATTGAGAACAGCAAGGGGCTTAGCACGCATCCTTGCTTTACTCCTATTTCTGTTACGAACTCTCGTGACTCTTCATTGTTAGTCCTTACTACGTTTTTATTACTTCTGTACATTGCTTTTACTATTTCTATCGTTCTTTCCTCTATTCCTCTTTTTTCTAGTGCTTTCCATTTTTGTTCTCTTTGTATTCTGTCAAAAGCTTTTTCTAAATCTATAAAGCACATATGTATTTCCCTTCCTTTTTTAATAAATTTTTCGCTGATTTGTCTAATGATGAATATTAAATCTTGTGTGCTTCTCCCCTTCCTAAAACCACATTGAGTCTTTTCTATTGTATTTTCTATTCTGTCTCTTATTCTTTTCTCAATTATTCTGGCCAGTATTTTCGCGGGGACACTTATTAACGTAATTCCTCTATAATTACCACATTCTCTTTTGTCACCTTTCTTATGTATGGGGAGTATGATTCCTATATTCCAATCCTTTGGTATTATCATTGTCTTCATTATTTCATTTAGCAATTCTGTATATTTAGTTATTCCTTCATTTCCCATAAACTTTATCATTTCCGGTGTTACTTTGTCTCTTCCTGCTGCTTTTCCTAACTTAATTTTTTTTATGGCCTCCCTAACTTCTTTCTCTTGTATTTCTTCGATTTCTTCTCTTTCGTCTAGTTCTTTCTTTTCATCTGTTGTACTATTTTCTGCTTTTGTTAGTTCTTCGAAATGTTCTTTCTATCTTTCCATTATTTGATCTTCTTCTGTTATTATTTTTCAGTCCTTTCCCTTTATGTTCATCATATTATATTCCTTTTTCTTCCTAAGGTGTTTTAAGGTTCCGTAAAATAGTTTTTGGTTCTCCCGAAAGTTTTCTGTCATCTTTTCTCCAAATTTTATCCATGATTCTTCTTTTGCTTTTCTCGCCGCCGCTTTCGTTTCTGTTCTTGTTTCTTTATATTTTTCGTAGTCATCTGTTTTTTTTTTGTACTTAAGTATCTCTTCCATGTCTGCTTTTTCTCTTTGATCTTTGCTTTTATATCTTCGTTCCACTATGCTGTTTTCTTCATATTTTTATTAGCTATTTTCTTTGTCCCGCAACTCTCTCTCGCAGCATTTAGTATGGTATCTTTAAATCTTTCCCACTTTTCTTCTACCCCTTTTGCATTATCTTTTGCTCTAAATTTTTTGGTTATAATTTCCCTATATCTTTTTTGGTTCTCTGTTTCTTTTAGTTTATATGTTTTTATAGTTTCCACTGATTTCTTTCTCCTCTTATCTTCTTTTCTTCTTTTTATTCTTTAGGTCCATTTTACCAAGTAGTGGTCGCTTCCTATCTCTGCTTGTCTTGTTACTTTGACGTCTTGTACCTTTTTCCATTTTGGTTTACTTATTAAGAAATAGTCAATAATTGACTTCTCGTTCCTGCTTTCTACTACTCTTGTGAATTTGTGTATATCCCTATGTTTGAATTTTGTGTTTGCGATCACTAAATTGTTTTCTGTGCTGATTTCTATGATTCTGTCCCCGTTATTATTTCTGGTCGTTTCTCCTTCTTTCCCTAAGTATTTTTCTATACCTGTATTCTGTTTTCCTACTCGTCCATTTAAGTCTCCCATAACAATTACATTTTCTCCTCCATTATCTATTTCTCTTTGTACTTCCTCAAAGAACTTATCTTTATCTTCTTTTCTAGCATCTTCGTTTTCTCCGTATGCTATTATCACACTCCATATTTCTTCTCCTATTAGCTTCATTTCTAATCTTAAAATCCGTTCATTTATATATTCTTCCTTTATAATGTATTTTAGCATGTCTGGATTTATTATTAATCCTACCCCACATCATGCTCCTTCCGTTTCCTTCACTCCTGACCAAAATAGCCAGTATCCTTTATGGATTCGTTTCATACCTTTTCCTTTCTTCTTGGTTTCTGTTACTCCTAGGATTTTCACTTGATGTTCTATCATTTCTTCTACTAAATCTTCTTCTTTGTCTTTAATTTTCTTGTTGAATTTTGCTTATTTTCCTCTTATCCTTTTCTTTCTCTTTACTTTTGTCTATTCCTACGCTCTTCATTTTGTTGTTCATTTTATATTGTTTATCGTCGTCCATGTCCATCGCATATTTCTTTATAAGTTCGGCCTGGTTCTTTTTTGTTATCAGTTTTTTGATTTCTCTATAACCCCTTTTTCCTCATCATCCCAGACGTATTCCACTCCTTCTATGATGATTTTCTTATAACCGATTTTCGTTCTTCTACCTTTACTTCTCTCTTCTTTTGCAATTTTTCTTATTTCGGCCTGTATTCCTCTCTCTTTTGGCGTCATATCATTGTCTATGTATACGGTGGATCCTCTCAGTTTATATTTATTTTTCATGACCTTCTGTTTATTATCCCAGTCTTTCATTTCAACCAGACTTGTAGTTGTACCTTCATTTCCTTGCAGTGTTACTACATTCTTTACTTCTACTTCTACTCCCAATTTTTCTGCGAAGAATTGTTTTGTTTCTTCTTCTTTTCGATTTTCTACTAATTTTACACCCTTGATTATCAACCCACACTTTCGTTTTTCTTTTTCTATTTTTTCAAACTTATCTTCCAGTTGTTCGATTCTCTTTTGGAGTTGTTTTTTCTCCGATTCCCATTTTATCTCCCGTTTTGCCATTTCCTCTCCTAGTTTCTGATTTTCTTCTGTACTTTTCTTAATTTCATCTCTCATAATTTTAATCATGTTTTTAATTTCTTTTAGATCTCACATTTTCTTTCACTTACTTTTATTTTTCTGTTTTAATGTTGGTGATCTAATTACTATTTTACTTTTCTTAAAGATCTCTTCTTTTTCTTCGCTACTGTTTAGATCTCTATCTCTTTTGGATCCTGAACTCATTTATAATCCCCTTTTTGTCAATATTTTATCTGAATTTAGATTTTTGTACGTTTGGTAAATAAACTTTCCGTATCGTCCGGGTCGCGTTATCTCCCGTCCGCCGGCCGCGCAAGGCAGGGAACGTTTGGCCTTCGGGTTAAAAACTCTCTTCGTTTGTATTCTTGATTGTTCCTATTTACACTGCCCTATAATCGCCCCTTATTTATAATTATCTGCTCACTCTTATTAAATTGCTAATAATGTTCACTTTCAGATTCAGTTAGCTACACTTCACGAAAAAGTCAGTGTGACAAAGCCCGTATTCGAGTATTTTATCGCCACCAGCCAATTTCGCGTCTATCCACTTTCGCTCCACAAACTCAACTCCTCCAAAAATTGATGTTACAAAACAAAAAGCATACAAATATTGGAAGTATTTTTCAGTTTTAAGTAAAACTCGTAACATAAATCTCTAATAGGTAGCATTTTATCGAATAACTGATTGAATTAACAAAAATCTAACAAATTTATTGCAAATAATAGTCTTTCTTCTTATAAATGCCATGTTCTCCTAGACCCAAGTTAGCAACCACTGTGGTCCGTGCTTCACGGTCCTCTACCCTGCGACAAATTTGCTCTCTATTTTGTAAACCCGTCCAGTCTCCCATATTCTTCATACATGACATCCTCCTTCCGCCAATTCCTCTACGGTCTTAGATTTTTGCTTTCATAATTAGTTACAGCACTTGATAATTCTCTCCACGCAAAATATGGCCCAGGTAAGCCACTCTCCTTTGTTTGATGGTGATAAATAATTCTCTGTCTCTGTTGTCTCACCTTAATACTTGTTCATTTCATACATGATCGGTCCATGGAATCTTTAACGTTCTTCTGAGTAACCACATTTCGAATGCCTCCATTTATCTTGTTCATTTTCAATGTCCAACATTTCATTCCGTATAACAGTAGTAACCATATGTAGCATTTTATCATGCGTTGTTGAAGTTTTAGATTTAGTTCATTATTACATAACGCTCTTTTCATAGAATTAAAAGTAGTGCGAGCTATTTCTATTCTTCCCTTAATTTCCCGATCTGAATTAACGTCATCTGAAAGATTACAGCCTAGATATTTAAAAGGACTATTTGGTTATTATTTAGGAGTAAATTGACATTCAAATGGTATTTTCTACTAAATATTATGAATTTAGTTTTGTCAATATTAATGCTTGATCCCATGTCGGTACTGTGTGTATAAACCTTGTTTAGGAGTCTTTGTAAATCTTCAATGGTATCTGCTAGTAACACAGTATCATCCGTCCGATTCTTCACCGCCTAATGCTGCCATAAAGATAACATCAGAATATAAAATGAATAGTAAGGGTGAACAAATGTAACCCTGTTTTACTCATCTACCAATTTCCACTTCGTTTACCAATCTTTCATCTAGTCGTATTAATGGTTTTTATTTCCAATATAGGTTTTTTCATCCACTCCGAAGGTTTTTTCCCAGTTACTTTAACTCTTTATATTTTTCTGTCATCCATTTCTCC
Source organism: Sinelater perroti (assembly GCA_036346155.1). NCBI lineage: Eukaryota > Metazoa > Arthropoda > Insecta > Coleoptera > Elateridae > Sinelater > Sinelater perroti. Next base: position 11,636,905 of record JARFIY010000260.1, on the reverse strand, counting down.
TTTGCTATCCTTATTTCTCTATTTGTTTTTTGCTGTTTCCCTTTATATTTAATATCAGTGAATTTAAGTTGCCTAAGTTCATCCATCAATTCCAGAATATGCTTGATCATTCAGTTCCTTTATTTTTCTATCTGTTTAAAATTTTCATTACACACTTTTTGTTTTAACTTGTCTAATTCTAGTTTTTCGTTGATCTGGTTTGTGGTTTTCTCGTTGACTTTATTATTTTTTAGTTTGTGCACATCTAGAAGTAGATCTCGTTTTTTTTTAAATGATTTTGATTAGCCTAAGTGATGCATTTGCTACAAGAAAGTTATGATCCGATCCTGTTTCTTCACATGGGTATGTCGATATTCGGTTGATGGAGTTCCTGTAGCATTTGTTGATGAGAATATACTCGATTTAATTTTTTATAGATTGTCCGTTTCTTCCATTATCTTGCGGAGATAATTATATTATTATATAGTCTTCTCGCGGCTCTTGTCCTATTTTTGAATTAAATCATCTATAATTAAAGTTGCATAATAACTTTTCCTTGTTTTTAATGCAATCTCTATATTGTCGTACAACTGTTCTACTTTCTCATTATATCTCTTATCTGTCGTTGAAGCGTACTCTTGTAAAATGTTCATGTTAAAGGACTGTAGTAACATACATTTATTTGAAATTGAAATAAAATTTTCAACTTATTTGGCATCTACAATTTTCACAAATACTGCTACACTAGAGATGGGCAAAGTGACTCATTTCTGGGATCAGATCCAGATCGCTCAGTCACCAAAAAGAGCTAGCTCTTTTTTATAACTCATAACACATAACTTATTTTCTGCTACATTTGTGCCTACTGGCTATATCAGTTACTGCTACCATTATAAAACCAATTATAATGAACTGTTTAATTCAATGTTTTATTTAAATTTTATTTTTCCCTGACCATAAGGGCATTTTTCTTTTCCTTCTTTGGTAAAATGGTACTAATTATCACTCGACAACGTACTAGATCTCACCGAAATTTCATTCTAAAATAACAAGAAAATATTATAAATAACGTAAATCGTTTTCATATTATAATATAGAAGTTATAGATAAATATTACATACCAAGCTGTATAAAGGCGAAGACTGATAGATAGAATAAGCAAAGTCACAAATAACTGAGGAATTATCGGAATCAGAAACAAGTCGAGATCAAGTTTTGAGAGTGAATCAGATCAGTGAGTCAGATCGAGACGGAAGAACCAAGAGCGAGAATCGAGTGAGAGATCGAAGAATTACCGCTCTTATTTTGTGAGTCATAACTCACTTACGCTCTACCAAGAGCTGGTTCTTTTGAATAACTCATGAGCGGATCGCTCATCTCTATGCTACACCATTTCGATTATATTGAAAATATCTGTTGTTCCATCCTTTATATTACATATAAATGTGCCTGACCATCTTAATTCGCTTACTCCTAGTATGTTGATATTAAATCTCTTCATTTTCTGTGTCGTATTATCTAGTTTTCTTGCCGTGAATAAACTACCCACGTTCCATGTCGGAATTTTCAGAGTGGGTTTCCTTTGCATTTTATAGATGTAACTCAGCCGCTCCTAATCTGGAAAACAAACGTTTTCAGCCGCGTCACTAGAGTCAGACGCTACTGGGCTAGTTTTGGTCCATCCTGAGTATTTGATTTTTCTAGTACACATTATATTTGATAGGTATTCTCCTATAGGGGACTAGCAATACTACCAAGCTAAATTTAAAAGTTTATTAAAATACACCACATAAATTTCACTGGAATAAAGGTGGTAGCAAAAAAAAAGATTTTGCTATGTTAACAAAATTAAAAGATAAAAGCTTGCAATAAAAAATTGTTTAAAAATTATATAATAAGTTTAATTTTCGTTGATAAATATAGTCACATACCTCGGTTAACGTTACTTTTGATAACGAAACTTTGATATAACAAAATTTTAGGCGTCATTCTCCTCACTTAGTAATTCTTTACACTACATAGGGTGTAGTTCAGTGTGATGTATTACAATTGAAGTTGTTTCAGATTTAGGCTCTTTGATGGCATTGCATAATGCGATTCTTTATCATAATTGGGTGTTTATTTATTTCAATTATTAAGACTTAATGTAGATTTTGTAAATTACAATAAAAAAACATGTTTTGGTCAAAATGCCTGAATCAAAGAAAAGCAGTTTTTTGGAAAATAAACCAAATATTGTACGAATTGAAAGCGCGGAAAGAATATCTGATGTAGCATGTTCTTTAGAATTGCCGTAATCAACTTTAACAACCATATCGTCAATCAGTTAAAGTACTATAAAGACTATTACTTAATTATAATTAAGAAAGTAATCTGATCTTATGTTATTTCTTGCAGTTTTTATTTACAATGTCTTTATTTAAAACATTTAATTTAATAATCCTTTTTCTTTGTGGTCGTTAAAGATTTACTATGCCTGAAACATATTTGGTAAATAAGAAATAAGAATCTTGACTTCCATTTTCTGTTGATTTTCTGGAATTGCGTAAACAATATTTAATTTGATAATTGAAAATTAGAATTGGCACTCTCTCCAAAAGGAACATAATAATGCACTTTTTCCGAAAATGGTTTATTATACCCTTGGTTTAAATTCGTCCAGTAATAACTCCCACAATAGAAGCAATTTTTAATACATGTGATTATATCTTTCCACGGTTGATTCAAATAACTAAACTATTTTGCAGATAAAAGTTTGATTGCGGGTCTTTCAATGCCCTTCATATGATTTTTTTTAAATTAAAAAAACTTACTTGTTATGCAAAGGAAAGATACTTCAATGAGACAATAAAGCATGTGTTTTGTAATTCATCAATCCATGATTACTTTTCAAAATGTGATTGCAGAAGTATTCGTGTCAGTTGTAGTTTGGCCCAAGATACTAAAATTGAAAACGTTTCTAATTGTAAATAAAGTAATAATTTTCTCAAAAGCAAAAACAAAGAAACGTGATAACGAAAAGGATTTTCATCTGACCGCTTAATATAAAAAATCGCTTATGGTGCAAGTTGCAAGAACTAGGTAGATTTCGTAATAAATTTCCTATTTGCTCTCCTTTATTTACAAATTACCTTAAGATAATTTAATGAATAAATAATAGCTATTTCACTTGCAATTTTATATTCTTTTCTTTATTTTTTCATTGTTATTGTAAATCATTTAAAAATGAAATTCAAGAAATTTAAAAGAAATCTTATAACCCTATAAATATTTATATAGTAACTTTATTGTAAATACTATCGTTGGAATGAGAGATTAATAAAAATTATTGAAAAAGTAATTATATAATAATACAATGTTAAAAATAATATGTCGGCAAATAATGATGGTAATTTAAAACAAAAAGGTATCTTCTTCCTAAGAGACTATTTTGAAACATAAAGAATGAATGATAGAATATCAAAGAAAATTATAGAATCAAAGAAAGGATGCGGCTAGTTAATGTAGATGAGCATAAAAAACACGTTAAACAACCAAAAATATCTTAAAAATATAGTCTGAATTTCCCAATAATTAATACATCTTACGACTTAGAGATTATCAAAAGAAGAGGTTACTTAATCCTGAATTAAAAAACTTTAATATGCTAAGTTAAACATCTTACTGATGCACAGTAAAAATACAACATTAAGAAAAATAAACAAGAGCGCATCAGGGACAAATGCTTTATTCAAAATAAAGATACCTGCAGCATAGAAAGTTTAAAGAGAATAAAAAGTTTTAAGAAAAAACAAACGAATACATGATGGGCCAAAGAAATTAAAATTTCACACGACCAAATATTAAAAAATAAACGTCGCAACACTCTCTTCTAGAAGTTTAACCTTTTCTACGTTCTTTATATTGAATATTTAAACCGCACTTATTCTTTTCTTAAAAAAACATGTAGAATGTTAGACAACCTTACATTTGGGCAATTATAAAATAGTTGTAGAAGAGGTATAATAGTAACAAATTTACTTTACTATGTGTAATTGTCAAAGGCTTATTATTTCTAATAATACTGAAAAACATGGGGGTAAGGGGTGGCGCCAACATCTAGACACCCAAATGCCAACCTCACCTACACGTGGTACCTCCTGTTGGATAACAGACGAGACTCTGGCAACCCAGCATCGGGGGGTATAACCTGATACCAGTTGTCCCGAGGTAACGGGGCCCTTGTGGCTGGGCTAATCACCCGCACAAGGTAAACAGATTCAGAGAACAAACAATCGCCTCGGAAATGGACGGAAAACTGGGAAACGGACTCGGCGCGAATCACTGATAAGAATTGGAACATGGAATGTAAACGGTATAAACGGAAAGGAAGTAGAAGTAATAGAAGAAATGGCCAAATATAATATGGAGATGCTAGGTATAAGTGAAATAAAGAAGAAAGGAAACGGAAGGCAACTATTAGATCAAGGTTAGCAGCTTATATACTCAGAATCAGTAGGACGAGCTAAAGAGGGCGTAGGAATAATCCTAACTACACAGATGGCCCAACAAGTAAAACAATGGGAAGCGATAAATGCAAGGATATTATATGCAGACCTAAAACTGCAAGAAGAAATAACCATAATACAGATCTACGCCCCCACAGAAAACTCCACAGAAGAAGAGAAAGAGACATTCTACGAAGAACTCCAAGTACAAATAGATAAAGGGAGAGAAAGAAGCAGACACATATTAATAATTGAAGACTGGAATGCCAGAATAGGAAATAGACAAGATATAGGATATGGCACGATAGGTAAATATGGGGGAGAATCTACCATAAATAATAACGGAAGAAGAATGATAGACTTTTGTGTTACCAATCAAATGTTAATCGGAAACAGCCACTTTAACCATAAGATAATACACAAAATAACTTTTGAGGCAGCAGGAAGAGAAGCGAAAAGCATTAACGACTATATAACATACAACAGAGAAGCGAAATATGCCATAACAGATGTAAAAGTAATAAGGGGGGCCGAACTCCATACAGACCACAGACTGCTAATAACAGACACCAGATTTTATAGCAGGGAACCCAGGAAACAAAGAGAATATCAGAAAATCAAAATATCAGTATTAAGAAAACCAGAAAAAGCAAAAGAATTCAAAAACAGATTAGAAGACACCTTAGAAGGATGGGAAGCGAAAGAAGCAGAAGAAGGAAACCAATAGCCCATGGAAAAGAAGTGGACAATACTAAAAACGGAAATAGTGGAACAGGCAGTAAAGACCTGCGGAAAGGTAACAGTAAAGGGAGATCAAAAAAGAACCCGGTGGTGGAACGAAGAAGTAAAAGATAAAGTAAAGATCAAAAAGAAAGCTTGGAAAAGGTATATACAAAGTAAGAAAGATTGCGATAAACAACACTATATAAATAAAAGAAATGAAGCCAAAGAAGCGGTACATAGAGCAAAACAAGAAACTTGGGAGAAATTCGGAAAAAAACTAGAGACGAAATTCAACGAAAATAACGGAAGACAGTTTTGGAAAGTAATCAGAGGGCTAAGAGGGAAATATGGAAAGCAAGTATGGAGTATAAGGAACAACAAAGGCATAGTAGAAACAGAAGAAGGAAGAATCTTGGAGGCATGGAAAGAGTATTGCAACAACATATTTAAAAAAGATGATAATATCCGGGGCAGAGAGAGAAGAGGAACAGTTTAGGAAGAAGAAGAAGAAATAGACATAGAAATAGAAGAGGTGATAGAAGCCGTAAAACATATTAAACAAGGAAAAGCAGGAGGTAGAGATAGCATAACTCCAGAAATGATAAAGAATGGGGGAGATAGAATATTAAAGTGGATAAAATAGATATGTCAACTAGCCTGGAAAGGGGAAAAATACCAGATGACTGGGAAGAAAACATAGTGGTACCTATACACAAGAAGGGAGATACAAACGATTGCGGCAACTACAGGGCAATATGCCTTTCTTCAATAGTACAGAAGATATATTCAAGAATACTAGAAAGAAGATTACGAGAAGAAGTTGAAGAAAAACTATGTGAAGAGCAAGCCGCTTACAGGCCACAGAGGCAAACACAAGATCATATCTTTGTGCTAAGAACAGTTAGAGAAAAGAGATTAGAAAGCGGAAACCCTTTGTATCTAGCATTCATAGATATAAAATCAGCATTTGACACAGTACCCAAACAAACAATATGGAATGCGCTAGCAAAACTAAATGTATCATACCCACTACAACAGGCCATAAAAAGAGTATACGTTAATGCAAAGGGAAGAGTGCGAATTAAAGGGAAAGAATCTCAAAGCTTTGAAATGGAAAAGGGGATCAAACAAAGAGACTCACTGAGCCCCCTACTGTTCCTAATAGTAATGAATCAGATTATTCAGGAAGCAAAAGAACCAAGATTCAATTTGAAGGTAGGAAATTGGAATTTAGAGCCCATATATATACAATGCCTCATATAAACAGACGACATCGTGCTTCTAGCAGACTCAACTAGAAAACTACAACTAGCAATAAACAAATGGAATAGAGCGATAGAAAGAAGAGGTATGAAAATAAATACAAACAAGACTAAAATTATGAAAATCGAGAAAAATGATACAAACGAAAACACAAGAATAATATGCAATAGGGAAGAACTAGAATGGGCCAATAACTATGAATATTTAGGAACGATAATAAATAAAACTGGCACGATAGAACAGGAGATTCTGAATAGAAGAGATAAAGCAAGCAAAGTGTATTATGCGATTAACAAATCAATAATAGCGAAAAAAGAAGTAAGCATGCAAACAAAGCTTAGGGTATACAAAAGCACATACACACCAGTATTAACGTATGGGGCGGAGAGCTGGACAATACAAGATAAAACCAGAAGCAAAATTACGGCAGGGAAATGAAATATCTAAGAAGACTAGTAGGTAGAACAAAAAGAGATCGCATACGAAATACAATAACCAGAGAAGAAGTAGGTCAGCAACCGCTAATACAAGAGGTAGAGAAGAGACAATTACAGTGGTATGGGCACATAGTGAGGATGTCAAGAAATAGAGACCCCAGAAGAATCCTAGAAGCAAAGCCAGAGGGAACAAGAAGCAGAGGAAGGCCACGAGAAACATGGGAACAGAGCTTAGAAAAGAGGGTAGAACAGAGAGGAAAACACCTAAGAGAAGTAAAAAGAATGGCAGCCAACCGGGACAGCTTCCGGAAGTGGTTAGAGGACCCGACGCTTTAGGGCATAAGGGAGAAGGAAAAGAAGAAGAAGACTGAAAAACATTCAAACATTAACCAAATTAAAAGAATGTTTTCTATGTCCTTAAATCCCTTTTGTTATAATTGGAACTGTTGTTAGTGATCAACAATACGTTGTAAACAAGAACATATCTTCTGAAACTATGGTTATTTCTATTCATATCCGTAAAAAAACATATGTTTAAGTTGGTACTATCTAAGATTATTCAACAATCAGCGCTTACGACGTTATTTTTAAAAGAACTTTCAACTGTTTTACAACAATAAAAAGGCACATATTAATGTACAAAATAAGTTTTTCTAAGATTTGGTACCTTTAGGCTTTCTCACATATATGTATCTTTTCTTTTAAATTGCGGTATAAGTAAACAATAAAAAACTTATTAATAAAAATTTGTAGAAGCAGATTTTAGAAGCCAGTAGCAAAGTAATAGGTTATAGCTACAACAAAATATACTTAAGAGTTGACTTTCTACTACGACGTAGTATAGGTGTCAAATATATTAGTTAACAGTCAGTATTGACGTAGAGAATGGGCTGGCAAATGGTGCAGTAAGTACACTCAAAGACTACGATAATAAACCAAAATAAAAGCAAAAAAATTTGTATTGCTTTCTCAGATAAAGACATTGAAAAAGAACGATGAAACAAAACAAAACAAAAACTGGAGAGCTATAACAAGTTTATGTATGTATAATATTTGATTCTAAACAATACAATGAGACGTCGAATAAATCTCTTAATATTAGACAGACCCAGATAACAAAGATCAAAAAGCGCTTTCCTACATTTATATTCGACCGGCTAGTTTAAAAGCTCATCGAACAGTTCACTAGTCATGAAATCTTTAGCCAGTTTTTTTAAATGATTACATATGGTATCGCAATACGAATTGCGTTTATATATTTTGCAATAGTGTCACGTCCTGCATGTTCCGGGGACTGCAAGTGAAGTCGTTTGATTAATTTGCAGATTTGTTTATTGATAATAAAAAGACGATAATCTTTATCCAGATTGTTTATGTATTTGCTCGGAATGATTTACCAGAAAAAAAAAAACATTGCCGACTTCTCTTATTTTTGCAAATTAATGATCAATTATAAATCTGTCAAGTTTTTGATCTATGATGGAGGCCATGAAATGAGCTTTTTTATGAACGTTCTAAGCTAATTTTTACCAAGTTTACCTAGTTTATAGAGGGCTTTTAGTGTTAAAAAACTAGATTATTCTCCATACGACAGGACACCAGCTTTCTGTTCTTCGCCCAGCGGGGATTTCAAAAATGTTATTCTTGAGATTATTTCTGATCATTTTGCTAGAAACCTTTTCTGACGATAAAGCTTCCCTAAGCATTTTGTTGAAAATAAAGCATAAATCATGTAGCATACGCATCATGCTCTACAATATACAATAATTTATAAAATATCGATTAAATTTTAAAAATAGACTGATATTAAGGCCCGTATTTTATTTTGAGTGGCGTGATTATGTACTCGCTAATCACTAAATTTAAAAAATGTTTTGATTGAAACAACTCTTTTAAACTATTATAATTATAATAAGCAAAAACTGAAGAACAAATTTACACAATTTTGTAAAATTGTTGATAACTTACAGTTGGTTTAAAAAATTTTTATCATTAAAATGGGTGGTCCTTTTTTCCACAAACTCAGCCAACATTGATCACAGGAAGTGGTATATCGTATATTGTCTGTATGTAGTTAATGTAATCCCATTTCACCACTGATCTATATATAGACACTATCAGTATGTATGCCGAATTTATTTAAGTCCTATGAAAATTATTTATAATATTTAAAAATCTTCATTAGGTATATACCAACTCCATTCTCAAATTTTACTTATTTAAGAGATCATTCTTTGTGTTTATGCATAGGCATAACCAATGGATTCCCTATTTTTAGATATTTTAGCAAACTTGTTTATGATCGATATCGAAATAAAGTCCTCCCTTTCTTTTCCTTGAAACTTACCTGTTGGATGCAAAATCCCTTACTATTAAATCTCTCAAACTTTTCAACACTAACAACCGACAAATTTATTAATTAAAATTAATACCATCACCAAAGCCCTAATACAAAACGGAGATTCCAAAAAATTCTTGACCTGCATCATTAAAAATATTAACAAAAACAAGAATTTTTACCACTAACAAAATAGGCCACATACTTAACAAACAAAATATGTAAGCAATTTTTACAACTAACAATAAGATAGCTAACTTCATCCGCTCAGCTAAGAGCCGTTACCCACAAGAGTTTTCTGGAGTTTATGAAATACCTTGTGGTGAGTATGACAGAACTTACATAGGCCAAAACAAACACATAAATATCAAGTCATCTATATAAAGATCTTTGGCTGTACTTTTACTTCAAATTCAATAAATAGCGAGGTAGAGTACACAAGAGGTAAATCTTCTTCTTTCTTATAGTTCAAAGAGTAGGCAGATTAAGACCGTGTAACAAATTAACTTTAATTTCTTGATACGTGTGTATAGGTGTATGTTTATGTATATCTTATGACGTGGGAAAGTCTGCAGTAAATTATATTTATTAACTACAATATAAAGGCATCAAAAATTTTCTCAAGTTGGCTGCAAAATATGAAATATTTAAAAGTATATATTAAAAAATGATATATAAAGTACTATAAAATACCTTACAGTTAAAGAAAATATCTCTAAAGTGTCTATAATTGTGAAGAAACATTTTAATAGAAAATGAAAATATTGATATAAACAATAATAGATATTTTACGTTTTTTAATGATTTGTTGTGGAATAACAGTGGTTAGGATACAATTTAAAAAAATCATAAAAACAAAATTTTATAGAAATTGGATAAAAAAGATGTAAATGTATAAGATATTCCTGTAGTATTTGTAAACGGAAGACTTAAATGGAAATGTTCCTCATCTGTTGTAACATGTGATTTATATTTAAGTCAGCAAATTCTTCAAAAAACTTCTTCTACGGCAGATTTCTCGGTCCAAGAGTACATTCAGTTAAGTAAGAGCGTGTTCTGGTTAATGGGGAGAAAACATTTTTAAATACATAGATACGTTGTACTCCATCATAAGAAAGATACTATTGTATCGATAATGAGCCCAGTCACCATCAGAGTCGGTCATTGCCTGGCATCTTCGAAACATGCTTTCAACCAAATTGGTGGCGTATTCTTCTAGCAATGACATCCAAATGCGACGAATTCCTCGTGTTAACTGCTTCAAAGTGAACACATTTCTTCCGCGAAGCTTGTGCTTGATGCCCACACATTCTCGATCAGATTTGTATCGGGCGACTGCGACGGCCAATCAAATGTAACAATGCCAGACTTCTCTTTTCACTCGGTGCAAAGCTTACTGCGGTGTTCGGGGTTGTTGTTCCCTGCAGGATCCATTCTTTGTTTTTTTTTGTAATGAATCAACGTTCGGCAGTCGGTAACAAATATTTCTTATAAATATCGAACATTTTAGAAGCATTTAAGTTATACGTAAACAGATGCAATATTTTGAAACCAAGTTTTGAGCAGCAGCCCCAAAGATACACTTTTCCTGGGTGTTTAACGGTCCGCTGTATCAACCTGTTAGTTGAGGTTGACCAAGCTCGTGGGACAATAATATATACTCAAACAGAAGCTTTGTCCGTAAAAATTACATTGCTCCAATCTCTGTCGATATTGTTCTTTGCCTAAGTGAGTTGCTTCGTCACATGGTTTTCACCTAACGAAAATTTCTTCAATAAAATACAGCATTTGATATCATGTGCACGGAGATAGGTTCGGTTAGTTACCTACAATATATCTACATCTTTCTGTTTCAATTTTGCTGTTTCTTGACGCAATGTGAATCCCGGGTTCCGCGAAAGCAAGTTTAACTTTAGGGAACACTTAGCCTAACCAGCCACGTTCTGGCAAGTCATCGGCCATTTTTGTCTCCTTGTATCGCTGCATCCACCTGCTGACAAATGTTTTACACTTGTTTATATACTTAGCAGTCACACATAAGACATTTTCGGACTTTTCGGGTGGGTACAGAGAAACACAGCCTCGTAGCACGACGCATCTGCGACACTTATAGTGCGTTACGCGTTTCTCTAGCAAGAATTAAATGCCAACTGAATCTTTTGTGTGAAAGCGTCCTCTATCGAATTACAAAAGAATTAAGGCGATATCTTTTATCTATGCCAAACACGCTCTTACTTAACTAACTGTATGTGGTAGAAAGAAGTAGCAATAAAATCAAATATTTGATATTACTGCTTTAGTGACAGCAGTACGCAATAATATTAATTAAAATTAAACAACGTTGCTACCTCAAAACACCAAGTATACTATAAATAACTTTCTTATGCATTTGTAAACAGTTTGATACTGTTTGAACTATGCCATGCTTATCAAGAAAAATGTAAGAATATGATTAATTCTGCCGCACGCATATGATAGACCAGGCTAATTGTGGTACCTCGCAACAGCACATAAAGCTCCATTTTAAAGTTACACTTGTCTACAGTGAGTCGAGTTATTATTTAGTTTAAAAAGGACAACAATGATTAACACTAAGACAGATACGGCCTCACAGAATTCCTGGAATAAACAAAACGAACAATAACAAAAGAAGTTGTTAATAGTCAACAAAAAAAGCAGTGGTTAAACTAATACACCGTTCAACGCTATTTGCATAGTATAAAGTTGTACAAATCAGTTACCTTTCCAAAAAAGCGTCAGTAAAATTGGAAATTAGAATTGCGCCTAATAATAGTAATGAAATCTGAGTATAGAAGTGTTAGTCCAATAAATTTAATGATAAAATAAGGGAGAGTTAGTATAATGCGCATAGTGTCATTTAGCATAGAAATGTTTACCGATGCACTTTTATCTGTCTCCAAAAATAGAAATAAAACATCATTTTTCTTGCTAAACACAATGTTGTTGTCATGGAACGCGTAGTACTGCCGCGTAAAAAGAGTATACAGACATAAATATAATTAAATACTTGTGCCAAATTATGTAACAATACAAACTGGATTAATAACAGTAATGATAAAAGAATGACAGAAAATTCCCCAATAAAACTATTTAAAGGGTTAAAAAGTATTTCTTCTATGTACAAGGTGCATTCAAGCTATAAAGTCTCTCAGTAGTGAGAATAAGTAGAAAAATGCGGTTAATTTTAAAAGACATGGGAAATATTTCTAAATTTGTAATATAGATGACACTGTTGTACAATGTACGTAGGTCTAATTACCACCATTGCAGTGAGTGCTGTTTTGTACACTTCAAATGGCGACGTTTAGTGTTCAAGAACAACGTGTAATCATCTGTTTTTCCTTTTGAGTGGTAGAACACCCATCGAAATTATATAATAAATACGTTATGGATCTTCAAAAGTGCGTTCGTAAGTGCAAAAGTTTAAAGAAGGTTGAAAGTTGTGTGTCAATAAATTAGGTGTGCATGGTATTGCCTGTAAACTTGATATTTTCGTAGAATATGTGCTCCCACGCTGGGCGTAGAACCTTACCATTATTATTATTATATGTGGGGGCAAGATTACCAAATTGCAATCAGATACATGAAGAAAGCACACCAACCGTACAACCTGAAGGCAAGCCAAAAAATCAGAATAACAAACGAGCTTGCACAAAGGCAAGACAATCGGAAGAAAAGAGAGAGAGAGAGAGAACGGAGGTAGATAAATCTTTCACAATGGAGCAATTACTAATAGCAGGCAAAAGACTCAGGGAAGAAAATTTGCAGAACCGGATGGAATAACTCCCGAAACAATAAAACAAGCAATAAAAGTCATACTCTAAGAAATACTGGAAATATTAAACCATCTGCTACAGAAACAAAGCTTCCCCCAATCTGCCTATTGGACACCATAGGCAAACTATATGAACATATGATCAAGAAAAGACTAGAGAAAGAACTAGAGAGGAAAAACGGGCTGTCTGAAAGACAGTTGGGTTTCAAGAACAAACGGTCCACGGTCGACGCTATTAAAACAGTTGTAGAAACAGCTAAGGAACGCACAGCGAAATGGGTAGTAATGGCGATGATTGATATATAAAACGCTTTTAATACGGCTGCATGGAGCTACATAATCAGGAGATTAAACAAACTAAACATCAGTGGATATCTAGTGAGTACTACTTGAGTAAACGGGAAGTAACAATAGCTAAAAAGAGAATAAACGTGACGCAGGGTGTACTACAGGGATCAGTGTTTGGCCCAGCACTATAGAATGTTTTATACGACGAAGTCCTAAGGCTAACGCTTCCAACAGGATATAGCCCAGTAGCGTATGCAGACGATTTAGTCCTGAAGGCTAACGCGCAGGAAAAGGGCGCATTCATAGACAACATAAACAACGCTTTGTATATCATAGAAAAATAGATGAAAGGTAACGGTCTCAAAATAGCGCAAAATAAGACCAAAGCGATTATTTTGAAAGGCCCCAGGAAAAGAGATGATATCATCTTTGAGATTGGAAAACATCAAATTAGGCCAGGAAAATATCTAGGAGTATGGATTGACGATAAGTTAATATTCGGAGAGCATGTAACAAGACCACCCACAAAGCGGAAAAATCAGCACTGACAAAATTAATGCTAATATTGGGGGTACAAGTAGCCACAAACGCGAAATACTACACGTTGTAGTGCAGTCCATACTAACATATGGGGCGCCAATATGGTACGGCGTACTAGAAATAGACAAATACTGAAAGATGCTAATGATAGTGCAAAGGCAGATTACCATAAGGGTAGCAAGCGCATACAGAACGATTTCCACAGAGGCACTACGTGCAATAAGCAGTAATACCCATCAACTTGTTAATAGATGAAAGAGCAAGGATATATCATAACAGAAGAGGAGAGGAAGACCTACGAAAGGAGGAAAGAAAGATCACCATCGCAAAATGGCAAGAAAGATAGAACGAGATAGAAACGGTAGCCAAACGGACAAACAGACTGTTGCCGTCAGTGGAGCTGTGGATAAAGTGCAAGCACAGAAAGTCGAAATATTTCCTGACAGTTTTTAACGGGCCACGGACCGAATAGGAAAGACAAAAATGAAAATTGTATATACTTCGAAGAAAGAGACGACCCAGAACACACGGTATTCCACTGTAACAGATGGCATCGGGAACGAACGAGTCTGGAACTAAAAACCGAAAAACAGATAAACATAGAGAATATAATAGAATCCATGATGGAAAGTGCGGAAACTGGAATCACATACATGGATATCAAGCAAATAATGAAGAAAAAAGAGCTAGAAGAAAGAGCAAACCAAGGTAAACAAGAAATGCCAGTTCTACCTGAAGAATGTCCAAGTAGATAGTGCCGGGTGGAATATGCGTGGCGAAAAAGAGGAGTTTTAGCCGGTAAGAATCCGGCACACCACCTCGCACGGGCGTAGTGGCGTCTTATGAAGATTTCTCCCCTAGAAAAAAAAAGATATGTGGAGTCTATTTTATGTGATGAAAGTGCGGAAAGTTTCTTCAAGGTGGGTCCCACGAATGCTGACCGACGGATACAAGGCTGCATGGGTGAGAATGTCTCAGGACATATTAACACGTGATGCTGTCATGAAGATCATAAAGGACACTCTCTGTAGCCGCTCGTTTTGCCATAGAGCCGTTGTTGCACCAACGATTTTCTAAAAGACAAAACACATGCCTAAAGAAGTGTTCTCAGCAGCCATGAAATTATGGCGACAAAAATTTGGAGACCTTAGAACTTAAACGCACCTCGTACTACGTACTTAAATTGTAGAATTATCTGTGCGATTGTAAATCATTAAATAGTTAATGAAATTTGAGTTCCACAATTTGTAGATCATACCCAGATTATTAAGCAATTCCTGAATAGCCATAAAAATAATGCACGCCGTTATTCCGATTCATTTCCATCAGGCGATTTCTCAACCTTAAGTCCGCGATTTATCACAAGAGAAGTGCAAAGAAATGATGTATCGAGCCGTAAGCAATAATCCCGCTATTTATTTTCTCGTCCAAATAGGGACAACATACAGGGGGAAGAAAACCAACGCGAAGCCGCCGCGCCGACTGTCTTAAATCTTATTTATGGGTTTTTTCTAATCGTTTCGTACGAGCATTATTGGGTAAATCTACACTACGGCTCCGCCGCTTTTATCTGCGTGTCGGCGGCAGGCGTCTTTGTAAAGCGCATTATTTTTGTAAAGCCTTCGGAGGGCAAACGAACCTCCCAGCACAAACACGCCACAGAATGGGGATTACAAATATTTGCTGGTGAGGTACATAAAGTGACCCTATAAAGGTGTGCTTTACAACGCCCGTCTCAGCTGCGCGTCTTTAAATTTTGAAACAGAATTAAAACATTTACTGGTGTGTTGAGGACAATGGAAGAAGGTTGCGGCTTTAACCACATTTTTAATCAAAAATGTTTTCATTATTTCATTTATTCCCTGAGAAAGGAAAATGTACACGTCATTAATCATCACCCCTAATGTATAAGTAATGAGTGTCATTGCAGTTGTCCGCAGGAATCTTCTAGAGACTCGTAAATTACACTTATCCCTAAAAGATTTTGCTTAATGCAGTTTGCTGTTTTCTGTCCTGATAAGCACGTACGAACACAAAGAAAACACATTTCGCCTAACTCAACGGAAAGTTTAAAATGATCGTTGGATGAATTCTCATGTTTTATGTTTGTTGTATATCTACTGCGCCCATTAATTTTAGCTCTAACGTTGAGGCAGTTTTAACTTTTTATATTCAAAGTATCATTCTTTTTGATAACTTACCAGTCTTTAAATACGTTAAAATATAAGGAAATGTTTTGCATTTATGTTTTTTTTAGATAAATACAAAACCAACAAATCGTGACTCATAAAATTTTGCTTTTGTTGCACTATAGAAAATAGGCAGATTATACATGGCTCAGTAATGTAATTTTCCATAGTTTTGAAATTTTTAAGTTTTTCTGAAACTTGAGTTCTAGCATTATAATAAATAAATTAATTGACAGAATTAGCACTAATACAGGAGTAATTCTGTTTGAAATAATACGATCCATTATAAGATTATGATTCATTTCGATCGTTTTGACCATCTATTGATAGAATTATTTCAACTCATTTCTTTTAATCATTAGAAAATGGATCTAACAAGATTTAAATGTAAATGTATTCTATTTTATATTAGCCGATTTCCATTCATTAGCGGGTACAGCCTTCCCCATGTTGTCTCCAATTGACTCTATCTGCGTTTTTTTATCCAACCAAATCCGGTAATTTCATTGTTGTATTTCCTTGTCCCACTCTGTGGCATAGTGTGACCAGCTCAGCCACAATTTAGAAAATTTTGTGTGTTTTACATCTATTACTGTTGTCCTTCGTCTTCATTTTTCCCTATTATTTAGCTTTAAGCTTAACGTTAAGTTGTAAATTGTACACAAGAACATTAGAGGGAAAATTGTGAAAATATGTAGAACTAAAACTAGAAGATTTTTATTTACAGAAAAATAAATGTAATAAAAATGAAACATTTGAGACGGATAACAGAAAAAATAGGTGAGATAAATTGATAAGACAAAACCAATAATAAAAAATTAAGAATAAACAAAGATGGTATGGTCATATTATAAAAAGACAGGTCAAGAAGAAAATGGTCGAAAGTGAGAAACAAAGAAAACATCTTCTTCTTCTTTTTTGTCCATCCTTATACCCTAAGGTGTCGGGTCCTCTATCTATTTTCGAAATCTCTTCCTGTCCCTAGCGATTTGTTTAGCTTCTGCCATACTTTTCCCCCTCCTTTCCACTTCCTTCCTGATAGTTTCCATCCATGTTTGCCTTGGCCTTCCTCTTCCTCTTTTTCCTTCTCTTCTTGCCTCTAATACCCTTCTTGGCAGCCTTTCTTCGCCCATTCGTGTCACGTGCCCAAACCACATTAGTTGTCTTTTCTGTAGTGTTTCCACTAACGGTTCTAGGTCTAACTCCTCTCTTGTTGTGATGTTCCTCACTCTGTCCCTCTTTGTTCTTCCGACTATACGTCGCAGGTACTTCATTTCCGCAGCCGTTAATTTACTTTTGTTCTTGTCTTGTAGCGGTATGCTTTCTATTCCGTATGTTAATGTAGGTAAGTATATTGTTTTATACAGGTGGAGCTTAGTCTCTTTGCTCAGCTCTTTCTTGTTGATTAATGTTGAGTTGATCTGATAGTATACTCTAGTCGCCTTGGAGGTCCGGTTCCTTAATTCATCTGTTACTGTTCCGTCTTGGCTTATTATTACTCCAAGGTACTCATAGCTCTCCACTTGTTCCAATTGCTCTCCTTCACATCTTACGTTCAGGTTTCTTTGTTCTTCATCTGTGTTCTTACTTATTCTCATTATTTTGCTTTTCTTCGCATTTATTGTCATTCCTTTTATTTTAATTTCGTTGTTCCAATTATTTATTGCTTGTTGTAGTTTCCTTTGGCTATCGGCTATGAGTAGTATATCATCTGCGAAGACGAGGCTTTGTATATTGATTGCCCCATGTTCCAGTGTCCTAGTTTAGTGTTCAGGTTTGGGTTCCTGCTGTTCTTAACTATTTCATTCATCATGATAATGAATAGTAGTGGACTGAGGAAGTCTCCTGTTTTATCCCCTCTCCATCAAGAATTTCCCGATTCTTGTCCTTGTATTCTTACTATTCCTTTCGTTCTTCCGTATAGTCGTTTTGTGGCTTCTACAAGTTTTCTCGGGACGTCAATTCTTTTCATTGAATTCCACAGGGTTGCTCTTGATACCGTGTCGAAGGCTGCTAGGAGGTCTATGAATGCCAGGTGTAGCTCTTTGTTTCCTTCAAGTGTCTTTTCTATTACTGTGCGAAGCGTAAATATGTGGTCTTGAGTCTGTCTGCCTTTTCTGTATGCAGCTTGTTCCTCTAATAGCTCGTCTTCTATGTGATGCCTTATCTTTTTCTAGTATCCTGGTGTAGATCTTTTGTACGCAGGATGCCAGGCATATTGCTCTGTAGTTTCCACAGTCGTTTGTGTTACCTTTTTGTGGATTGGTACTATTATGTTTCCTTCCCAATCCCTCGGTATTCCTTCTCCTTCGTATACTTGCTGGCTATCTTGTGTGTCCATTTCTTTATACACCCTCCGTATTTGATTAGTTCAGGGCTTATTCCGTCTTTTCCTGCAGATTTTCCTACTTTCATGTGTGCTATTGCTTCTTCTGTTTCTTCCAAAGTTATTGTTTCGTTTTTTGCCTCTTCTTGTTCTACTATGATGGGGTTGTATTGTTCTTGTATGTTTGGTGCTTTGAATTTTGTGCTGTAATGTCTCTTCCATGTTTCTAATATTTGTGGCAGTTCTGTAACGACTTCTCCTTCTTCGTTCCTAATGCTCCACACCTTTTGTTTGTGCATTCCCCTTAGGCCTTTAACTGTTTTCCAGAAGTCCTTTTGTTGTTTTGTTGTCTTTGAATTTCTGCTCCATCTCTCTACCAAACTCTTCCCAAGCTTCCTCTTTGGCCCTCTTCACTTCCTCTTTTGCCTCATTTCTCCTTGTTATATAATGTTGCCTGTCTTCTTCTCTCTTGGTCTGTAGGTATTTCTTCCAAGCTGTTTTCTTTTCCATTACTATCCTTTTTACTTCCTCATTCCACCATTTCGTGCGTTGGTATCGAGGTGATATTTTGCTTTTCCCACGGATTGTTGTTGCTGTCTCAAGTATTACTTCCTTAAGTCTTGTCCATCTCTCTTCCACGTTCCATTCTACCTCCTGATGGTGCTCTTGTTGTTCGTGTTCTAGTAATCTGCGCCCTAATTCTTGTGCGTATTCTGTTTTTTTCTCGGGCTTTCTTAGTTCAGTTATTTTTATTTTCTCGTAGCCTTTCTTCGCTACTTCCTTTCTTACATAGAATCTCGTGTCCGCTATTACTAGTTTGTGATTTGAGTGGATTTCTGCCCCTCGGATGACCTTCACGTCTAATACTGCGTACTTTGCTCCCTTTGTGTATGTGAAGTAGTCTATTTCACTTTTGGCCTCTCTCTGTTTTCTGCAATGAAAATTATTTTATGTATTAGTTTGTGATTGAAGAAACTATTTCCTATTAGCATTTCGTTACTTATGCAGAAGTCAATCATCCTATTGCCATTGTCGTTTAACACTCTGTCTGTACAATATCTTCCTAGAACTCCATGTCCTTTGTCTGGGTTCTTTCCCACTCGGGCGTTCCAGTCTCCAAGTATAAATGTGTGTCTGCTTCTATCTCTAGCTTTGTCGAGCACTTGTTGTAGGCTTGTGTAGAACTCTTCTTTTTTCCAGTATGTTGTCATTTTCTGTTGGTGCATAAATCTGTATGAATGTAGTTCTTTCTTCTAGCTTGACATCTATTGTCATTATTCTTGAACTGATACCTTCCCATCCTATCACCTTTCCGGTTAGGTCTTCGCTAATTATCACTCCTACTCCCTCCTTTGCTCTTGTTCCTAACTGAACTACAGAGTAGAATAATTTGTATCCTTTTTCGAGTGTTTTTTCTTTGATTCCTTTCTTTTTGATTTCTGAAAGTCCTAGGATTTTACCTTTATATCTCTCCATTTCTTCAACTAACTCTATCTCTTTCCCATTTAGTCCTGTCACGTTCCATATTCCAATTCTTGTCCTTTGTGCACGCTTAGGTCGTTTTCCATCTTTCCGTCCATGTCCGAGGCTTTCTGTATTTCTCTGAATCTGTATACCTCGTATGGGTGACTAGCCCGACGACGAGGGCCCCGTTACCTCGGGACAACTGGTATCAGGTTATACCCCCCGATGCTGGGTCGTCAGAGCCCCGTTCGTTTTCTAGCATAGGGTATCACGTGCAGGTGGGGTTGACATTTGGGTGACTGGATGTTGGCGCCACCCCTTACCCTCCCTGAGCGTTTCTACCGTAAGGTGTGAGGCTTGGTGACGGTTGGTTGCCACTGTTCATTGGATGAAATTTTTCGGCACCACATTTTGCAGTCTTGGGCTTTTTTTCTCTTTGTATTCCGTTCTAACCCGTTCTGTTCAGATGTCTTTCTTACTCCTTCTGTCCACATCCTCTTTAGTCTTTCCATTCTGTTATTTCTTCCTGGTCTTGTTTAGAATAGTTTCACAAGTCTTCATCCATTCTATATACATGTCCTAGCCACCTTAATTATCTTTTTCACAACCTTTACACCCAGCTGCTCTCCGTACGTTATGTCCTTTCTCTACTTTTTCCTTCTATTTTTTCCAAAACCTTGTTTTTGTGCTTGTCAGTCTGCTTTGTTGCTTATCTGAGATCACCCACAATTTATTTCCGTAAACTAAAGCTGGGTACACTGCTTTTTTTGCTACTTCCACACTAGTCTCTTTAGGTATTTCCGCTTTTCTCAGAAATGTGTTTGAAGCTTTGAAAGTTCTTTTTACGGCGGCTGCACGCTCATTTATTTTATCATCTATCTTCCAATTATTACTAATATATGTCCCTAGGTATTTGAATTTCTTCATTTGCTTTATTTCTTTGCTTTCTATTGTAATGTTGCGCCTTATTTCTTCTGCTGTTACAACCATCGGCTTTGTTTTTCTATAATAATTTTCATATTTGCTCTTTGCATTTCATATTGTCTACATATAGTAATTCTAACATTTGCACCTTTTGCAATCTCCACCTCCTTACGTTATATTTTCTTGTCTTCTTCTTACTCTCTTTAACTACTTCGTTTATCATTAGAGTGAATAATAACGGACTTAGTAGACAATCCTGTTTTAAGCCTCTCCTTGTTTCATACTCCTCTGATTCCTTGTTTCTGGTTCTCACTACATTTGTTGTCTTATGATACAACGTTTTGACCATCTCCATCACCGTTAAGTTTACACATCTATTTTATAGTGCCTTCCACATATCTTTTCTTCTAACTCAGTTAAAGGCCTTACTAAATTCTGTACAGCTTAAATAAACTTTTCCCCTTTCTTATTGCCTTTTCGCTGACTTATCGCAGTATGAATATGTTTTTTTCTTTTTTATTCCCGCTGCCTTTTCTACTCTAATTTCATTTCAGATATACACTCGATCACTACATCTTCGCTCGTCGTTATAGTGTTTTGTTCGTTTTTGCTGTTGTCTTCTTCTTCGCCGCTGTTTTCCAACACCTCCTTGATATGTTGCATCCATCTTTTCATTTTGTCCTTTTTCTTTGTAAGTAGTTGTCCTTATTTATCTTTAATGTTTTTTAATGTGTTGGTCCGTTTTTCCCTTAGTTGTTTCAGTGCTGTAAAACAACTTTTGATTTTCATTAAAGTTGTTTTTTATTTTATTTTGGAATTATACCCATTCTTCTTGTTTTGCCCTTTTTACCTTATTGTTTACTTACTTTATTTTTGTCTTTTCGTAGTCTTCCCTAGTCTTAGTCTGTAGTTATACCTTCCAACTATTTTTCTTTAGTTTTACTTTTTTTATTTTCTTTGCTCACCAAGCTGTTTTTTATATCTGTATTAACTGTTTTTGTTACTCTACAGCTTTCCTCTGCTGCTTCTATAGGATGACTGCAAAAGTTCGTGCCGATTTTATAGATGACGATGCTTATAGGAAATAGCGCATTTGTTTTGATGTGTGTGAGTGTCATTCGATTTGTAAATGATATACAAAGAATCGCGTCCATTTTTGCAAAAAAAAACGCATTACAAAGTTTGCGTGCTTGTGCAGTAGGTCCATGGAAATGGAAGACGAAAAGTGCATTTGAGGCATGTGATGCTGTATGAATTCAGGAAGGGCCTGAGCGTTGGAAGGGCTCAAAAAAATATTCAGACTGTTTACTTAGACCGTGCTTCTGCTCTGAGAACTGTCAAAAAGTGGTTCGGGCCGTTTCGGCAAGGGAATTTTTCAATGGAAGATGAACCTCGTTCTGGTCGACCTTCTGGCTTTGATGACGGCCTTGTGCGTACTCTAGTGAAGGCACATCCAAGAATTACAACTGAGGAGATAGCTAAACATTGACAAGTCCACCGCGTTTTGCCATTTAAAAAAGCTTGGCAATATCTCCAAGCTTGATACCTGGGTAACGCACTATTTAACGGAAAGGAACAAATTAGACTGGATGAACGTGGCTCTTTCACTTCAGGCACGTAACGAACGTTACGACTAGTAATAGGCAATGAAAAGTGGGTCCTTTACAACAATGTGCAATGAAAACACACATGGAAACAAACCAGCGAAGGTGCAGATTCTGTCCCAAAAGCTGGTCTGCATGCAATGAAGGTTTTGCTGTGTGTTTGGTGGGACTGCAGGGGGGCCATTCATTTTGAGTTTTTGAGGCGCGGAGAAACAATAACAGCAGACATCTACCGTCAACAATTAATCAGGCTTGATGCTGCTATTCGTGAAAAACGTCCTGTTTTGGCCAACAGAAGGGGTGTCATTTTTTACCATAACAATGCTAGGCCTCATGTGGCTCAACAGACGTTGCAAAAATTGCAGGAGTTGGGAAATGGGAACTCCTGCAGCATCCTCCATACTCGCCTGATATTGCACATTCAAACTTTCATTTGTTCCGCTCCTTACAAAACAGTTAAAATGGAAAACGACTTCGTTCTGTACAAGCTGTCGAAAACCACCTTACAGACTTTTTTGACAACAAAGCGACTTCGTTCTATAAGAATAGCATAGAAAAACTTGTAAATTGTTAGAAAACTATTGTGGAAAATAATGGCGATTATATAATTAATTGATAAAACCCTTTTATTTAAAATAAAAAATATTGTAATAATTTATAAAATCGGACACAAATTTTTGTAATTATTCTTTAGTATATTTTGGTTTAAATAGCTTTATTCTTACTTCTCTTTTTTTAGATCTGTATTTAGCTTAATTTGTATTATTTTCTGATACTCTTTTCCCGTGTCTTCTCCTTTTAGTTTATAATTTCTAATGCATTTCTTTATAACTTTCCCTTTATTTTCTTTTGGTGCCTCTCTTTTTGTTTTTATATCCATTCTTACTAAGTAATGGTTGCCACCAATTTCCGGTCTTCTTTTTACGACTATATCTTTTATACGGCTCATGTCCTTTTTTTCTACTAGGAAGTAATTTATGATCAACTTCCCTTGTCTTAAACAAACGTTTCGTGTTTATTTGTGTATCTCATTGTTTTGAATTTTGGAATTTGTTATTACGAGATCTTTTTCTGTGCAATTATCAATTACTTTGTTTCTTTTATTGTTCGAATTGTCCTCAATAGAGTTTAGTTTCAACAGGATGGGGCTGCTAGCCATACCTTACGAGAAACATGTTTTTTTTTAAGGAAACGTTTTCCGGGGCGCTCAATTTCATTGTGTGGAGATATGGAGTGCCTCTCTCGACCATTAGATCTTTCACAGTGTGTTTATTTCTTATGGGATTATCTAAAAACTTAAATTTACAATGGAAAATCAAAGACTCTTGAAGTACTGTTTTAAGCCAGATCTCGAGGAATTTGAGCAATTCTATGTTATGCTTGAAAGGTGTATGGACAAATTTTCCACCCGCCTGCAACAATACTTAGATAAGAAAGGCGTCACAATTGATTTACATTCTTATTTTTTATGCTTATGTCTTTTAAATGGCATTATACATGTAATTTTTGGAAATAATAAAAATTAAAATATGTTCCCGGCTGTACCCTATATATGGTACTATAAAAAAGATGACAAAATGCAACCAGCATCCTAAAGTCCAAAATGCCATTAAATAAAAACAGTTTTATATCGTAATGTTTGTAGGGTACTGAGCTTCAAAAAGCTTATAATCTTACTTTTCGAAACAGATGCAAGAAGTGGGGCAAAGAGTAAGAGTTGTACTTGCACGCGTGCGATAATGTAATAATAAGCACTATGCAAATAAACAAAACGAATTGTATTTGGCTATAAAAGACGTTTAACCACAAGGCAGCAGGGGCCTGTCGAAGTTATGAGTCTTAGATCATAGCATAAAAATAAACGCAGCTGTGTGTTATGGAAATATTGGAAAGAGCATTGAAACCATGAGCATGTAAATAAGACGCTCACAGGTCGTTTACATTTCAGCAAAACTCAAAGCCCTCACACAGACCACAAATAAAATAAATAAAGATCTGTTCAAAAACAACGTTCCGAATTCAATTTCGGCGTAATATTGCTTGTTTTCAAGTTTATTTGATTGTTTGCAGCAAAGTTAAATGTCAATGTAAATCAGAGTTAATGTGGTGATATGTAACAAAAAAGCACCTATTTATTGGTAGAATTAATAAATAATTTTGAACACAACTCTTCTACTGCCTTACGATGCACTAATTACATTCTTAATTGTTTGCATAATTAAAAATTTGCCACTTATGTGTTATTATCAACAGAGTCCTCTAGTTATAAAGTTTTTTTTTTTAAATAAATCAATTTCAATGTGTTTTTCAAATAAAGGGTTGCTTAAATGAAAATCCGGATTAAACGTGTGGATAACGATGATACTTTAACAGATGTGTTTTACGATTCTTCCATTTAGTAAATATAAAATCATATGCAAAAGAACAGACTGTTATTAATGTAGAAACATATTACAAATTTGATGAAAATTTTACGAAGGCGGTACAAAAATTCCGGGAAACTATATGTTGAAATAATTAATTAACTATTTGAAGAATAATTGCATTACATAAATTTGATGAAATTTGATTTCGGTGAGTATTGTATCAACGCCGGGTAAGCTCCCGTAAGATATGCTATAATTGGTTAAAAGACACGTACCGCTGCAAATTCAAAAATATCGACTCGGCACCGTGCACAACAACTAGATATGCCTACAAAATTAAATAAACAAGGCCTTAAGTTTACTGACAATTCTTAGCGTTAATAATTTGTCAGTTGGTTTTTGGAGCACCGTGAACTGCATCCTCATTTTAATCAAAAAATTATCTTTAGCGGATTTTTAAGTCGGCGTGTTTATGAAATGGCAAAATTAACGCATTTTGGGTTCGAAAAATCCTCGTTTAACACAAGAAAAACACCCAACAAATTACTGGTTCGTGTAGATTTTGGGCAGATGGGATGATCGGTCCATTCTTCTTTAAAGATGATACTAAAAATGCTTTAATTATAAATGATGATCCTTACCGTTACTCGATGGGGTGTATGGTTTTTTATTTAGGGACATCATTTTTATATTTAGGATTATCTAAGAAATTTTATGAGGTTATCCTGAAATGTTGGTTTCCAAATAAAACTCAACTCTCGTTTATGGCTCATAGAACCTGTGCACACAAGATCACAACGATGATATCCTGGAAACTATGTCGACACACAGAACAGTTGACTGCGAAAGTATATCAGTGTTAATACAGCCTAAAGTAGTTAAGATACGATTTAGCAAGCTAGGGGCTTTTTGGAGATAGAAGAGCAGCTTAGCAAATGGTGGCGAAAGAACCAGCTATATAGTAAGCGACAGTTTTTCAAGTTGTAATAAGCGACATCTACAACCACCCACCAACTTGTCTGGCAAGCGTGGCAAGTTAACAACCAAACCCCTCTTACCATTTACCAAACAACCCAAAGAATTACATGGTCCTCAGTTGCCAGCGGTCTAGGTTACGGTGGAACGGAGGCTGCTAAGAATCCTCGGGCTACGGTAGGCTGTCATGCTAAACTGACCATAAATATAAAATCACTCTTACTGAAAGCAAATTAATAAACTTAAAAAAAATGTCAGGTACAAAATGGCATATAATAAGAGTAAGTGAAATTGGGAAAAAATAAGAAACTTGTCACGCTGAAATCGGGAAACACAGTTACAACAAAAGAGAAGAAACAAATACAAACGGAGTAGGGTTTCTTATAAATCGAAGAATAACTCCATATAGAATTTGCTTCTACTACTCTTAGGCTATTAGTCTGTTTCTGACCACATATTTTGTAGGTGTAAGAAAGTGCAGGTGGAAAAATGAAGAATGAGGTAAATTTTATAGTCTCCAACAAAGAACATGTGATAAAAGACAACAAGTGTCACGTTGAAATGATTAAAGAATAGTTCAGGCACATATTAATATGCCCATAAGGCTCGAACAAAAAAAAATAATAAAGCAGAATAAGCTGAAAGTAAATCTCAAACTACTAGCTAACAGAGATCAAGAAAACTTCTTTAAACTAAGACTAAACAGTAACTTACAAGCATTAATTACAAGAGCAGTACATATTGAAATATTGAATAAAAACATTAAGAAAAGTATGTTAGAGGTAGCTTATAAAACACCAAGTAAAAGCTAAAGTATAATAGGTCAGAAAATAAGCGGCGATACAAGACAACACATAACAAAAGAAAGAAACTCTCATCTAGTACATTAAAAATAGCAGACAACTACGAGAGTTAAACAAGAATATAGACCACACATAATAAAGGACGTTAAAGGATACAATAAAAAGCTTGCTGAAAATATTTTGTAGTACAATAAGGGAATAACTATTTAGATCAAACACGAGGAGGTAAAAAGATATTCAAAATTATGGAAGAAAGTAAAAACATTATTATAAAAAGAAACCTATACCAAACAAAACTGGCAAGAAGCTAAGGTCAGTAAACCTTATACGAGGGACATACCAGAGATAAGTTATTAGAAAATCAAAAATCTTAAATTAGGCTAAGCAAACGAATTAAACAGACATATACGACTACGATGAATAAGATATGTCAAGTGGGTAAATGGCATTTTCAAAACCAACATCCTACAAATGTTTACAACAAATGTGACCTGCTAATACTAACATAGAGAGCAGAAACTTGGAAGTTTACTAAGAAATAATTAAATAAACTGGAAGTCCATGTTAGGTATCAAATGCAAGGTAGACTGGTAAATAAGTTTATTAGACAACAGACTAAAGCAGGAGACACCATTACTCTAATTTGCAAATTAAAATGGAGCTGGACCAGACCCCTTGCTAGATATCAAAATAGAGTAGCAAAATTCAGGACCACAAGAAAAAATGTGGCCCGTCCAAAAGCCAGTTGGTCGTACGATATCACAAAAGTGATTGGGATAACATAGTTGAAAGAAACAACAACATAGAAATGTAAAGAGAAGGTTTTTGTCTAGTTTTATAAAAATTTGAAAATAGGTAATATATAGCTATAAGTAGAAGACCATTACATTATAACTAAGTTTTTTCAGTGTCGCCTGGGCAACATAGATTTGGAACAAATGTGGTTTCAGTAGGATGGCGGTGTTTGCCATACAGCTTGGTCAATAGTGGATTTACTGGATCAACGATTTGCTTGTCGCGTAATTTCACGAAATGCCGACATTAATTGGCAGGGAAGATTTTGTGATTTAACACTGTACAATTTTTTCCTGTGGGGTTACCTTTGTTTAACTACTAACAACAAAATACAGTTTACATAGGATAGTGGCGAGTATTTAAGGGACTTGAATTTTGTACTACGTCCACATGTTAGAAGATAAGGGCCCGTAACATACTGCTCAGTATAGGGTCGTTTATAACCTCAATTGCCATGGAGGGTTTGTAGAAAAAAACATTTAACAATGACTGTGAAAGCAACAAGAAAAATGACAAGATGCTAACACATTAAACTATCAAATTAAAAGAAAGAAACAACAGAACGGATCTACCACAAATATGCAACAAGATTCCTATTACAATCGGAGTCTTTGATATTCTTATACTATGTAATGACGGCAAGAGGGACAATGATAAATCAGAATGAAAATCACGCATCATTTCATCGTTTGGTCATATGGCAGAGAGCAACGCGGACAGAAGTGTGGCAGCAATACGCCGTAATGCGTTTTCTATGGGCAGAAAGAATTACATCGGCGAAAATCCATTGCCGGATGTTGGCACAGTATGGACCACGCACCATGCATCAACAAAAAACCTGCAAATGGATAGAACGCAATAATAAGGAAAAAACAAGTGTAAAGAATGAAAACTGACCTAATTGCCTATCAACATCATGCACGGATCCAGAGTGTGGATGCCTTAATCTAACGCCGCCTGATTATTACATTTCCGGTTGTTTAAAGAAGACACTACATGATCACAAGTTCAGCTCTGATGGTAAGGTTTATCAAGCGGTACAGACGTTGCCTCGTGAGTAACCGAAAAGCCCGTTAAATGATACCAAAGGTGCATCACTTTACAGGAGACTATATCGGGAAATAGACATGTATATATAGCAGAATTAAATTTTCTGATTGGTTACTGACAAAATCGTAGTAAAATGTGATAATCTTCAAGCAAAACTTTCTATGAAGAACTTTTCCAGCGGCGTGTTGACATACATTTAGTTAGGTTCTAACAAAATGAGGTTATTGCGCAAAGTGCACAAAATTTGATTTGTTGTCCGATTTTTTTTTAATTTGTAGTATCTGGTTTTAGAGAGATAATAAAATATGTAAAATTATAAGTTACAACTTTAACAATGAATGCTAATTTTACCAAACTACTAATTACGTGCATGCATTTCTTGATGGTCGTTCGTCTTTCAGATCTCATAACTTTTATTTTCGGCTGGCTTTACTTTCACAGAAACAGATTTTTTATGGTTTTTATTGTATTTGAGTGTCTAATTTCAGCAAGTAAAAATCTTGCGCCGGTAGTGTTGGAATATCTCTGGTTGTCTTCACCTGTTGCATAAATAATTTTGAAAATAATGGCCACAAGCTTTTGTCTTTTGATACCTATAAAAAAACGAACTCTTATTTTTAAATGGCTCCTTTAAAGTCGCTGCTTGTTCTCTGTAATCAACATGATAAGCTTCTCCTTTTTAAAACACCTTCCCAGAATTTTCTTGGCATGATAAAGT
Source organism: Sinelater perroti (assembly GCA_036346155.1). Taxonomy (NCBI): domain Eukaryota; kingdom Metazoa; phylum Arthropoda; class Insecta; order Coleoptera; family Elateridae; genus Sinelater; species Sinelater perroti. Next base: position 11,607,840 of record JARFIY010000260.1, on the reverse strand, counting down.
TCCTGAATCTCAATTAGACCTCCTCGTTGGAAAAAAAACACATTGGTATTAGGAACTAAAGTCTCGTGTATTTGTCAAAGGAATGAGACTAAAGAGAGTGTGCGAAATGTTCCTAATAAACGTAAATAAGTTGTTAGCACCAATAAATTTCATTCTGTTGGATCGTTAAAGTTAATGATTGTAGGGCGTTCAAACGCATTTATCATTTTCTTTAGTCTAAGAGTAAGAATGAATGTCTCGGCGTTTAGTAATTGAATAAAAGTAAAAACAATATATTTATATAATAAGGTTCCTTGCAAAACATTGCTTTCTAGTTGATAGGTTTGATTGAGACCTTGACATACATCAAGATATTCTCTAATCCGTTGACTATTAAGACACGCAATAGCGTTCCCCTAAAACATCAGATAGCTCTACTGTAGGGACCAAAATGAGAAAGGACATGGACATTTACTTAAAGCAACGCGGTGTTGTCGAGTTCCTAATGGCTGGGGATTGTGCGCTTATTAACCTTCTACAGCGGAGCTTATAGAAAGTTAATGAGATTATCATCCTGTCTGTCTGTGTGTCTGGAGAAACTATAACTTCCGTTCTATTCAACGGGTTCACTTCAAACTTGGCATACACACATCTTAGATCAGTACCTTTCATGGGATTAATTTTCAGCCAAATCGGTTAACGGTAACCGGAAGTAACCGTTATGATTTCGAAAATTCATTATACTCACATATGTCATGCAGCATACCATTCGACAGCATTTTGGACGCTGATCATTATCCAAGACCTTTAGAATTGTAATTTTTTAAAGTATTAGAGTTGAAGATTTTGCAGCCAGTGCATAAATATTGTTTAAATTTTTTTGAGCTGCAACATTTCTTCAGTTCTAAGTTGTCTTATAGTTGACGTATTTCTCTTATTCCTTACACACAAACCATTTGAAAGATACGGAGTTTTCTAAAATTCCATGGTAAAGCTATATTGCATCATCCTTTTTTTGTTTTCTTGTACAACGCATCGAAAAGTATGACAGCTGCAAACTCCTCTTAAGTTGAACGTGTTTTACTATAGTAAAAAATGCATAATAATTCAAAGTTTAAAATGTTAGTGATTTATTCATTCTAAGAAAACAGACATGGGCACTTAATATTTTTTTCTTGTTAACTTCTTTACTTAACGTCCAATTAAATACTGCTTTACTTATACACAATCATTAGATTAATTTCAATAATTTTCAGATAAAAGACTTTGTTAAATAGTTGTTTTTAATTAGTATATTTATATTATTTCCCCCGTGCGGGGTTGCTAGATCCCCCATCGGGCCCCTCCCCAGGTGGCGGATAGGGGAATGCCTTCCAGATATGGATGGTACCGGAGAAATAAAATATCCGGGGCGGACCAAAACTGGCATGACATAGGGCAGCAGCTACGACATCACTGTGTCGTGACCACTGAAGAATGACTTCCTTAAGGGCCCAACAACAGAGACTTGTAGGCGACAATCACTTCAGATTAATCGGCTAGAAGACTGCGATGGGGAAGGCAACGGAAAACCACCCCATTATGTTTTCCCTAGTACAACTAACATGGCACAGACTCAAGATAATAGATTCGTTACTGATCATGGAGATCGGACTCCAAGATCCGGCAGGATAGAACATCCTTCAAAAAGTAGGACCTCTCAGGTCGTCAGCACGCGAAATCCCTACACTTTCAATAAAAACACACCTGTCTTGAATACCTACAGACGAACTACTAAGATAGGTACATGGAATGTGAAAACCATGTACGAAGCTGGTAAAATACATAATACCATCAAGGAAATGACAAGGCTATGCGTAGATATTCTGGGGATCAGTGAGATGCGATGGACTGAATCAGGACAATGCTTAATAAACGAACACAATATTTACTACTCAGGAAACACTAACGGTGAACATATACATGGAGTTGGCATTATCCTTAACAAAAAAATTAGCAGATATGTTACAAACTTTGTCCCATTCTCTGAGAGAATACTTCTAATTCAGATTAACACCTTCCCCATCAAAATCAATATAATCCAAATATACGCACCAACGGCTGACAAATCCGACGATATAATTGAAACATTTTATGATGATCTGAATAACGTCATGAAGAAAGTAAAAAAGAATGAACTGACATTAGTAATGGGCGACTTCAATGCCAAGATAGGCCAAGGAAGCTGTGGTGAAATCATAGGACCGTTTGGACTGGGAGAACGTAATGAACGAGGAAATCGATTAAGTATTTTTGCAGCAGAACAACAACTAGTCATCACCAACACGTTCTTCAAGTTACCACCAAGACGCCTATACACTTGGAGGTCCCCCCAAGATAACCCAGAACACGTCGTCAGAAATCAGATCGACTATATCTTGATCAATAAAAGATACAGAAATGCAATAACAGCAGTAAAGACATATCCAAGTGCGGATGCCAAATCTGACCATAACCCTCTTGTCGGCACGATAACACTCAAATTGAAGAAAGTTAAACAACAACAAGCGAAGAAATACGATTTGAGGAAACTGAAGGATAAAGATATAAAACAAGAAATACAGCAACATATTAAAAGAAAAATCAAAGAAACAGATATAGCAGCCGACACAAAAGAGAAAATCCAGAAGCTTAAAGAGACAAATCAAGAAATTCTTGACATATATTTACGCCCAATGAGAGCGAAAAGAAGATGTGGATGACAGACGACATATTGAATATGATGGAGGAAAGACGGAAAAATAAGAACAAAGACAATACCAGATACACACAAATCGACAAAGAAATAAAGAAAAGATTAGAGACGCCAAAACGCTTGGATGGAGGAAAAGTGCAAAGAGATTGAATCACTAGATGGTAAACATGACTCATTCAATCTGCAACAAAAAGTGAAAGAAGCAGCAGGATTACAACGACCAAAGAAAACCGGATGCTTACAAGATAATGAGGGCAATACAATATTAGATGTAAATGAAATAAAAACAGTTTGGAAAAACTATGTTGAGAAGACCTTCGAAGATAAGAGAAACAACGATACACTAAAAACAGGGGACTCCATAGGTAACACAGGACCGGAAATTACTCAAGAAGAAGTGATAGCCGCAATAAAAGGAATAAAGGACGGAAAGGCGACGGGGCCAGACAACTTCCACGCAGAAATTCTAAAAAACATGGAGAACGATGAAATTAAATGGCTCACGGCCATGTTTAATAACATATACGAAACAGGAGTAATCCCACTTGAATGGCTTAAATCCACATTTATAACCCTACCGAAAAAACCGAATGCGAAAAATGTGAAGACTATAGAATTATTAGTCTAATGAGCCACCTTCTTAAAATAATGCTAAAATAATACATAGGAGGACATACAAAAAATGCGAAGCGCAACTAACTCGCACACAATTTGGCTTTCGAGACTCATTAGGTACAAGAGACGCTCTTTTCGCCATTCAAGTCCTCATACAAAGATGCAGAGACGTGAACTGTGACGTGTATATGTGTTTTGTAGACTATCAAAAGGCTTTCGATCGGGTCAAACACGACGAGTTAATATCAATCTTAAAACAATTGGTCTAGATGATAAAGATCTACGTATCATTAACAACATTTACTATAACCAATCAGCAACTATCAAGATAGATAACCAAATGACTGAGGAGATCAAAATAGAAAGAGGTGTGAGACAAGGCTGTGTGCTATCTCCGCTACTCTTTAACATCTACTCCGAACACATCATGAAAACAGCTTTAGAAGATACTGACGAGGGAATACTCATCAACGGAGAACGGCTGAACAACGTAAGATACGCAGACGATACAATTATACTGTCAGATAACCTAGAAGGCCTACAAGCCCTAATAACACGCGTAGCAGAATCAAGCCAAAAATATGGTCTAAACTTTAACATACAAAAAACTAAATACATGGTCATCAGCAAGAATCCAATACCACCGGGACGTCTAATAGTTAACCAACAACAGATAACACGAGTTGAGAAATACACATATCTAGGGACAAGTCTAAACGAACAATGGGATCACTCAACTGAAAGGCAGCGTTCATTAAAATGAACACAATATTCAAGAGCCACGACCTCTTAATACCAATAAAAATTCGTTTACTGAGATGCTACGTATTCGCAGTGCTCCTGTACGGGTGGAATCTTGGACGCTGACCGAGGCTACTACCAAGAAGTTAGAGGCGTTCGAAATGTGGTGTTATAGACGCATCCTGAAAATCTCATGGGTCGACCGGATTACAAATAGTGAAGTACTGCGTAGAATGCAGAAAGACTGTGAAATAATCATCACTGTCAAAAAACGTAAAATGGAATACCTGGGGCACATAATGCGTAACGAACATCGATATGGCCTACTGCAACTCATCTTGCAGGGGAAAGTGTACGGAAAACGAGGCCCAGGACGTAGAAGAATATCATGGCTACAGAACCTAAGGAAATGGTTCTCTTTAACAACAACTCAACTTTTCCGTACAACACCCAATAAAGCTAGGATAGCCATGTTAATAGCCAACATCCGAAACGGATAGGCACTGCCAGAAGAAGATATTATTTCTGATTACATGAAGAGTTATGCTCATATTTACAGCCATTTACCGCTGTACATTCGGTGTTTCGCTTTTTTATTTACTTAAAGCTACTTGCTGAAGTTTTCCATATTTTTTTGTGTGTGGGTTTATTTTGAAGTACATCGCGCAAGATTTCGTGTTACTTTCAACACAGAAAGCACTAGTGAGAGCTGCTCCAATTTCCATTTAATAATATGACTGAAGGCACGGGTTTTACTTGTTACAAAACTGCTTTGACCTTTTATTAAAGAGTTTTATTTTTCAAATTTGACCACAAAAATACATTCAACTGTTGAATAATTTTACGTCTATGAAACTGTTTTTTTTCTAAATGACTTCGTTGTCCAAAAAATACTTTTTTTATATATTTCATTTTTAATTGAAAATTTTAGCAAGAAATCAAAATAAGCTAAGACAAATTTCTGTCATTTTTTTATTAGGCTTCGCCACCTATAACTACACTAGAACATGCCGTTCGAAAGGATTAGTTCCACTAATAGACATAACCATTTCATTACAACTACTTATAAAGGTTTTTCTCCTTTTCAATTTTTTTTAAACTTTTGTCTATTACCGTGTAGTTTTTCTACATCTTCATTTTATTTTATTTAGATATATGACTACATAAAGTACTTAAATTTATCAACAAAATGCAAATTACGACTATTGTCAATTTGGCTAAACTAAAGACTGGCAAGCCAACCAATTTTTGACTACCTACAAATTTTTATTAATTTATTTTTAGTAATTTATATTTTCTACGTTACTTATTGCTTCTGACAAATTTGTTTTGTTAAAGTAGATGGGAAATTGTTTATGGTTAATTAGTTTTCTGTATATAAGAGGTAGTATTCTAGATTTCCAGCTCTATAACTTCTTTTGGAGTGGCATTAACTTCCAGCATTACACTCATAATCTTAAAAGTGGGGGTATTTTATTATCTTATCTTTTATAAACTGTAAAATATTGTTAATGCATTTCATAGCAGTAATATTGCATGAATTAGTTTTTCTTCTAAATCTACCATCATGCAAATAGGAGGAATAAACTATATTTAAAAATTTTAATTCCATAATTTATGGCAAAATTACAATTTTGGTCGCAAAGCACCACAAATACTAAATTTTTATTGATTGACAATACTTGAAAGGAACACAGATAGTTATAAGAGCGGTCAAAAATACATCAACTTTTAGTATTTTTCCTATAACTTTTTTATGTGCTGATGAATTGATACTTTGACACTTATTTCACAATTACGCAAATAAAAATTTGATCTTTTAAAATTGTTTGATAGCGGAGTGCAAATTAATGTAATCATTGACTTTTGAGGAACCTACATTTTGCGTCGCTTTTATCATTTTTTCTTGCATTTTCTTGAATTCTATATATAACAATGGTCGTGTCAAGTATGAGTAAGTCTGGCTTTTGCAACATATCCTCATATATCCAGAAGGCAATTGACAATAGTCGTGCCCAAGGGCAACCTATCCATGTGCTCGTAGCGCAGTTCAACCTCCACAAGACCACCATTTCCCATGGCGCTGGAGGGTTTAAAGTAGTGTGAAGAAGTCCCATGGTTATTTTAAGACTCTTCGACAGCAGCCGATATTTCTCGCTAATTTTGTGGTCCTCTATACACAAAACCATCTGTTTGTACTATCAAACGTGGTCTGCAGCAAGTTGGACTTAATGAACGTCGTCCGATCAAGAAGCCACTGAACAAGAAAGCGTTGGCCTAAGCACATAAGAACTGAACAAAGAAAGAGTGGGAAAATGTGCTCTGGAATGACAAATCCAACTACATGCTGTTCGGAACGGACGGGATTCAGAGAACTCGTCATCCCCAAGGTACTAGTTTCAATTTTAAGTACCAGAAGTTTCATGGCCTGGGGTTGTGTCTCCGATCTTGGAATGGGTCCGGTCAGGAGAACCCACAGCATTATGGATCTCTATAATCTCAAACATTGCTTGAAGTATTAGCAGAACTGGTGCACTCGCTGTCATGTACCCTATTCGACCCTTTTTGACTGGCCCAGCAATTCCCCAATCTGAATATGATCCAGGACCTCTGGGCAGAACTAAGTATCGTCTGATTGGCAGAAATGCCAAGAATTTTTTTTGTTATATTAACTTTATTAGCAATCAGAATATATACATTCTATAAGTTAATATTATGTAATTAAGTATTTGAACTTAGGACTTTATTGGATAGGCTCCCATCGGCGTCCTTCCATATTTAGTTAGTCAGATCCTTCGGCCACTTCATCTGAAGTCGTCTATTGAGAGGATCTGCTGTCAGTGGCTCCATAATTTTATTTGATGATTTTCAAGTGTGATTTGGTGTTTAACAGCATATTGTTTGATAATTTCTCTAACAAAAGGAATATTTAGATCAGTGTGTATGGTGCGATTTGACACATACCATGGTGCATTTGACATGTTTCGTAGCGTCTTTGGCTGGAAGTGCTGTATGATGTCAAGATTGGAATTTCTGGCGCATCCCCATAACTGACATCCATATGTTCATATTGGGCGGATTATAACTTTATATAGTAGAACTTCAAAAGCAACCATATTCTTCTGGTCTCCATACCTCGCAGGTGCCATACTACTAAGTACTAAACTGTTGTTGTTTACTTTTAGTTAATTCCAGGTGATTTAGTTATTCCTGTGCATTAATTTGTTGTTTGTTTTGTTGTATCTTTTAAATAATTTTTTGCTGTACCGATAAAGTTTTTTTTTCAGTTGAATTGTAATTAGTTTTTTTAATTCGTTTGAGACGCCATGTGATGTACCTCAAAAAAGATTTCCTAAAAATTTCAGCGCAAAATACAAATAAACAAAAAAGTTATGACAAAAATATTGCAGGTTGATACATTTTGTCTTATTTAGAATGTACTTTAAACTATTCAAATTTAGCTATGTAGAAATCTTCATAGAACCCCCTAAGTATAAAATGTGTAAAGTTACAGTTTGTCCAACAATGAAGTGTCCTCTGTATTCAGTACATTTTCAGTACATTTTTATTGACGTGTATATTATGAGGTATTTATATTTGGCCTATTTACCTCCATTTCTAATTAAAGATTCACATTTTTTCTATGTTTTGACTAGGTTTTCTATATACTCATTTGGAAAAGATGGCAATATCTTTTAATTTGAAATGACAGCTCCTTTACCGTATACACTGGCTTTTCTTAGAACTTATTTTTATGTACAACCACACATTTTCAATTGGATTAACATGGAATGGCTAGCAACAACGGAAAACAATAAAATAAAGTTATTTCGTTGTTTCCACGCACTGCACTAGTTGCTGCTATGTTTAGTGTCATTGTGTTCTTGCAACACTCTACTTGTGCTTTCAGAACCAAAAAACGTTTCTGCAGACTTCAGCAAGCATTTTTTATAGGTAATGTATCGAAAAAATCACGCTTTAAATTGTTTGTAAAGATAAAGAAGCAACCAAAACCTCTTTTACGAAAGCATTCTCAAACATAAGCTTTCACTAAAGAATGCTATTACTCTTCGCTGGCCACACTTTCGATAAGAAAAATCACATCCAAAAGGAAAACTCATCCTTGAAGATAACATTGTCTGTTACCGGGCCGCTTTTATCTAGCGCATCTCAAATGCCAAATATCAGCGCCCCAATTGAACTTGCCAATCCCGAGGGGCGCAATAAAAACATTTACCAATTTGGAGCAGAAAGTTACCCCCCAGCCGCCTCCGCGCCACCACGTCGAAGTAGGGCGCCGGAAAAAATTAATAAAAGCCGAGGCATCCGGTCCCTCGCTCTTAGTTTTTGGGCTCCTAAGAGGCGTGAAATTAAGAGATCTCCGAGGCGGTACCGAGGCCAACTCAGGGCACTCTCGCGGCATCTCCGAAGCAGTCCGGTTCCAGCGTCACCGCCCGTCGACCTTCAGCCTTGCTGCCCGGCCATCTGCCCTGCCGTTCGCTACACCGCCTGCTCGACCGCCAGCCTCGTTGCCCGGTCGCTTGCCTGCTGTCCGCTGTACCGCCTGTTCCGCCGCCCAGCCGTTCCATCTTCCCGACCGCCAGCGTCGCCCGGCCGCTTGCCCTGCCGCTCTACCGCCGCTCGGTCGCTCCATCCGCCAGGCCTCCAGCGTCTTTGCCCTGCCGCATGCCCTGCCAGGGCCTGCCCTGCCGCTCGTTTAGCCGTTTGCTCAGCCGCCTGGCCGTTCCGGCTGCCCACCTGGCAGCGCTGATGCCCGGCCGCCCGCATTCCCTCCTGCCCGCCGCCTCCGACACCAGCGCTGCTCGTCTGCCTGACCCGGCTGCCCGATCCGGCGCCACCTTAGTTAACCTTAGTATTAGTGTTTTCGTTAAGGCTTTTGTCGTTTGTCACAAATATACTTTTAATCCTATGTTGGATCCCAACGTTTGTTCTTTCAGCCTTCCGTGCCCTACACGTTAGAGCCTTAGTATCCCGACGCTAGATTTATGACCGCCCGGGCCCGACCTGGTAACATGTCCTAGACTCGACTTTAATTTTTCGTTTGCTCCCTCCAGTCGTTTTCCACGTTTTTCTGATAATAAAAGTTTCTTCGAAGTTCTTTAAAAAGAAACTTTTACGCAGAAAATTTTGAATTGTATTTAGAAAAACCTGAATTTCTTTCTTGCAGATTTTCATTTGGGTACAGTCTTCAAAAAGCTGGAGGATTGTTTTATTCTTCTTCAGTGTTGTGACGCGGGCTATTTCCCTCTCCGGAAGATCGTCTACGTTTAGATTCTCCAAATATTGCTTTACCCACTTCTTAATTAATGCCTCCAATTTCCGCTTTATACACCAGTTTTGGTCTTTTCACACTATATTTCAGGAATTTTGTACTAATTGTAAAGATAACAAATTCATTGATATCAACAACTCAATGTGCTGGCAAACTGTATACTGTACAAAAGAACACAGAATAAAGATTTAAATGAATTAACCTAGATTACACTGCGGTGTCTGCTTACCAAATGGCAACGGTCATTTTCTTGTCATAGAGACTGTATGATATACTATTACGGAAAATACCAATATCATAAAAGCGAACCCAGTTAGTGACAAATGTGCTACCTTCCTTAACTAGTATATTACAAAATTTAAGTAAAATTTATTGTGAACTGACAATAACACTATCCTTTTATCCAAATAACTAGGGTTTTAAGTTTATCCATATATTCTTCAAAGATCTAAAAGTTGAAAAACAACAAATTTAAGTAATTTTAGAAATTATGCTGGAAAATGTGATAGAGAATGTTCAACAATACGTTGAAGTTACTTACTGAAGACATTTACCTAAATAACTGATGTCACCTTGATATGTAGTTCAATTTTATTTAATTATAAATTTTACTTTTAATCTAAAAGTTTTATATTCAAGTCTTATCCCATATTCTCATCAGGATAAATGTATCAATAAAACAAAGAAGGATTTAATACAAATTTGTACTATTATTTTTTGAAAACTGCATATTGAGTAACTCGAGGAACATAACTGTGATATAAATTGAAAAAATAAACTAAAACGATTAGTAACACAGAGTAATTCCTAATAAGGACTTAAGCTCGATCGCACACAGTAATTGCTTTCTAAGCCTTATTGCATGCGCTTATTACACAAAACGATAACGTAATCTGCTTTTCATAATATGCTGCTTATGTCTAGCAGCATTAATCTTAACTGTTCAAGTCAGTTACACCTTAAACCGATAATTCTGTATTAAGTAGCTTCACTAGATTAAGTTTCCCGGCCGTGTTAATTTAACCACACCTTTCAACTGCACCGTTACCTTACAGCGCCTTCTAAAGTTTCGTGGCTCCGTGTAGTAACCGGCACTCTAATTGTCGCTAGGTACACTTTTATTACTCTATATTTTACGCTGATAAGGTTTCCGATTAATTACACGTTGGTGTTGCTGCTTTTTTCTCATCCGCTCAGGTAATGAGCGCATCCTGCTGGAAGCGACATTGCTCCGTGAGTTTCAATCATCAACTAGAATTAATCAACTTTCTAAGATCGGGTTCTTCAAGTACCTGCTCAAACGGTAAATTTGTTTTTGTGCAAGCTGGAAGTATACATAGAGTAATGATAATTGCAAAACGTGCTGCCGTTATTTATTAACGATTTTTTGTAAAATTCACTGCTTGAAAAATATATTTTACTACTACTAATTGCATAAGATTTAAATTAAATTCAACAATTACTTTTTAATGTTAGTATTCAACGATTTTATAAAAACGAATAAAAATTATTTTAATGCTAAAATATTCACCGAGTTCAACAATACATGAATATTAAACGCAGAAAATAAATGTTTTGTTAGCTTTTAATGTGATTAAACATTAATAGAGTTTTTAACAGATAAAATCATTTAAACTGTCACATTTAATTAACTGTTAAAGATTAATTATGGGGTACTTTACTTACTACGTAAATGCACATATAGATGATATTTGTATGAGGAAGGTTCTACTAAGTTTCTTTGATACTTATCAACTGCAAATACAAGATACTTTATGTAGGTATGACTAGGACTGATTTGTGAGTAAACAAACCTGCGGCGTAGCTGTGCGACCTTGAAAAAGTAGACCCACAATCTCAACTCTCCCTCCTGCTCGCATTAGAACCTATTTAGTCTTGTTTGGAAGTTGCTAGAGCGATGAGCGAACTTAAAGTACCACGGAGCGTAGAATAACGCATTGTGAACAAATTACTCGTTGGAGAAAGCGCCCCGTTTGCTAAAAGTTACCACAGATTCCAAGAACAGTGTATTTCAGTAGGGTAAGTGATTTAAAGAGGGCAAAGAGCGCGTGGAGAATAAACCGCATGATCGTCGGCCACGAACATCCGTCATCGAGCCAAACATTGATCGTGCAGACGCGCTTATTGGAAAGAATCGGTGCAGTACTATAAAGGAAGTTAGAACAATGCTGAACGTCAGTGTTGGTAGTGTAGAAGATATCGTAAAAAACCACCTGCACTATCGCAAGGTAAATGCATGGTAGGTACCACGAACTTTGACGATCGTGCACAACAAGATGATGTGCATGAAAGCTGCCAGTCGTTTCCTACAGCAGTTTGAAGACAAAGGTAATGCATTTTTAAGGGTCAGAGTGACCACCGATACAACGTGGGTGCATTACTTCATTCCCGGTTTCTAGCAGTCATCACGCGAGTGCCGGAATACCAATTCTCCGAAATCCAAGAGCTTGGAGGGGCTATTTGGTAGGAAAAGTGGTAGCAACGTTCTGGGACTGGGGGTTATCTATGTGTAGACTTTTTGACTAACAACAACAGTCAATACAGGTTATTACTCAAATCTTTTGGTAACTTCTTTCAAAACAAAGCACGCCCCCATACTGCCGAAAACAGTAATGGAAACCCTCCGAAAACTGAAATGGAACTTTCGAATACATCTACCGTACAGTCCCAATTTGACCCCCAAATGATTTCTACCTGTTCAGAAGGCTTAAGTCAGACTTGCCAGGCATGTGGTTTTGCGGACAACGATGCTGTTCGCCGCTAATCAAAAACCTTTTTTGAAAAGGGTATCAGGATGCTTCTAGAACGTTGGAAGAAACGTGTTGACTCGGTTGGGGGGGGGGGAGTATGTTAAAGACTGGCATACACAATTAAATGTCTGTCACGACTTTTAAAAAATTTACTCTTCTCTCTCTCTCTTGCTCTTTTCCTTCTCGAAGTTCAAAATCAGTAGCGGATACTAAGTCTATATTGTTAATATTTCATTAATAGTGAACAAAGAACATGTTCCAGTTTTCATGTAAGCAAAAATTACCTTAAATTGTTTAGAACAATTTGAATTTCCTAACTAAAATTAAAAATGTTTTTGATTTCGCTTTATTTATAATCTGCCATACAATTTACAAGTATTCAGTAAATTCTATGATATTGCTAATGTCTCGTGGGCTATTACTTAATTAGCAATTTTCCTTAATTACCCTAAGGTCGTTAGGCGTTTGGTTACAATATTCCTATATACTACAAATAATTTAGCTAGCTAAAACTAAAACTTGGCTTGATTTAACTTTAAGCAATGATTGGAATTATTAAGATAAATCTGTTTGGCAGGTCCAAGGGTTTGAATCTTTTAAATCGTCGCATTACACGAACATTTAATAGGTCACTGGTTAAATTATTTGGATGTATACTGAGTCAAGCGCGATAATTACCACTCAACTTTGTGATTATTTCACTGACCGAACTTATTCTAAGATCGCAACTTATAACCTCGTTGGGACTACGGGGCATTCACTATTTGACGTAGCACTTTAGCTTGAAATCTGCTGATTATGTCTATGGAAGAGCTGGCTGTTGCACCCCATAACTGCAAGCTATATGTCCAGGTTGGTCGTAGAATTGCTTTGTAAAAGAGTAATTTGTTGGCCGTTGATAACTGTAAATTTCTACCTAGCAACCAATACATTTTGCTAAGGGCAAGTTTCTCGCTTGAACGTGAAGGTTACCTGCTCAAATTTCGTTTCATTAGCTTTAACATGCCATTTTCTTAACCAAGTTTGCAGTTTGTTGAGGTGAGTTTGCAACTGGTAGGATGCTACGATGGGATCTTGATGGGATGACAAGATGACTGCAAGTATAACAAAGGCCCCAGAACGCTTCCCTGGGGGCACTCCAAAATTGACTCGGATGTCAGACCTTATCAAACGCCTGGCCAATACCAAGAAACACCGCAGAACAGTATTTTTTTGTTTCCAGCGCATTATTTATTTTATGCACTAGTCTATGCACATGTTAAATCGTGGAGTGCTGCACACGGAAACCAAATTGGTGTTGTGGTAGTAAATTATTTGTTAAGATTATAGGTCCTAATTTAAATAACAGAAGCTTTTTGAACACCTTTAAAAGGAATGGGAGCAGACTTATTGATCTATATGAGGTAACCTTTTCAGATGGCTTTCCTGGTTTTAATATGAGTATTATACTATAATACTATTACTTTCCACTGATCAGGAAAAAAGTCCAGTCTGACCACTGCATTAAACAGCTTTGTTAGGAATGTGTAGCCTTTTTCGTGTAGTTCTTTAAGCACTCTACTGCCGACTAGGTCATAACCTGGCGACTTATTATTTTTAAGGCCTCTGATTACAGCTCTAGTTTCTTTTGTTCCACAAGTTTGCCAAATCACTTCACTGTTTTGAGAGGTAAGTCACCAATTACATTTTTGCTCTAACACTTAAATTGTTTTATACGCCCTCCTGGTGGAATCACAATTTATCCAAATTCAATACCATCCAAATGAAACCAAAAAAATCCACTCTTATTTCAGGATAACATAAAATCTACACCTAACTGTTATATATAGACTGTTTTTGAATGACTCGTAAATTTTCTATATCCCAAATGCGACAATTTTACTTATTGACATATCCATTAAAGTATTTTGACGAAACATTCGTCATGCTTTTAGTAAGTGTTAACAATCATCAATCGCCTCTCCGTCGAGTAGCGCTTCATATTGACCAATCGGCATGTGTCTACTGGGAAATATTACCAATCGGAACATTGTCAACAATGCAGAAAAAATGACGCAAAATTTAAATTATGTGTTTCTTTTGGGATGCCCTTTATAAAAAATGGTACAGACTTCTGCTACAACCTAGTAAGTGTGAAGCAAGTTTTAGACATTGGTTTTCATACAAAGTAAGTGTAGAAACTAACTGGAAGTGAAGCTTACTTTTGCATTGTTATTGTATGATTTTAGTATCACTTGAAAGCTCTTATTCTTTTGCACATTTTATATATAATACTTGTATATTTGTTTTAGTATAGAGCTTAGGCGCGAGCAAAAAGGATTGTTAATGCTGTTGAAACCGCTTGCCGAATCAATAATGAGGCAAAGGTACGGTTGGAGAGTCGACGGTTCAAATGCATTTTGTAGAGTTCAAAGTCGGCAATAAAGATTTGGATCACAAGCAAGGTGCTAGACGTCCAAAAGAGATTGATCGTCAAGTTGTTCTTGAAGCCACTGAAGAGATTCCGTTATTGACGTGTTGAATTTTGGACGATGATTTCAAATTGCAGCCCTCAAACTATTTATAATATTTTCCACGAGTTTGGTAAGGTCTGGAAGAAGGCGTGTTGGATTTCACCTGAGTTGTCTTCTGCTCAAAAGACGAAAGGATGAATGCCAGTAAAACTTTAATCGTCAAAAAAAAGCTCGCGCTTGACAAATGCAAAGATCATCAAACTTGGTTGGGACCACGTTGATCATTCGGCTTACTCTCCCGATTTCCAACTTTTATTTGTTCCGTTCGTTGCAACACTTTTTGAAAGGCAAACTTTCTGAAAACATTGGTAAAATGGAAAATCGCTTAAAGAATTCTTTGATTCTAAAGATGCCGAATACTACCGTCGCGGGATCATGAAGCTGTCGGAAAAGTGGAAGGAAGTGATCAGTGTTGACGGAGACTACTTTGATTAGTTGTTATAAGTTGTTTTTATTGAAAATAATTAAATAAATTGATAAAAAAAGTGAAACACTTGAAAATTTTTGGAGAACTTAATAATAGTAAAAATAAAACATTTACTCTTTTTTCAAATTTTTTATTTAACAAAAAACATCATCTCACTTCTCATTAAAAATTTAATAGTTTTAGTTTATACAATTTTGTAGAATAACTTCTTTGTTATTGTGTTAGATGAAATCTATGGATATTTGTATATGCTTTATTTTACCTAGGCTAATATAAACAATAAAATTTTGGTAAATCACAAAAATAAAATTTAAAAGCACACCGGAGCACAAAAATTTTTAGAAACCCCTAATATAGATATTGACCAAAAAAATTTTTAATGTATAAATTACTAACCTTAGAGCTTTTGTCATTTACATTAACTAATTAGGTTGATTTAAAATTTTATAAATAAATATGGCACAAAGTAATGAGACCGAGAAATGCTTAATTTTTATTGTACAAAAAGCATGAAGCGACAATTTCTTTAATGATTTAAATTATAGAGTATTAATTTACTAATTTTTTTCTTTTCAAATGGTGCATAACAGTCAAATAATTAGTACTGTATTGTTTCCCACTGTATAGCCGTATTGCTTTCAGTTCGTTGACGTCGATGGCTTTCTTTATATGGACAGCTAACACGCGATATTTTCAAAATATTCCTATTTGCTGAAAAGCAGAAACTAAAACTAGTTCAATCTCATCAGAGTTAATTGCAGTTTATGATTCGATGTTTTGTAGTGGAAAAACTTTGAAGCAGATCAAATTCAATTTTTTGAACCATTTAATGCTAAAATCGGTCTCCATTTGAAGTTCACCCTTGAAATATTTTCTTAAATTATAATTAACAATTTAATGAGCTACTGTTACTTTTACATCGCATTTGCTATAAATAATTCAATTAGATGATGTAAAATTGTTGATTTTATCCAATCCTACAGGTGGTACTTTTGGGTCGCTCTACATATGATATTTAAATTTCAATCGCAGTTACTTGTTAGGCTAATTAAAAAACAACTTTGATCGCATCATGCGCACACACGTTTATCTCAAAATATCCAACGTTTGCATTTCAACAATTAAGTCTCTGGCGTTCGCCTGTAACAAACACCAAACAATTAGTTTGTTTCCCAGCAGAATGAGCCGAAATGAAGCGTCGCATCAATCACCAACTTAAGAAACAACTCAAGCCTTGATGTGACAGTCAAAATAACCCGTATCTGATAGAAGTCAGCCACTTAACATTAATTTTACATTGTATCAGAGGATGTATTAATCATTCTTACTTTCTCTGTTGCATTCCGCGCGCCGTAATCTTATTATATTCAACTTAATGTGCCCATTTTTCTAGGCAGCTGCGGTCGAAATGTTTGCGTTCCGCTACCTGGCGCACATAAATTAGTTGTGACGATGAATAAAGATAAGTGTTAGACAAATCCGTGGACAGAATTTGCTCTTACAATTACTCTTTCATGCAACTTAAACAAGTTACGTAAGATTATTGTTAATCTGTAAAATACTGATTATAGTCATAGCTAAACAAATTTTACATTACCTGAATGTGTATAATTGTCACCTTTTGAACCACATCAGTTAATTAATTATTTTATTATTAATCTTATATTTATGTGAAGGCTCATAGTTAGTAAAGGGTCTTTCATTAAGCGCTTCCTATTTTTAATTTAAATAAAACAAAGTGTGTGTGAGATATCATCGAAATTTTTTATTCGTTCGAAAGGCCTATCGACGCCATTATGTATGGAATATAACATCGTGCAAATGTCTGCCGCGGCTTCTTTGGGTGGTGCACATCCGAAATGTCCAATTTTTCCAGGACTCTGGCGCATAAATCAGGCTGAATTTGACCGATGGCATGGGTTATGTTGGTTGGAGGGCCGCTGTGGTTTGTGTCGTATTCGCATAGACCTACGACTTAAGAAACCCCACAAGAAAAAGTCTAATGGGGTCAAATCGCACGATCTCGGTGGCCAGTTCACATCACCTCAACGTGAGATGACCATGCCCTCAAATCGCTCGTGCAGAATATCTCATGTGACATGAGCTGTGTGGAACGTAGCACCGTCCTGTTGAAACCACATGTCGTTGGTGTCCATATCATTCAATTCAGGCCAAAAGAAGTTGTAGCGCTCGCCGTGACGGTGATGACCTAGCCAACGTCGTTTTCAAAGAAATATGGACCGATGACGCCGCCAGCCCAAAATCCACACCAAACAGTGGCTTTTTCAGCATGTATTGGACGATCTTGATCTCATGTGTATTGGAATCGTCCCAAATTTGACAATTTTGTTTGTTTACGTACCCATTCATTCAGAATGGGCCTCATCGCTGAAGATGATTTTTCGATGAAAATTAGGGTCAATTTCCAACTACTCCAGGGCCCATTCAGCGAACACACGTAGTTGTCTATGGTCGTTTACCTTCAGCTCCTGGGTCAGTTGAATTGTGTTCGGGTGCAGGCCCAAGTCACGGCGCAAAATTCGCCAAGTTGTGGTCTGCGAAAGGCCGAGTTCTTGTGAGCGACGGGAAATCAACTGCCTCGGGTTCTCCTGCACGCGCTCACGGACAGCGGCGATGATTTCTGCAGATCTTGCGTTTCGTCGTCGTACGGGTGTTGGTTGATTGTTTGCTGAACCAGTGGACTCAAATTTATCACCACACTGTGAATAGTCCTCTCGGTAGGGCGATTATGGAGACCGTAAAATGGGCGAAGCGCGCGAACGTTGCCCGAACAGAACACCCTTTTTGATAAAACAATTTTATCATTTGCACGTGTTGTTGAATGCTATATCCGTCCATGGTGATTTGGCAAAACATACTGAATAAATGACAGCTAATTCGACAGATGTAGCTTTAACAATATGGCCGCTATCAACTGTCAAAGTTCGGAAGTCCCTATTGGAAGACCTTTTACTTGAAATTCAAAATTTATGCCAATATGAAAATTCATTTAAAGTCATGAAAGATAGAAATTTTTTATCCTCCATCTGAGTATGCCATCAAAAAGGCAAAAATATTTTTCTATGTACTTCAACTTTAATAATAGACTATTTTTCATCTCAATAATTAAATTTGCCGAACCTAATTTTAAAAATACAGATAATACTAAAACACCAATAATAACAAGTCCAGGTGTGTTTCCTGTCAATTTCAAGATGCTTGTAACAAAAGTAAAGGAGAACGATTTGCACACTAACAAATTAGTTTTATCTTTTGGGAACTTTCTGCTTAAATTTCGTAGCTTAAACAAGTGCCTTTAAGAGCTCTGTTGTCAAGTACGCTACGACATACAAGTGACCGCTGCTATCAACAATACTAGTAAATTATACAACCCCGTTTTATTAAAAATAACCGCAATATAATTTTAGAAATTAAACATGCTACCGGTTTGTAATGGTCCCAGGTGTTATTCATGGCCAGCCATACGTTCCAAATAATAATATTGTACAGACTTTTCTGCTAAATCATCAACTATCGCAATTTTTCAATTCTCAGCAAGTAAATCACCCGACAAGTGGTATCAATTATTACTTACCACAAGAGCATCTAGTTAACCCACCTACTCCGTATACACAACAGACTTCAAACACTACTCAGCACTACTATCGTATGCCGTTTACTAGTGATGATGAACAAGATCCCAACAAAAATCAATGGCAAAATGTCAAACAAACAAAAAGAAGAAAAATTCATATCTCTAACAGCCACGATGTTACTCTAAGTAACAAATTCAGCCAACTAAATGAAATGGAGACCAAAACATTCAACAAAAAACAACCAAATAATACAATTCCAACACCTCCTCCAATATTCGTCTACGGGGTATTAAACTATCAAGAAATGTTCAAAAAACTCAGCGATATAGCTGAAATTAAATAATATTCTACAAAAACTTTAACTGACAATACAATAAAAATTATACATATTATTAAAGCGCCAAGGAAAAACACACGCTGTAAATCAAATAAGCAACCGATTTTAATGGTAGAGGGCTTTTTAGATTCGTATTGAAGAGATGGGGTGCTAGTTATAATTTTGAATGCGATCTGAATTAACCATGGTCAGAGAATAGCAGAAAAATGGTGATCTTTTGACCGAAAATAGTATTGCTAAAAAAGCGCGCGCAAAATGGCGCCAAGCGCAAGTTAATAAATTGTTTAAATTTCAGTAGAACGCAATTTACGTCATACCGTGTTCTTTGTAAATTCAAATCTACCAGAAACATATAGAAAATTGATACGATATATGCGTGAACACGACATAATTCATCACACATACCAACTGAAGCAAGACCGAACATTCAGAATCGTCATCAAAAATCTGCATCATACAACAGATACAAATGAAATTGAACAAGAACTAAATACCAAGGGGGATAAAATCGGAAACATCTTAAATGTCAAAAATAAGGCAACTAAGGAGCCACTAAATATGTTTTTCATTGATCTAGAACCGACGACTAACAATAAAGATATTTATAAAATAACTACATTTTATAACCAAATAATTGCAATAGAACTGCCCAAAAAAATCAATATAGACACACAAAAACCTATTGCAACAGACCATTCATTTGTGTAAAATGTGGAGGTCCACGTAACCCAACCAATTGAAAGAAAAGTAAGGAAGCTCCAGCCACAAGCGAATTGTGTGGAGGAGCCCACACGGTAAATTACAGAGGCTGAGAATTTTATCATAAATTGTTTAAAAAGCACAATAATGTAATGAATAGACTAAATGTCCAACAAAATATAACAACAGCCTCAATACCACCAAACCGGACTTAAACACATCATGTGCAACAAAATGTTGACCAACATTGAGAGAATGTTCAACAACATGTTAGTTTGTTGGATTAGTTGCTGGAATATAGATTTAAATTCTTCTAAAAATTTGCTCATAATGGAAGAAATGTTGACTTCATATTTTTCCATTATGAGCAATTTTTAAGATGTATTCCTTGTTCTGATACCTTACTCATCCAAAACTAACATGTTGTTTAACATTCTCTCAATGTTGGTCAACGAAATTTACTAAAATTGCAAAAATAGCCCAGTGGAATGCAAACTGCGTTCTACAGCGCAAACAGTTATTCCTTTATAACAACTCTATAGATATACTCCTAAAAGGAGAAACTCATTTACAAATAAATTCTACTTTAAAATACTTACCTAATCAACTTACTTCACCAACCATCCGGATAATACTGCCCATGCTGGTACAGTGATAATAATTAAGACATCTATCAGCCATTTCGAGCTACCCAAATATGAGACAGACTACCTACAAACCACCGCAATAAAAGTTAAAATGCTCCCGTAAGAAATAACATCTGTATACTGCCCACTTTGTCACAACATCAAAAAGAACATTTTCAAGACTTTCTTCCAGACACTAAGTACAAAATTTATTGTAGAGAAATTTCAACAGTAGAACCTCCATTAGGAAATCCCGCATAACAACTACAAAAGGCAGTCAGCTGGCAAAACTTCTCAATAAACATAATTTTTTTTTCTCTTTACAGATACTCCTACTTATTGGCCTACAGGTCCCAGTAAAACTCCCGATCTACTGGATCCTTACATAAATATGTCCCTAGTAGTCCCAAATAATAGCGATTATCAGCTCTTTTGTCATACATAAAAAGCAGATTGCCAGATTACATAATAAAAAAAATCTGATTAGAAAGAGTACCAAAATCATATCCAAGTAAACATAAACCTAAATGTTAGCTTAAAAAACCGGAAGAAGTTGATGAAGCATTAAATAATTGTGTCAGTATTCTTAAGGAAGCCGCAAAACAAGCTACGCCTCAGCTATATCCTCAGAGCTTAACATACAACGTCCCAGTGAAGATTAAAACACTCATAGCTATAAAAAGAAAAGATAGAGCAAAATGGCACCGGACCCAAGCACCTGGTAATAAAAATACTTTTAATCGTCTAAGCAATCAGCTGAAACATAAAATTAAAAAAGTACAAAATTAATTATTTCATGATTATATTACTAGCTGGAACTGAAATGACAACTCAATCTGGAAACCGGTAAACATGCAAGAAAGCACCGACACCCATATCACTCTTTGTGAACAGATTATAGAGTGTTCCTTTGTTTTAAATATATCTGCTTAATACTTATTCAGAAATAGAAATTCGATGAGAAGGTAAAAGTTTGAATTGGAATGGAAAAATCAAATTTTACAACTCTAGAGCCTTTTATATTTTAAGAAAACAATTTATTTGTGTATGCTTATAATAAAATGTTTTGTTATGTGGTACAGAAAAGTCTTTAAAAGTAAGAACTATGAATTACATTGAAGCCTTTGAGATGTGGATGTTACGGAAAGCTATGTGCGTTCTTTGGATAGCCCGTGTACAGTACGTCAAAGTTTTAAGAACAATTGGAGTTGAAAAATAACGTTTTTGAGTATCGTAAAAATGCTACGAAATATGTAGGATGGATTCTAAAAAAATGAAAGTACACAACACTAAAAAAATGTTTTGAACCAGGCAGAAAGCAACTTTTTTAGCTGGACAACAAAAAGGACTGGATGAGAATAAAAAATGCAATAGTTTTGTTTAGAGAAGCTAAACAAACAACCCTTTACTTATTGACTTAATGATGGAAAAAGAACAGCTAATCGCCTTCACGCAAACAAAGATATAGCAGCAGTAAATTTTTATAGGCTGTGGTCGTCTGAGATAGATTCTGAATGTATGCTTTAAAGGTTGGGTTACAATCTTTATTGAGTGCTGTGGTAAGTTGTCTGGATAATCTTCTGGTCATCCAGGTTACGTGATCTCTGCCATCTGCCTCTAGCTCGTCGTTTTTCACTAATAAGTTGTCGGATGTGAGACGGGGTGGTGATAGGACTTATTGTTTGCTGTTCAATTCTAGGGGTCAAATCCCACGCAGCTTCTTGCATAAGGGTAGTGAAATATTGAGCGGCAACATCAAGTTTCGCTGTATTTTTAATACCTATATTAAGATTTATGTTTGCATTTATGTCATCTGCAAATTTTTCCAATCAGTGTGTTTCGTGGCTAGCTTTGGGTGTGAATGTTTATTTATGGCTGTGATGCACATACTTAAAATAACAGGTATGTGATCTGAAGACAGGTCATCATCTGATTCTACTAAGCAGTTTTGCATTGGTATGTCCCTAGTTATAAAGAAATCTAACAGATCCGGTAGCTTGTAGTAAGTGGGTTCTCCGTTAGATATATGTCGGTAGCTGTTGTCTGTTATAGTCCGTGGGAGGTTGCGTCCCTTGGTTGTGATAAGTCTGGAGTCCCAATCAAGTGTGTTTGAAATTCCAGTTTCACCTCTGCAATAAAACGATTACCAAGGGGTTTTAAAGAAATTTTTATATTCTTTATGAGAAAAGGTGTGGCGTGGCGGACAATAAACAGCTGTTACAGTCACGTTCAACTTTTCGGTGCTTATCTGGACATTGGTAGCTTGGATCTTATTAAATTGGTATTTCGTAATGTGAAATAGAATCTTTGATTAGAATTTCTGATTTGCCATGTGCTCTCCTATCAGGATAAACACAACTATAGGTTAAATAGTGTAGTATAAGAAAAACGGTTTGATCAGTGAAGTGGGTTTCAAATACTAGAAGGACGTCAATTTTGTTTAGATGGAGAAATGTTATTATCTCTTGTTTATGATTCAGAAACCCATTGGCATTCCACGTTACGATTCTGAGTGGATCACCTGCTCTAGGACATTCTTTAGGATTGATAGGTGGCTGATGGGATAGTATAATAATATAAATAACATAAGTAAAATAATCCTAAAGAAACGTGAGGGTTTTTTTATCAAAACGTTTATTACTTTTCGGGAACTTCAAAAGTAGGCAATTGTAGTAATTCAAATAACTATACCCTTTAGAAGAGCTTGGAGGGCATGGTTGATAATGTCATGACTAGATCAGCTGAAGCAAGTGGACTTTAGGTGGTCTTGGGACCTAGCCCTGTAGGTGTCTAACGACTCGATCGATGATGTCCATATGGTCAAGAACGATGTCGATCTAGTAGAAGGTGCATTAATACTTTAGAATATCAGTGGACGCCACCGACAACGGTGTATGCGACGGTGTTTTCCTCTTGTATGAGCGGTATAGGAGATGGCCTATTGCGGGCGACCTGCACCATTGTTTGTAAACGACGGTTGTTTATTAACGACACTTTTAACTGCTGCAACCAACTTCTGCTAATTTCCGTTTGTCAATGGATTGGAGAAGTTTCCCAGCGCGCCACCGCGCCTGTATTTCCTCACAAATTCGTTCCTTCAACTCCAGAGGCATAAAATCGCATTCATCTCCAGTGCGAACGGGGTTGGTGGCAAAGCTGATGGCATCTTGAATGGAGGCAGTGAAATTGAGTGTAATGGTTTCATGTAAAGGTTTCTTGGATTTCTTTAGGCAAACTCTGAAGACCAGCCATGAGACCCAAGAGTACTCCAAACGTAATGTTAAACTTACTGTTAAACTTGCTCACATTGTCTATGGTGTGCCAGGTAAGGCCCAAGGGAGGGCATCATTACATGTTATTATTATTATTATATATATTATTATTATTATTATTCTAATGTTATCGTTTGTCACCCGACAATTCCACTAAGGACCGTGGCGATATCGTTCTTAAAAATGGTGTCCAGATATTCGAAGAGAAAGACTCAACAGTGCAGCCTAAAGTTATAGACCTCCAGCTAGTCGTTGCCGGAAGCAGCAGTTTTCTTTAAGGTAATTGGAGTTGATTAATGTGGTAGCACATAATAAATAAATAATTTGGAAACCGGTTCACATCTCCGTTCTTGAAATAGATCTCTATATTTTTTGTTAGTCTCCTAACTGATAATTGAGATCGTGCTTAAACATACTATAACAACCTAATTACAACACTGCTGAATAGAGTTTTTGTTATAAAGTTGCTGTACCTATGTAACATGGAACAGACGTAACGATTATTTACCAGCCGGTATATTTCCAGAAATTTCCTTTAGATTTTTCTTATCCAGAATATGATAACTCACAATTATCAGTAATTTTTATATTACTGTTGAATCGCATGTTTTGGATGATGTCAATTTGTCTACATATTACAATCCTCCGCTTCCATAACTGTAAGAAAATTGTAAAAGCCTATGGTAGTTTCGTTTGCTCCTTTCAAGCGACAATTATGTTATCCTTTAAACTACAGGACTATTCACATGCCCACTGGAATTTTCTCCCTTGGCGGAAAATTTCCAGGGAAAAATAAGACAATAAAGGTTAATGTAATTAAGTATAAAAATTGCAAAACAACACAACACGACTGCACTGCTTTGCTGCAGTCACACAACACCGTTTTGTTATGGAAAACAAATCAACTGAAATTTTTTCAAAGAATTACCGCCCAGTTAGCAGCTTAATGCTAGTAGTTGATAAGTGTGCTTTAGAAAGTAGTTACGAAATGGATAATTATTTAAGAAGACCAGTTCCGGCATTACTAAAACTCAATCAACTAACTGTCGACAAAGATTGTATTTCTAAATATATGCAAGAACAACATCCTCTTCGCACTAACCAATTGGTCACATTCTTCCTTAATCTGATATACCAGATTAGAGAAGATGCTATTGGCAACTTAAGCTAATGTTTGGGAAAATCAAAAATAGCTTCGTACATCAATGACCTTATTATTGATAATAGTAAATCAGTTGTAGGACGTGACACTTTAAAGAGTAATTTTGCACTTTTGATTTGAAATCATTCCGACTAAATTTGGTGCCAACAAAGTTATTTTTGTCACTTATGCGGAGATATTTGAGTAACGATATTTTAAAGTCATTGTGTAACTCAACAGAAAACTCTATAAATTAGCCCCCAATCTTTACGTTAGAGCTAATGTCGTACCAAAATGTTATAAAGTTAAAACGTTATTTGTTAAAAAAATACTATCTACTTCTTACTACATAACAGGAGTACTAGAACGTTTAACTGCACTTTTAATATTTACAATCTTTCATAGTACTTTTCACCATACTCTGTATACTTCTGCATTCTTTATATCCAATCTTCAAGCTTCAGATTTTTTAAGAATCTAAACACACTCGTCATCCCAAGAATTTAACATGTCTTTATTATTGAAAAACCGTCTCCTTTCACCCTCTTCTTCACCCAAGGTTTAGTCATCTATTGCTTGTTATTAACTTAGAGAGATACACCATTTTCGAACTTATTGAACATCTTATAGCACTATAAACCGTGTCGCGTCAAATGCTCCACAATAGGGAACAAAACGCTTATCGTGTTCGAGTATCTTATTGACTTAGCAATATTATCTGATAAAGATTGGGCATCTTGATCTAGAAGTATCTTGCTGACAAAAATTTCTCTTTGCAGTTTAAATATGGTCATATAATGAGGACAGAAATTTTCTTTAAATAGCTATCAACACTACAACTGAGTGTAAATTTGGAGTATAAAATAGCCCAACCAAAGTGAAATTGCAATCTTTTTTATTTCCATAGTTTAAAAACAACTCGTGTGGGGTTACTAGCCCCCCATCGCGCGCCCCCCCAGGTGGCGGATAGGGGAATGCCTCCAAGATATGGGTGGTACTGGGGAAATAAAATACTCGGGGCGGATCCAAACTAGCAGCAAAGGCACCGATTAACTGCCGGTATAAGTGGTTTCCCTCTGTGCGGTCAATAGCTTCGGGTGGAGAAACTGGCAGAGGCAGGCAATCTTTTGTCCTGAGGTTGAAAAATCGGCCTCTAAGGCGGATGAACCATGTAGGTAAGTGGTCAACGGCATAAGGATGCAGAAGGCAACGGAAAACCACTGAATTAAAATCCATATGAATTTACTTAGTAAAAACAGTCATGGCAATGTTCAGGACTAAATATTTCGGAGTAATAGGTTCCCCAGTCAGATCTCTGGGGAGAACGGTTGTGGACAAAGTTGTGAAATTATCAATAAGTAAAACAAGAAATATGGGAATTGATACTTGGAATGCAAAAAGCTTATACGAACCGGGAAAATTACAGAAATGGAAAGGCTAAAGTTGAACTTATTGGGTATTAGTGATGTACAATGGCCAGATTCTGGAAAATGTGCAACTACAAACGGCGCGTTTTACTATTCAGGAAATAATGATACAACACACAGATATAGTGTTGGTGGTTATATAGTAGAAAAATAATTTAACAAATCAGTAACAAGTTGTACCCCATACTCCGACAGAATCATAACGATCCATATCGAATTAAATAAAGGAAGAATCAATGTTATACAGGTGTATGCACCAACAGCAGATAAACATCAAGAAATTAAAGAGTTTCATGAGCAATTAGAAACTTTTCTGAATTCCATCAAGAAAGAAGAGATTACCAAATTTATGGGCGATTTTAATGCTACAGTTGGGAAGGTTAAAACGAAAAAATGTACAGGATAATATGGGCTGAGTCAACAAAATGAGCGAGGGGAACGATTAATAGAATTTTGTGAGAACGAAGAATTAGTAATAATGAATACAATGTTTAAGTTACCAAAGCGTAGGTTGTAACATGGAGATCACCTAAGGATAACGAACGAGACATTGTCAGAAATCAAATAGACCACGTAATAATTAGGAGGAAGTTCAAAAATTCTATTACATCAACGAAAACATACCCCGGAACAGATATAGGATCTGATCATAATCCCGTAGTGGCAGTGTTAAATATAAGATTGAAGAAATTAAAAAGCAAAGATCACTGACAAGAAATAGATATAAAACGATTAAAAGAAACAGGTATATTAAAGAATGCAGAAGAAAAAAAAAGTCATCTTTTCTCTAAGGAAGGTTAAGAAAAAACACTGGATGACAGATGAAATTTTCAACCTGATGGACGAAAGTCGTGGATATAAAGTTAGAAGTGAAGAAAAGTAAAAAGAACTAAATCAAAAAAGATTAGAAGAAAAATTAAGCAAGTTAAAGAGAGATGCTAATAGAAAATTGCAAAGAAATAGAAGAATACGAAATCAGATATGATAGCTTCAATATGCATAAAAAGATTAAATAAATAACAGATATCAAAAGGTCAAAACTAATATTAAAATTAAAAAACAAATATGGCAAAGAAATTATCGATATAAATGATAAGCTAAAGAGGCGGACTGAGTACATAAACGAACTGTTTAAAGATGAAAGATCAAAACTCTAAATTGCAACGGAGGAGGCAGCACCGTAAATTTTAAAAAGCGAAGTAGAAAACGCTATTAAGAACACAAAGAAAAGAAAGGATGTAGGATCCGACGAAATTCCAGTAGAACAGCTATAATTCATAGATAACGACACAATTAACATAATGATAGATTTCTTTAACACAATCTATAGAACGGGTGTGATTCCAAAAGAGCAATGCAAAAGAGTTCTGAATATAGGACGATGGCATTAATGAGTCACACATTAAAAGTGTTTCTTAAAATCATTCATAAAAGAATTTTTAAAAAACTTGAGGAAGACATAAGCAGCACTGATAAGAAACGGACTGGGCGGGCATAAGGAAAGCTCTGTTTGGTGTAAGCGTATTGATGGAAAGGTGTCTAGACATATATCAAAATCTTTTTATATGCTTTATTAACTTTGAAAAGTCATTTGAAGTCCGCCATGAAAAGCTATATGAAATTCTCAAAAGCAAAAATAATGACAGTCCAGATCTTAATATAATAACCAAATCCTACTGAAACCAAACAGCAAAAGTCAAAGTTAAAAATGAATTAACGGAAGAAATTGAAATTTGCCGAAGCGTACGCCAAGGTTGTGTTTTTTCCCCAATATTATTTAATATATATATAGCGAAGCTATATTTCAAGAAGCCTTAATAGAACAAAATGCTGAAATAACTATTAATAGGAAATCATTAATAACATTCGTTATGCTAATGATACACTTCTAGTGGCAGATAACATAATAAATTTCATGCACTCGAACTTATAGTAATAATTACGGTCTCAAACTAAATCTTAAAAAGACGAAATTAATTGTAATATCAAAGAAGCCAAATGTTCACGCCAATCTAATAATTTATAATATGCAAATTGAAAGAGTCACATCATACAAATGTATATGGCCATGAATCACTGAAGCAAATAAACAAACTAGAGAAATTAAAGAAAGAATAAAAACAGCTAGGCAAGCGTTTACTAAAATGAAAAGGTTCTTATGCTGTCGAGATTTCAATTTAAATCTTAAAATGCGTATGTTACATTGTTATGTTTTCTCCATCTTATTATATGGTGTGGAAGCATGGACCTTAAAACAGACAAATATCAAAAACATTGAAAGAGTAACTAATAAGAAAGTACTGCTGAAGATGAGAAAGGAGTGTGAAATAATAAAAACTATAAAAAGAAAAAAACTGGAATACTTAGGACATATAATGAAAGGAGAGAAATACTTGTTATTGAGGCTTATAATACAAGGAAAGATTGAGGGAAAGAGAAGTGTGGGCCGAAAAAAAACTTTCTGGCTACAAAACCTAAGGGAATGGTACGGCTGTAGTACAAATGAACTATTTGGAATTGCTGTGAACAAGGTGCAAACTGCATTGATGGTTTCCAACCTCCAATAGAAGACGGGATTGGAAGAAGAAGAAAAACAACTAACATAGGTTATCTTGTAAGCTGTTATGCAGATGTTAAGTTTGTCTTAACACGCTTTCACTTGTCATAATGTGCGACTACCACTAATACAAAAAATTTTCTAGGACTCTATATATATAAGGCATTTGCCACATCCGCTAATTGTATGAAAATTTTTTGAAACTATTATCAAATTTAATTTAATACACAATCCACCAATTGGCGATTTATTTATATATAATTGTTATGAATAAGCAAAACTAAAGAAAGTGGTCTTACAAATGAAATAAATTATTATTTTATTGAACGCATCTACTTGAGCTGAATCGAAACATATTACTATGGGTTTAATGGTGCAAAATTCTTAATAAACTTTATACCTCATAAAATAATAAAATAAATTATAAAGAGCATTTTTTGGTAGACAGGTTTATTTTTAAAAATAGTAATTGAACAATAAAAATGAATACAAGGTTTAGCGATTGGAGGCCATCGAAATAGCTGATTTTAAAGGGGGGTTTGATTGCTTCTAAACCTACAAGATGAATCTATCTTACCACCTAAATTAAGGATAATAATTAATAACAATTATGCAGCTTTTGCTTCATCAAGCACAGCAAAGAAACAAAACAAAACTAATGTAAGTAGCGCAAAACAGAAGCAACAACAATCTAATTAGAAACGAATGGCGACAGAAACAACGGCGTTATTACTAGTTGTACTAACCACTAGGTGCTCTTCATGAAAAAAGAAAACAGACATTTGGGCACACGAGAGTATGGCAGTCACTTAAAACAGTTCCTATTTTTGTTATCCATGTAGTTTCCTAAATAGGATTTGTGATTATAGTAGAATAATCCCATTAACAACATCAAAAAATGTCTTTAAATGGAAATTAAAGTATCATCTTTATACCCTTGACATTTTTAAAAAGGCCACAATTATGTTGCCAAATAATCAAATGTTAGGTTTTATGATAGCAAGCTCGCCAGTATTGAAAATCGATAACAACTTTAGATTCTACAACCGGCGCCATGAAGTGCTATTGCAAATTCTTAGAGGTACTTAGCGATGTCAACGACTTTCAAATTAAAGCCGCTTGCAGGAAGCAAACCCTGAGGTGACGCCCGGATAACAATTTGCATAATCCAGTTCCAGCTAATGCAACAGGCGCATAAAAAAAGTAGCACAACTACCGAAAGCAAATTATGCGGAGCAAGAAAGCGAGTTTGAGAGCGCCAATTTAAGTGTTTTTATTTTGCCTTCATAATTTGATTTGATAGTTACAATGACTTGTTTTTAACTTTATTTATATTTATAATCTCCTCTGATGAGCAATAAGTAAATCAGGTGAATTTACAGAAAGAGTACATGTTGGATGCCGTTCCAGTGGAAGGCTCCTCCTTAAAATTACTTATGAACTATTATATACAGGATAATATTTAACACACAAAACAACTAGCGTAGATCTGGAAGATCCAGGGGAGTGAGTCTTTTTAGCCTATAAACTGAATTGCTGTTATCCAGCAAATTCACAGCAAGATAGTTTGTGTGATTTTCTAGTCGTAAAATATACTTTGCACTCACGCACTTCACTTCGTCTTTCACTAGTTTCACTCGGAGGTCCCGATGCATGACTTCATTTCTAACGTACCACGGTGCATCTGCTATTACCCTTAGGGTTTTAGATTAGAATATCTGCAAGGTCTTCAAATTGGAGTAGCTTATAGTTCCCCTTAGTTGCAGCCCGTATGTCCAAATTGGTTTAGTATACATTTATAGAATAGTACCTTGTTGTATAAAATTAACTTGGATTTTCTACCTAATAACCAGTATAACATGGAGAGCTTTAGGCCCAGTTGTTTTTGTTTAGTAAGTATATGTTTTTTCCAAGTTAGTCTGCGATCAAGGTACATACCAAGGTATCGGGCGTCTTCGGCTTGCTGAAGTGGTGTATTATTAAGGGTAACTTGTGGACATGTTTTCCTCCCGAGTATAAAGGTGACTTGGGTGGACTTGTTTTCGTTTGATTTTACACGCTAGAGCCGAAGCCAATTTTGCACTTGGTTAAGAGAGTTTTGCAGGTTTCTTGATGCTATAATAAGATCTTCGTGAGTTGCAAGAATTGC
Organism: Sinelater perroti; assembly: GCA_036346155.1. Taxonomy (NCBI): domain Eukaryota; kingdom Metazoa; phylum Arthropoda; class Insecta; order Coleoptera; family Elateridae; genus Sinelater; species Sinelater perroti. The sequence continues at coordinate 11,576,963 of JARFIY010000260.1, read as the reverse complement.
AGTACCATCTGCAAATGTAGCCATGGTCATAAGATTGGTGGTAGGTATATCTGCCGTGTATAGTAGGTAAAGCACAGGTCCTAGTACGCTTTCCTGCGGTACACCGGAGTTAATAGGATGTAGTTTTGTTAGTTTATCCTGAAACTTTACCTGGAAGTACCTATTGCTCAGATAGGATTTGGTCAGTTGAAAATAAGTGTGTGGCAGGTTTTTCTTGATCTTATACAAAAGTACCGTATGTCAGACCTTATCGAACGCTTGAGTTATATTGAGAAAAGCGGTGGAGCAATATTTTTTCTTTTCGAAGGCCTGGTTGATTTCGTTTACTACCCTGTGAATTTCCTCAATAGTGGCGTGGTCTTTCCTAAAACCGAATTGATGTACTGGTACTAAATCGTGATTTTCTAGGATTGGTTCGAGTCTTCTGAGTAACAGTTTTTCAAAGATTTTAGATATTAGAGGTAGCAAACTGATCGGACGATGAGATGACAGTTCTTCGGGAGGCTTTCCTGGCTTAGGTATAAGTATTATTTGGGCCACCTTCCATTGGGTTGGGAAATAGCTTAATCTTAGAATAGCATTATAAATGGCTATTATTTGTCTGTATCCTTTCTCCGGCAATTGTTTCAGGACTTCTCCTGTAATCAGGTAATACCCTGCTGATTTCTTAGGGTTTAGATCGCATGTAATTAACGACCTTACTTCTGTTACCGTAATCTTTTTTATTGGCAGACTTAGTTGATCTGGTGTCTCCAAATATTGTTGTATTTCGGCTTCTTCTTCTGGAGTTAGTGCAGAAGGAAAGGACTAAAAAACATGTGTTCGATGTGCTGCAAAAGTATCGGCTTTTTCTTGCTCACTCCTAGCCCAACTTCCATCAGGTTTCCGAATTGGAGGAATTGCTTGCTGTAGTTGTTTTAGTTTCTTCATGGCTTTCCATAAGAAATAATCTGTTGTTTCGGTAGCAGAGAGAGTTGATAGATAATACTGTAGAGTCTGATTTTTTTGATCTTGAAGCATTGCCTTCAAATTTCGTGTAGCATTGTTGAGCCTGTTTTTATCATTCGGTGACCTACTGGTCTGCCAAATTCTGCGAAGCCTTCTTTTCTCGGCTATTGCTCTTTTTATTACCATAGGTAGAGTATTGCGGGCATCGCTCACTTCCGAAAAGGGTGTTGAATCCCATGCCGCACCCTGTATAGTACGGTTTAGGTGCTCTACTGCATCATCAATCTCATCGGTGGTCTTGAGGGGTGTACCTAGATCTATTTTTTCGTAGACTATATATAAAGAAGCCCCAGTTAGTATTCTTGTTGGTGAGTTTAATTGGTCTAGGCCTGTGAAGTATTTGGGTACTTAATGTGATTATGATTCGGGGATGATCTGATGTCATATCAAGGCATGATTTGATTGTTAGGTAATTATGTGCTATGTTTTTGGTAACACAAAAGTCAAGTAGATCCGCGACTTTAGCCCTGTCCGTAGGCCAGTATGTGGGTTGCCTGGTGGTGAGATAGTTGAGATTATTGTTGACGAGCGATTTGCCCTGCCTTTAGTGGTGATTACTTTAGCACCCCATTCCTGGTGTTTAGCATTGTAGTCACCGCCGGCAATGAAGCGTGGACCAAGTGTGTTAAAGAATTGGGTGTAATGCTCTGTTTTTATGTTATGTCTCGGGGGACTATACAAAACGGTAATTGTAATTGGTCCTGTCCAATCTTCTACGATCACGCTGGTAGCTTGAATGTGCTCATGAATGTACTTATCTGTTTGGTAATGTTCGATGGAACTTTTTATAAGTACTGCAGATCCTCCGTGTGCAGCTCCGCTAGGGTGTTGTGTGTCATACATAATATAGTTGGGTATTGTAAAGTAGCTTCTGTCTGTAAAATGGGTTTCGGATATTAAAACTATATCTAAATCGTGATTAGTAATAAACACCCGTAACTCTAGGGTGTGGTTTGACAAGCATTGGCATTCAATTCTGCAATCTTGAGTGTTTGAGCCATTATTGCAGTTTGGAGACGATGACTGTGAGGAGATTTAGCATTGTTTTTAGATTGTTAGCAAGTTCTATCATCATTTTTTCCAGTTTCTCAATGTGAGACGTTTGTGGCACGTTTAAGTGGTGAGAGGATTGTTATCCATTTGACACAACTTGAGCGAATGTTCCTTCATTTTTGTTTGGCATTTGTATAGGTACGGTAGTTGGTTGCGGTGCAAACCCTCTAGGACGTGGTAATAGAAATTTTCTCTGCTTCAATTCCTGGTAAACTTGGCATCCTTTGTAGTTCGCAGGATGTGAACCGTTACATAAAACGCACTTTGGCTGGGTTTCCTTTGATTTACTACACGTGCTGGTTAGGTGGTTTACGCCACATCTTACACACCTAGGTTCAGAATCTCTTCGTATGACCATATCTTTGGCAAGTGGCGCATTGTGGGATTTCTCTTTTGTGATGAGGTGGTTCTATTGTAATTTTTGTATGTAATAAATATTTAATGTCATATATCTTTTTGTTAGATTCGTTGGGAGCTAGATCGATAAAGAACATTGACAGTGGCTGTTTAGTTGTTCTGTGTTTCACATTGTATATATTCAGAACTTTATGTCCTTGAGTTTCTATCTCAGCTTTTAATTCACTAATATCGATAGAGTAGTGTATGTTCTTGATTACGACGCGAAATCTGCGCTTTTGTTTCATCTGATATGTATGGAACTGTACTTTTAGTTCTATTAGTCTAGCTACTAATTTCCTGTAAATATCTGTAGTTTCCGCCATTATTTTCACTTGGTTTCTTCCTATAACTTTTAAAGTGTACTTTTTGTCAGTTGTAGTGTTCAGTTCTACGGTCAGTGGGTTGATATTTAGCACGTCCGAAATAAATATTGGTGGTGGTTTTACTGTTTTTGTAACTGCGGGTATCTGCTTCCATTGTATTATCTGATACTGGGAGCGCTTGAAATCGATTTCTTAAGTTAAACCGCGATGAGTCTTCTGAGACCTTTTGCTTCACTATACGATTTTCATCATCTTGCATGATACGTTTATTTTTCCTCGGGGTAACATTGATCCATTCTGAATTTTGATGATGTGACGTAGATGGTTGATGATAGGGTTGTTGCCATAGTGTAATAGGTGCCGCGTAGTGTGATGCTACATTTTGACCTACCTGTTGATTGAGTGCAGGTTGCATATAGTGAGGTTGTGTTACTTGGAACTGGGGTTGTACCACGTTGCCCGGAAGCTGAGGATACTGTGTTTGATACTGCATCATTGGAGGTTGTGCATAAGGCATGGAGTATGGTTGATTAGTGCCAACCATGACGGCTGACACTAAAACTGAATGACTCACTTCTGATCACTAATATAAATTGTTTGCAAATCGTGACTATTATTAAGCATAAATATAAATAAATATGCTTAAAATTGCAATAAAATGAAATTATTAAAATTAAATTTATCACGGAAGCGATATCACTTGATCCGTCGCGCGCGGAGATTAGTACTTCCTTGCGCTACGAATGCCAAATGCGAACTAGTTACAATGACTGATTCAAGATTTTATAAAGTGTGCGGTAAGAGTTTCAAGATTGCCTACGAAAATGTCAAAACATGAAAGACCTTTCCAGGTTGAGGGCATTCATAAGTAAATATGAAGAAATTGTACAGCTATTATTCTATTGGTAACCAATTAATTGTATGGAGAATAAAGTTGGATCACAATTGATTTCACAAAGAAACCGAATAAAATTTAGAAAAGTATTTAAATAAACTCATCGCCAGCGCCGTCCAATGATTGAGAGGCGGGCTGCAGTGCGGACGGACCGGGGTTCTATACCCGGAGCTCTCTGATGCCTGTCGGGTGGCCTACTCAGTCATTAAAAATAATTGAGTACCTGCGTTCACTCAAATCAGAGACGGCGAGTAACGACCCGGTAGAAAGAGCGAACATATGAGAGACTTAATCTTTCAGTTTGCAGGACATGCTCCCATGCGGAGCGTTAGAGCCTCACTATTTAAATAAACTCGGCAAAATAATTAGATAAATCTAAATGGAAAAAATTTGGCAATATAAAATTCCAAATGTACAGCTTTGTGAATTACTTAACAGCAAAAATAAATAAGAGCGTTATTTTTTATGCAACAAAGTACATAAACATGAAAACTTTATGAATCTTGAATAATAGTAGACATAATTTTCAATTTATCTGTTGCTCTTTGAGGAAAATGGAAACTTTTACCAGTAGAGCTCAAATGAACTCATAATCATCATTTGTTGCTGCAAGCTTATAGATGTTAAGTTTATTTATACCCTTAATTATTAATAGTGAGTTACTATAGTTGTAAATAATCATAAAATTACTTTTTTTTAATTTGTGTTTTCACCCTAATATAGAACTTGTATATAGAACCCGATTAACCTATAGATAGAGAAAGCTTAGTACGCCATTTCTAGTAGTGCCTTCGAATTTAAATTCTAGAACCTTCTGGTTTGTTCTAGAACAGCGCATTTGAATATAAGGTGAGTCAGATAGAAATTCGTGGTAGTTGAATAGGAGAACTCATACAAATAACAATAGTTTTAATTTGAATAAAGCATTAATGAAGTACTTCATACAATTAGGATCTAGTCAAAGAAAATAATAAGTAATCTTATTCTAACTTCAAATGCAAATTATAAACTTAAGTTAAGACTGTATCTTAGTTTCTAACACATTAAAAGGGACATTCTTTTGGTGCACTACATCAGCTCTGACACTCATTTTGACTAACTCAAACTGCGCAGAAGGTTTCTGTTGTCTATGAGTCGAATAGCTTCTGCATTGTCATATTTATAGTCTCTGTTCAGATTTTCTTGGTGTCTGCTGGTTGTTTAAAACCACAACCTTTGGTTAAACATTTCTATGTAGATATTCCGAGTCTTTTTTTGGAATCTTTTCAACATATCTAAACTACTTTGTTTGGTGGAATTCAAAAGTTGACAACTATATGCCCGGAGCAGTTTCAAAATTTGCTTATAGATTAAGAACTTATTATATATCGACAGAGGAGAGTTTATTACAATTAGCAAATACATTTTACTGTATTTTAGATCTAACACTTTAGTGACTTCAAGCCAAAACTGCAATGCATCAAATGTACAGATGCAATCATAGAACTTTAAAAATTCTTTTAAAGAACTAGACTCAATCATATCACACGATGACTCGGCATTGTCATACGTAAACAATGAGCTTTATGAGCTGGTGACCTACATTAGCATTTAATAAAACGATCACTCTGAGTTTAAGAAATCTGAAAGCCAGTAAGCCACTCAAAAAACATTTTGTACCAGTTAGATGTTTTATAAAAAGTTTATGAATACAGATCTCATTAAGCGAAGTTAGTTGGTTTATCAAAATTTACTGTACAAGTATTTTGTGCGCCACTGTATAAAGAGACAATTAAGCAAAAAACAATTAAGGAAAAAATATTTAAAAAATAATCATATAATAAATGATCATGGCAAAAACTCTGAAAATAGAGAGTAGCACAAGAAAAAGTTTTTGTATTGGTGAATTGCTCTCTTAAGAGCTGGTAAGTTTGTGAAATTTTTAGCTTTCGTGGATTGCCAATCCTTAGCAATAATTAAATATTAGGCGTTGTAGAAAATGGTAATTTTCTTGATTGTGGAAAACTAATTTTAAAATTTTATGGTTCATACATAGCAATTTTGGAAACAAAGAAATAGGTATTTCCTCATACTTATCAATGAATTCATTATAGAGTTAACGAAGCAAGTTAAGGCAGAAATCGTTCAAAGGATTGTAAATGCCGAATATTATTTCACATTTGTAGACTCAACGCTAGATTTGTCACTCACCAACCAACTAGTCTTTGTGATACGCTATGTGCTACCCATAGAAACTCTTGTTAAATGATTTGTAATGTTTATTACTAACGGTGGTCATAAAGGTGAAGATGTGGCAAATGTTGTGATGTAGACTGCAAATTTTATAGGTCTTGATCTAAATAATTATCGTGGATAGAGCTACGACAGTGTCAACAACATGTCTGGGTGCTACAAAAGTGCAAGCCACTTTATACAACTAGTTGATCCTGTTTTTGCGAAAAGCACTCTTTTGAATGTTTTTTTAGAACAATAAATCAATAATTTGTTTACTTTTTTAAGAAAAGATGAGATATCTTGCAGGCTTGCTTTAAAAAAGATTCCTTATTTTTAAAAACGTTGTCAACAACCTGTTGGAGTACCTGTGCTGATACCAGCCAAACAATATGCAGTAGCGCTCAAAAAGATTTCACCGGCAGGTTTTTTTATCATAACTTTCCAGGTACCTTGGCGTGGCTTACATTATTAGTAAAACAAGGCTTCCCAAATTCTGGCCAACGGAAAAAAATCTTGTTGATTTTTGAAAATCGATACAAATAGCCATTTTTATTCAATGTACTTTGACTTATCTTCTGCCATATTTGTAGTCTCAAGTGCGTTTTTTTTTTAGTAACTGTTTATTTCAGGGTAATGGCTGACACTCATAAGTATGGTTGGTTGATAGATGAAAGGAAAACCATCTAATAGACCCTTCTCCAACAACTTTCAGCAGCGCCTTGCAAATCATTTTGGTCTTCAGACGTCTACTGTTACGCAGCTATTGAAGAGAAATAATGATTCTGGAGCGATCTCTCGTCAACTGTGTCTGGACAACCCAAGAAAACCTTTCGTGCTGTCGATAGGAAGATCTTAATGATGTTCTATGAAGACCCTTGCCGTACTGCACAGTCGACATAGCTCGCGAGCTAAACAAGTTCAACATCATTGATATTGTTCCCCAGACTGTCAGACGCCGTCTGAATGATGCTGGACTACATGGATGCCGTCCCGTCTTCAAGCTACTCATCAGTGAAAGAACCGGAAGGCGCACCTCGAGTTTGCCCGTAGTCATCTGCACCGAACTCGTCCGGAGTGAAACGACGTACTCTGGTTAGATGAAAGCTAGTTCATGTTGTTTGGTAGCGATAGCGTAAAGTATATCCGTTGCCAAATCTGCAAAATATTTCATCCTCATTACCAAATCTTGACTATCAAGCATAGTGGCAGGTCAGTGAAAGTGTGGGGAGCATTTAACGCAAAAGGAGTAGGTTTCTTGCACAAGAGAGACGAGATTTATCTTTCAATATAACATGCTTCCAAGGATATCAAGGACTGATTCACCAGAAAGAGGATCACTCTAATGAGTCGCCAAGCTAGAACCCAAGCTTGCACCCTGTCCAAAACTTATGGAAGGAACTGGAGAAAAGAAAAAGCAAAGAATTTGTCTGAAAAGTTCGAACAATTAAAAGAGGAATGGAAAAAGATTTACAATCAGTCATCAACATTCTTCTTGACCTTATTTCCTGACGTTTCTAGACTGTTATTGATTCAGAAAACTTTACTGTTCATTATTAAGCATTGTTAAATTATTATAATTGATTTTTGATCAATTAACCTGGATATAATGCCACGATTCGTTTTGTTATGGTGTGTCATTTACATGGCTTTATAAATTTCGATAAATGTGCTAATTCGTTGAAATTTTTGAACATCTCGAACTGAGAACGTTTTCATCGCGATGAAATATCTCTATAAATATGTCTTCGAAACTGGTTGAGTTTGGAGCATAATAATGTCATATAACATCAAATGTAACATAATAATAAATAGTAATAAATCATGCCAGTGGGTTTTTGAAGCTTTAACACACCTTATACATGATAGATCCATGAAACTAAGAGCGCACGGTATGAAGTAAATGTGATATTAGAAGAAGTTAAGTCTTACAATAGCATTAATGCTTTGTTTCTAGTACAATGTATTTGTAAAATCTTGAGAAGTAAGTAAAAGGCTTCAAGAAAAAAGTATAGACACAACAAAGGCTATTACTCATTTCTATCTATCTATTGGAAAGGAATACTTCTATGCATTTTTAAGATTTAATGCAAGTATCGACTAGGAAGGTAAGAATGTCAAACCAAAAACGCAATTAGAACTACAGACTCCTAGCATTATTAAAGTCTGGAGACGTAGAGTCATCGTTCTAAGTATGACAGTTATTATCTCCACTGCAGAACAATTCTTTTCAACTCTTAAACGAGTGAAAAACTATTTGAGATTAACATCTTTTCCTTTAGTTATTGAGAGTGGGCTTCTATAATCTTTTGTGATTGCCAATTCTAAAGCCAAGAAAAGAAATCTTTATTAAATAAAAAATTTTAGAATAATTACGATAATCTTTTGCAAAATAATTTATGACAAACCCTTACATGCTAACAAATTGTGGTAAGGAGTCGAATACGAGCAGTGATACGGTGCGAATGCAACGCGTGTGGTCGCTTATCAGCGCGATAGATCTTCTAAGCTGTTATTAGCCTTATTTATGAGTAAAATATCTCTATTTTAATATTTACGTACAAAGAATATTACGATCAATAATCAAACATCAGCAAATGAAACCAGCATGCAAAATCCAGTGCAAGACCGATCACCTATCACCACTTGTAAACGAGGTGCAAAAACGATACCTATGGACAACATTAATTAGAACAGCACAAGACCGAGATAAATTCGCCACAATTGTTGCCAACCTTCATTAATGGAGATGGCACCAGAAGAAGAAGAAGAAGAAGATGGACAACAGAAGATTTGTTAAAACAAAATATATTTAACCAACTATCCCAACAACAAGAGACGCATGATACTAACCAAAGCCAAATAGAAAACGCTTCATCGCAGCCTACCGCTACTATCCTGGCTAAAACAAAAAATACCACCTATCTATTTGCATAATGCAGTAAATCATAAGGTTTGGTGACAGATATCAAAAATATGGCAAAAGGCAAGTTCACAACAATGTGTAATATAAATTCCATACGCATAAACCTAATTCAAAAAGACGACTGTCGTACTCTCACAAAGTTTTATACTGAAAATAAAATTCCATATCACACCTTTCAAAATCCAAACATCAAACCCTTATCAGTGGTTATTAAAAATGTACCTCGATCACCAACTAAGGAAGAAATAAGCGAAACATTGCATACGGGGTTTTTCCTAAAGCACTATACCTCTCCTTGGTAACAATAGAAACTATAAAAAAGTCGGTAAAGCTATCGCAGTGTCATGGATGCCAGTGCTATGGGCACATGAAAAACTACTGCGCTCTTACCCAGAGATGCGTGAAATGTGCAGGACCTCACAATTATAGTGATTGTCCTAAAAAGCGTGAAGACAAACCCACATGTACAAAATGTGGGAGTGACCATGCAGTAAACTAGCGAGGATGTAGCCACCATAAGAAATTTCAACAGAAACGCGCAAACAACAATCGAAACATCAACACAAATGTAAACAGAACAAGGCCATGTAATGCATACGTCAACGAAACGCAGACCTCCAGCAGAGTTAAAAATCTCTAACACCGGTGTTTTCTCTGAAACTTGCACGTCAAACCCGTCAACAACACGTCTCCCATCAAATACCTGTACCAATATCTTAACGGATCTAATAACATCTTACCTGCCTCAAATTAAAACGTTTATTATCAACACTATAGTACTTCTACTCTTCAATAGACTATAATCCGCTAAAACTCTTAAAAAATATAACAATCCTAAACTGAAACGCAAACGGCATTATTAATCAACACTCAGTCTTTATAGCCTTTTTAGCCAGCATAGAGTTGATATTGCGTGCATCTCTGAAATCCATTTAACTGAAAACGATAATCTAAAAATACCCGGGTACAAAGTATATCCTAAAGACTGAAATGCCAGAGTAGCAATTATGATCAAACAAAAACTCAAACACAGTCATATACCTGACCTTCTCAACCTTAAATTAGAAGTGAAACTAAAGCCAAGTTACTATCCTAAGCATACACAAACAACCAAATAAAAAAGTGGACGATAATAAACTCAAAATTATATTTAACACGCCTGAGCCAACACACAACATGGAAACGCAGAGTAAATAACTCTAAGAGAATTAAACTCAAACATTACTGAACAGTACACGGTTTCGAACTGATGGTGCCGAATGAATACACTAATTTTCCATACAGAATTGACCATCAACACGATATCTTGGATATTGTGCTGCAGAAAAACTTCCCCAAGCAAATAAATCAATGTGTTATAACGGAACTACATTCCGACTACTTGCCTGTATTAGTAAACTTTCTTTGTGAACCAATAACTAGAAACCTCCACTTAAGGGAACGTTCTGATAAAACTCGACCAAAAAATCGATTTTATCGAAAACAATTTTATAAAAAAAGATATTGCATTTAACGAAAAATTACGCAAAAATAGACTTTGCAAGGTAGACCGTATTTTGTCCTAATATTTTTGAAATACTATGGATTCTATGGTAAGTGTAGTTACCTGAAGTACCATAAGATGTCAGGATGTTGACTATGTTAAATTTTAAAAAGTTTGTCTCTATCTTCTTTAACCCTCATTGCGCCCAGTATTGGGCATAGGTCTCCCTCAAATTCTTCCATGTAGCGCGATTCTGTGCTACTCTCATTCATGGCAGTCCTTTTACTCTCTTAATGTCGTCTTGCCATCTCATTATTGGCCTGCCACGCTGTCTCTTGTCTGTCCATGGTCTCCATTGGAGGATTTTAACTTTCCACCTATTGTCTTTGATCCGAGCTGTATGTCCTGCATATTCCCATTTCAATTTCTTCACTCTTTTCACTACATCCGCGACCCCAGTTCTATCTCTTATCCATTTATTTCTTTTTTTGTCTCGTATTGTAATTCCAATCATTGCTCTCTCCATTGCTCGCTGAGTGACTTCCAGTTTTGTTTTTACTTGTTTCGTTAATGTCCATGTTTGAGCACCGTATGTCATTATGGGAAGTATACATTGGTCATATACCTTAGTTCGCAAGCGTTGGGGTATTTTGTTGTTTTTTAAAATATAAGCTAGCTTTCCAAAAGCTGCCCACTCCAGACGTCTTCTTCTATCTATCTCGTGTTCTCTGTTTTCCTTCCTTAATGTTACAGTTTGTCCTAGATATATATACTCGTTGACATTTTCTAGGATAGTTCCATTTATGTTTATTTGTGGGTTCTCAAGACACATTGTCTTCGTCTTATTCAAATTTACTTTTAGACCTATTTTCTTAGACGTTTTTTCTAATTCGTTTATCATAATTTGTAGATCGTCTTTGTTGTCTGCAAATAGAACTACGTCGTCGGCAAATCTTAAATGATTCATTTTTTCCCCATTTACATTAATACCCCTATTTGACCAGTCCAGATTTTTAAATATTCCTTCAAGTGCCAAATTAAATAATTTTGGAGACATTGTGCCTTCTTGTCTAATACCTATATCAATTGAGAATTTATTACTATATGCATGTAATTTAATTGTTGCTGTAGCGTGTTTGTATATATTACTTATCAGTGCTGTATATCGGGAATCTATTCTAGCACAATTAAATTCCTTCATTATTGTCCAGTGTTCAACGCAGTCAAACGCCTTCTCATAATCAATAAAAGCCATGAACAAAGGCAGGTTATATTCTGGATTTCTCGATTAGAATTTTAACAGTAAGTAAATGGTCACAGGTACCATATCCCTTTCTGAAAGCTGCTTGCTCTACTGTCTGATAATCATCTAATTTTTGTGATAATCTGCTAGTCAAGATCTTTGTTAACAATTTATACATTTGAGAAAGTAGGCTGATAGGGAGGTAATTTTGTAATAGTGATGCGTTCCCTTTTTTAAACAAAATTACTATCACGGCGTTATCCCAGTTATCTGGTATTCTCCCTTGTTGTAGGCCCATGTTAAATAGGATTTTTAGCTTGGGGATTACTATCTCTTTGGCTTCTTTGATCATTTCTATTATTATATTATCATCTCCCGGCGCTTTATTGTTTTTCATCGTCTGCAGGGCATGCAAAATTTCGTCTTCACTGATCTCCGGCATATCCTCCGATCCTACATTTACTATTTTACAATTCTCTTTTGGCCCCTCAGGTTGTTTAATGTGCGACTCATATAGTGTTTTATAGTATTTCTCCGTAATTTTTAGGATCTCGTCTGTGTTTCTTATTTCTGTTCCGGCGAAGTCTTTCACTACAATGATTTCTCGTTTCCCATATCTTCTTTTCAGGCACTTCATGCTTTTGTTGTCCTCTATTACTTGCTCTATTTGTTCTTCATAGAATTTTTCTAAATCTTTTCTTATCGTACGCCTCGCTTCTTTTCTCACTTCTCGATATTCATCAGTTGCATATTTTCCTTCTTTATATAACTCTCTTCTTTCTTCTATTTTTTGTTTTGTTTGTTGAGTAATTTTATTTATCTTTTGGCATGTCGTCTTTGTGATTTTTTCCGACGCTTCTGTTAATGCTAGTGTCAGATCACGAGATATTTGGTTTAGATTGTTGTCATTATATTCCTTTAATAGCAACGATTGTCGTATGTATTTTTGATAGGTTTCCCTGTTTTGTTTGAGTGTCTGGGCATTTATCGTTCTTTTATATCTATATTTATATCAGTTAAACTTTTGAACAGTAACATCTGCCCTTACGAGCCGATGGTCGCTTTCCGTGTTAAATGAATTTAAGACTGTGACATCGTTTATGCTTAACTTTTTGGATGAGAGTATATAGTCAATTTCATTCTTGGTCTGCCCATTTGGGCTTATCCACGTCCACTTGCGCTGGGCTTTTTTACTGAAAAAGGTGTTCATGGCGTACAATTTTTGATCTGCCAGGAAAGCTGCTAGCATATTTCCTCTTGGGTTTCTTTCGCCCAATCCATATTTTCCGATGTATTTTTCCTCCTCTATTATATGTCCTATAATCGCATTGAAGTCGCTCATGACTATATCAAGATTAGACATTCCCTCTTTCCTCGCATTTATAATGTCCTCCTATAATATTTCAACATCCTCGTCAGTATATGCCGAAGTAGGTGCATAAACTTGTATTATTTTTATGCGGTAGTTCTTTGATGTTTCTATGATCATATACGCTACTCGTTCAGGTATTCCTTTGAAGCTAATAATATTTGGTATTATTGATTTCTTAACAAGGAAACCTACTCCTCTTTGACTGTCGCTTTCATGGCCGCTATACATTAGTGCATTTCCTGATGGTAGAGTGATATAGCTTTCTCCTTTTCTCCTTACTTCTGCAAGTCCCAATACGTCCCAATTAATTTTACTTGCTTCGTTTTCCAGATCGTATAGTTGTGAATCATCTAGTAGGGATCTGCAGTTATAGGTGGCTACCAGGAGTGAACATTTCTTCTTATGTATCAGTGTCTTGTCCCCCCCAGAATCCTTGGGTCAAACTGAAAGATCAGTGTGGGATTCTGAGCTTTGAGCTCTACCCACCTGGGGTAATTTTGTTTTGGATACTGACATTAACATAGTTAAAAGGGGTATTTGGCATTAAAACGCCACGCTTGCCATTGCGTGTTGGCGAGTTTGGTAAGGGATGGGGTAGGTAGGGGAGATGGGTAGGTGTAAGGGGTAGGAAATGATTTTCCCCCAGAAGTGGAGGTAGGGGCAAATCATTGCTCGCATAAGGCAGAGTCGCGTCCCTGTAATAGGTCTGTTCCATGCCGGGGTCGCATAGGAGTACCTATCTGCTACCTATTTGTCTCTACATACTTTCAAAAAAATCTTTAAATGCGTTTTACTCGAAACCCTGTTTTTGAAACTCGTGGGAACTATGACTCAAAAACTAATCCATGGATTCTTTTATTTTAAAGTAAATTAAATTTATTGGAGCCTATATTTATGAAAAAATTCATTTTCCTGTTAATTATTTTGTTATGACACTTTAAAGAGCAAACAAAAATTGAAAAATCGGTAACGAAAATTGGCATGTCGACCATTTTATTAATTTTCGACTTTTTATTGATATTATCGGTATAAGCTCCAACAAATATTATATTTTTTAAATTTTGATTTCAGATAATTTTTACTAGTGGTGAATTTCCCACCAGTTGGACACCTTTTTTTCGGACAGTCACATTATCGAACAAATAACTAATTACCACGTCATTATTCGTTTATAAAAAAAATCATGTAGTCTAATACATGGTAAATATGTATAAAAAAAAACTTGAGTACTTCATTTGCTTCCTTCTATGAAAAAAAAATCAAGAAAATCATGTAATTTTTGGGTCGCTAGATGAGAATCTCCCCTTAAACTAACTAATGGACTAATCAAATGGGACAATTTTTGAGCTGTGGTAGACTACAACCTTGCGAGATCACATGCATTAAATAATAAGGAAGACATTGATACAGCTATGTCTAATATCACTGCATCAATTACCAATGTCGTAAGTACTCCTGATACAGCATCAGCAAGACACCACAGCGGTAATTATGATCCAAATTACACTATAGACTTAATTAGAAAACGTAGCCAGACAAAATGACAGTGGTGAAAAACTAGAAACTCTAAGAGAAAAAACTTCTAAATAACTTAACGCACCGACTAAAAAGAGAAATGGATGACTACAGAATCCAATCCTATAAAAGATCCGATAATGTGGAGAATCACCAAAATTCTAAAGAAACATAAAGAATTACCTACGCGTACTTCTAGCAATGATACTCTCATTACGAATATTGAAAGAGCAGAAGCTTTTGCTGAGCATCTAAAACAAGTTTTTACATCCTCAATTACCTGCACTCCTACAAAGGTAGCGCAAGTAATCATTCATATAGAGAAGAATTATCTAGTAATTACAGGCGATATTAAACCCACATCTCCAAATAAAGTTGGCATAATTATAACAACATTACAAAAGCAAAAGTTGTACGGCCATGACCTTATACCAAACTTGATGACGCAACACCTAACTAAGAAAAGCTTAGCATATCTAGCAACAATACTTAACGCATGTTTACGAACAGCTCACTCTTCTCAGGCATGGAGACATTCCCATGTTCTCATGTTTGGTAAACTCGGAAAAGACAAAAATACTGTCCAAAATTATAAAACAATAAGCCTATTGATCACTCTTTGAAAACTGTTAGAAAAGGTCATCCACACACGACTGATCAAAGAAGTACAAACACTCAAAATTATCTCAACCTTCCAATTTAGATTCAAAAGCAGACACTATACTTGTCACTAGTTGTAGCGAATCGGCGAAATAATTAAAAATGGTTACGAAAATAAGTGCTCCACTATAGCGGTGTTCTTAGACGCAGCCCAGGCATTCGACAAAATCCTGGATTGAAGGTCTTAAGAAGATGCTCTTAGATATTAACATACCCAGCTATCTTCAAGCAATTACCTTCTCCTTTTTTAAAGAAAACACACTTGCAGTGTAAATAAACTCAGCAATTTCAAGAACAAAATACATCCAAGCAGAGTGGTATCTTAGCTCCCCTACTCTTTAATATCTACACATCAAATACTCCACAAACATCAGCATCGTTGGCAACTCATGCTGGTGACACAACAATTATAACTCGAAGTGCAGACTTGACAGAAGCCTTGCAGCAATTACAGCAAACAACAAATAAAATCTGTAGATGGTTCAAAAGTAGATAAACCCCTTCAAATGCCAGTAAAAAACCTTCACATTAAGAAGAATAATCAACCCACCCAACATTGAAGTTAACTGACAAGTTATTCCTTGTAAACCCTAAGATTCTGCAATTAAATACCTAGGGATCTGCTTCTTACCAGACAAAGCTGAAACTTTCACTTAAATCAGAAACTATACAATGCAATCATAGATTACGACAACTATATCCACTGATAAATCGGAAATCTACGCTAAAGCTTGAATGTGCGATTTTCATGTACAAAACACTACTACAGTTCCTAGCATTGTATGCCTCTCTAGTATGGTGCAACACAAACAAAACCAACATTCAGAAAATACAAAGGTTTTAAAATAAAGTCTTGCAAATCGCAGTAAATGGCCCATGATACATTCGCAACAACCAACAGCATTATAAGCTAGGAGTATTGTATGTTAAAGACTATATTAAAGAAAGTGCCAAAAAGTTCTTCCATAATATAAGTGCGTACGACGGAGCGGTGTACTATAACTCAAACGAAAATTTTCCCAAGAAATAATAACATCTGATGAAGACAGTAACTCTATTAACATTATTATAGAACACGGGGCGCTAATACTAGTCTAGAATGTTAATGCAATACCAACGGTAAGTGTATATAGTTATTAGGAGCTGATTGTTAAAAATGTCACGTATAACATCTATAATGTTGACCTGACAATTGTTAATAAATTTTAAAAAATTTGTAGTAAATTACAAATATTCTACCATACCTTTCAAATTTTTATTATCATTTTAAATTATTAACTAACTTCTAGGCATTATTTAAGTGTTAAAGTAGTTGTTGGTAACATACACAAAGAGTAAACCAAAAAAACTACCCTCAAGTAGATATTTCATTAAAATGTTAAATATATGTTGTAGCGCGTCCAGTAGCTGCTTGAAAAGCTTTTGTGTTAGAAGGTGACGCACTCTTTTCACTGAATTTAGATGTAATTACGATCGTAAAGATATCCGAAGATATGTCTATAATGGCAAGGCGAGAACCTAGGAGTGCCGCATGATTTGTGTCATCGACCTAAGTTATTCATATTTTACCCTCTGCGGAAGGCGCGGTAGCATCATCACTGTAAGGTATTGCCGTAACACAACAATAGTCTATTGTACGCATACGTGCACGTTCATCGAGCAAATATTGATCGATCGATCGCCCCGCCGATCGACCCGCGATTGTAGGAATTTCGCGTCCCTACAGCGCCGCGCCGCCGCCTAGCCGGGCGGTTACACGCAGCATCTTCTCATTACCACGCCGCGCCGTAATTGAATCTCCGACCTCAGACAAGTCGCGTGCCCTCGCCAGCCGAAATCACAATCTTCCCCCTGCGAGGGCGCCCACCTAGCTCATCTGCGCCCCTCCGGCGGCCCTTGCGGCGGCGGCGTTAACTCCCTGCAGGACGCGAGTCATCAGCTCCCGACCCTCCGCTCGCAGATGGGGCGGCCAGATTAGACAAATTAAGGAGCTGTTTTCATTTATCATTAATGCGATAGTGAATGCGGGATAAAGGAATTAATTATTGCGGCGGGGGAAGGTAAGACGCGATCGGGCCCGTTTTTAATTTCGCGGGGCGCTTTGTTGCGCGCTCGCGAACGCGGCGTGGATGCTCTTTATCAGCCGGGCGCTGCTAATGGGTTTCGAGCGAGCCGCCGCGTGTGGCGGGCCCGAAAACGGGCGACGCCGCCAATTTACGCCTTCCTCGTTCGGCGGCCGCCGATTGTATGAAAATTGCACGTAATTCGCTGTAATAACACAAACGAGGTTCTCATAGTTACCACATTTGAATCGCTTCCTGAAATAATAACACTTTTCCGTTTTTATTAGTATAATTTTACTTTAACAATAGTGCAGAGTTGGGATCTGTAATTGCAGCTGCTGTAATTTTATTACCGAAGCAGTTTCCTTATCTTGTTTAGATTTGCCTCGCAAGATTAACACAGAGCAAAAACAGATTAGTTTAACCGTAACAATCTTGAGTAAACTGAAATTGAGTAAATGGTAATTACTTGCTGTGAATGTAGTATGTGGTTACCAAATAATTTCAAATCTATATATTTTAATGGAAATGTTGCAAATTTTGCTTCATCTTAAGGTTGTCTTACGGTCTATAGGGTTATTCAGAAAACGAATAAACAAAACTTAGCACAATTGAAGTACATAGTATTGAGAACCATATTACTCAGTGTAGCTCCTATCAGCAACCACGATCTTTTCGGTCCAGGACCTAGGATAAGGTACATGTAGTAGTAAAGGACTGGAGGGTCTCTGTTAGAAATGAAAACACACACGTATATTTAAACTCGTATATTGTTCTCGTTATTACACACATATTACGTTGACGTTGACTTCACTGGTGTAATTAGAGGTCCCTGAGTCAGGCCCTTAACCTCTGTCCTTTTGTTACGACCTGGCGTGGATGTTGGATAGCCGTGAAGGCCGCCTCCGTGCCGTCTCACGGAGGAATCAGGATCTTTGGGCGCTTGCAACGGGCGCCTCTGTCAGTCTGGTAGTGGTAGATTCCACGGATGGTGGTGTTTGCGTGGTCCTCTGTGACTTGCAAGGTCTTGAGCGATCTGGGAGATGCACTCCTGGATCGTGGGAATGTTCGCGTCTCTGTGTAAGTCAGGGTTCCTCACGAACCACGGGGCGCTAAAGGCGGACCTTAAAGCCCGATTCTGGATGACCTGGAGTTTGTTGATGTGTGTTTTTGCGGCCCAGCCCCGAACTGGTGCCGCATACATCATAATCGGTCTTAAAACCGTCTTATACAAAAGCAGCTTGTTTTCTGTAGATAGGTGGCTCCTGGAGTGGAGGAGGAAGCCTAGTGCCGCTCGCGTTGCTTTTGTTTTTGTGGCCGTTCTTTCTATGTGCGGTCTCCAAGTCAGTTTCCTGTCCAGAATCACCCCGAGGTAGGTTGTTTCTTCCTTCCAGGGTATCTCCCTTCCAAAGATCCTGAGTCTTGCCAGGTCATCTCGCCAGTGAAGTTTATTGGTGGTCCTATTCTCCACCTGTCGCACCAGTCTTCTAGGAGGTTGATCTCCTCCTGCAGTCTCCTCGTGACGGAGGCTGGTCTGATGGAGCTGGACAGAACTGCCGTGTCGTCTGCGTGTTGGGCCAGTGTGGTGGAGGGCGTCGTTGGCATGTCCCGGACGTAGAGATTGTAAAGCGTCGGGGACAGCACAGATCCTTGAGGGACGCCGGCTCGTAGACGTCTCTCCGATAACCTCAGGCTTCCGAGCTTGATTCGGAACTTCCTTCCAGAGAGAAAAGACCGAACAAGCTGAATCATCGGGAGCGGAATTGTTGTGGACGCCATCTTGTACTACAGCCCGTTGTGCCACACTCTGTCGAAGGCCTTTGCAACATTGAGAAAGACTATACCCGTGGTTTCTTTCTTGGTATAGCCCTCAGTGATGCGCTCAACCACCCTAAGGAGTTGGAGGGTGGTTGCGTGGTCGGATCGGAAACCAAACTGACTCTCCGGAATCAGTTGGAGGCCTTCGACTGCTGTCCTCAAGCGGTTATAGTTGATTTGTTTCACAAGCTTACCTACGATCGATAGCAGGCTTACCGACCGGTAGTCTTGTGGAAAGGTCCCTGATTTCCCAGGTTTCGGGAGCACGACGACGTCAGCCACCTTCCAGGAGCTGGGAAATCTGTCGGAATCTAAGGACAGCACTGGCGATTGTCAGCACGCAGACGACAGCCTTCTTTGGGAGCGCCTTCAGCTCTCGGTTCGGGATTACATCCGGGCCGGGTGCCTTGCGGGGATGAAGGGCTCGAATCGAGGATTTTTTTGTAGTCCACCGGTTCGATGGGTTCTTGAGGCTCCTGCCTTCGAAGGCGGTCCACAAAGTTGTCGACGTGGTCTAGATGGTCAAGGTCCGCGTCGTCGTACCTGATGTCACACTGCTATTCCAGGGCGTCGGTGAAGGCTTCAGCTTTGTCTGAAACAGAGTAGACGACGCCTTGTTCCCCGTGGATGGGCAGTATCTGGGTGGGGCGGTTCCTTAGGGCCTTGACCATCTTCCAGAGACTGTTGTTTGCCACGTCGAGGGCCTCCAGCTTCCGCTCCCAAGTGGCTTGGCGGTGCTCGTAGATCGCAGTCTTTAGCTCCGCTGTGATGCGTCGGTATTCCTGCGAGTCGGCAGGGTCCAGGGAGCGTTGAGCGCGCCGTCTTGCCCGGTGCTTCTCTCGGATCCGCTCTTTTAGCTCTCGGGGTAGCAAATCCCGTCCATCTCCCGTGCGTACGGGATTTGTGGCGAAGCGAATGGATGTGTGAATGGAGCCGGTGAGATGATTTACCGCCTCCTCTAGGTCTTCGCTAGAATACACATATTAAAGCAGACGCTCTCAACAAAATTGCAGATTGCCTAGCGTTAGCGCGCGCCAAATATGCACAGCGCCACCGGTATTGCACTTACTACATTAAACTTAGCGTTTTCTTCATTCCCCCACCAAGGACTTGTCCTTTACAAAGTATTTAAATTTCTAGTAAAACTCAAAACTATGTTAGGTATAAACAATTTAATGTGCCGCCGTGACAATGTGCGTTAAATTAATTTTGTTTAGTTAAGACACGCAGTTTACTAATGGGGCGTTTAAAAAAGCCTCCTTTAAATTTGATAGTTACAACTCGCGTCACATTGTCAGGTTCAGCATGCTTATCAACTATTTTTTCTAGAACCCACTTGGCAGATGGAATGTTATCATCCTTAACTACTACTACATCTCCAACATCAACATCAGGTTTTTTAGTACACCATTTGTTTCTACGATTTAAATTACTCAAAAATTCTTTAGACCATCTTTTCCAAAAAGTATTTAACATTTTCTGTAATAATTTCCATATTTATAGACCAGTTACATTGTTATCTACGTAATTTACGTCACTAATTCTTACCAAGGGCTCTCCTACCAAAAAATGACCAGGTGTCAAGGGGAGGGGATCATCTGGGTTCATCACAATCCTTGTGCATCGTTGTAAAGGATCTCATCCGTTCTTCTTCATGTGTTTCAGCTACATCAACACTCTCTACGTTGATCACTGTTTCAGACAGCCATTTAGGGCCGTTCCACCAAAGTTCCTCGCTTTTCAATTCAGTTGGTTGTAGGCCTCTTGATGCGCAATCATCAGGATTCATATGCGTCGATACATGTCCCCACTGCTCGACATCCATTGTTGTGTGAATCTGTGATACACGATGACTACCGTAAGTAATCCATTTATTTATACGACGAGGTAACCAATCTAACACGACGGTTGAGTCTAGCCAAGCGTAAATATCTTGCTTAGGTATTTCTATTTCTTGTGATAATTCACTAATTAGTTTTGCAGCTAAAACTGCTCCACAAAGTTCTAATCTAGGAATTGACACCTCGTTTTCAATCGGCGCAACTTTAGTCTTGGCAGGGACTAGCTTCACGTGTACTTGCTCATTCTCGTCCACAACTTTTAGATAAACTGCAGCTGCATAAGCTACACTCGATGCGTTTGAGAACGCATGTAGTTAAAGTTTAGATTCTTAATATTCTAAATATGTCGTAACTTGTTTCTAAATTTTAACCACTCAGTCATTAACTCTGATGGTAATTCACTATCCCAATCAAGATTTGCCTTCCACAACTTTTGAATAAAAATTTTGGCAGTAATCACTACCGGTGTAATCCACAATAGGATCATGTCTGAAATGTCTGAAAGAACTTTTCGTTTTGTGATAGGTTGTTCAGGCTCAGATAAGTTTACTATATACTCAAAGTTATCTGTAGTTCTGTTCTAACAAATACCTAGTACCTTCATCATGTTGTCAACCTTGATTGTTACTGATTGCTCTGTATTTAACTTGTTCTTCTCGATATAATCCAGAAAATGTCGGTTGTTGCTACTCCACTTTTGTAATTGAAACCCACCAATGTTCATTAGTTTACTCATTTTCTCGTATATCTGTAGGGCTTCTGTCTCTGTCTCACAACCTGTCATTAGATCATCTACGTAATAATCTCTTTTAGTTATCTCTGCTGCTGATGGATATGTATCTCTCTCTAGTTCTGCTAATGTTTTCACAGCAAGATAGGGAGCAGAAGCAGTGTCAAACGTTAAATAGTTTGTAGTGTTGCATCGGCATCTCAGGACTAATTCTCCACAGAATTCTTTGGAAGTTAGCGTCGTTCTCATTCACGTAAACTTGGCTATACATTTTTACTAGATCAACTAGATAGGATGTCTACGCCACCTAAGCAAAAGATGTCGTAAATCCTGTTGAAGTTTAGGGCCTACTTGTAGGTCATCGTTGAGCGATACGTTGTTTAATCCCTTACTCGAAGCATTAAATACAACCCGAACTTTCATTGTATCCTTACCCTCTCGAACGACTGCGTGGTGAGGCAAATACACGGCAGTAGGATTTTTGATATCGTTGCTGTCTACTAGCTTCATGTGATTTAGTGTCGTATACTCTACCAAAACTTTGTTGTATTCATTTAAAAGCACAGGATTTTTACTCAGTCTTCTCTCTGACGCAAGTAGTTTTTATGTAGCAATGTCACGTGATTTACCACACTGGCATTGTGGATCAGCTGTCCTAAAAGGTAATGTCACAATAAATCTCCCGTCCTCACGTCTTGTAGTTTCTTCATAAAATTGTTCACAAAGTTGCTCTTCTCTCGTTAGTTTTTCTCGGTACTGTTGGGCTCGTTTTCCATCTCCCAAAAGGTTTTTAGTAACTCGTCTTATTTTATTTGAAAATACAAAGTTTTAATGTTTTGACTACTCGATTCTTGTGACACCTTTCCAGACAAGATCCATCCAAATAAAGTGTTTTGTGCTATTAAATTTCCGAAGTGACTCTTTTTAATGCCATCTAGCAATATTTCTCCATAAACGTCGGCTCCGAGCAACAAGTCTACTTTTCCAGGAGCTGCAAATCCCGGATCAGCGCGAGGTAAGTTTTTCAGCTCTAGCCAATCAGGGATGTGTATTTTGCGATACGGCAACGAGAGGTAAATGATTTTAATACATAAGCATTACCCCGTATTATTTTTTCAGGTTCCAGACGTGATTCAACTTCAATACTAACTACGGGTTTAACCATAATTTGACCACCTCCCAAACTTGACACCTGACCATTTACATTTATTCGTTTTAAACCTAATAATTGGACTGTATCTTCATAAACAAAAGAAGCTTGCGAGCCTTGTTTAAGTAACGCCCGAATAACAAAAGATGAACCGTTTCTAAAATTAGTTTTTACAACAGTCGTCGCTAACAATACATTATAAGTTTTTAAATCTCCTCTCGAAAAACGGGCTATCACAGTTGTATCGTTAATTGATGAATTCACTTCCCTCTTAGCTTGTTGTATTTCTCCCTTAGGTCTCCCATTTTGTCTTGAATTATATTTTTGTTTATCGTCATTCTCAAAATGAAGTAATGTGTGATGTTTTCTCCCACATTTGTGACACGATGTATTTTGGTGACACTTGAACACTGGATACGTAGGCGCAAGACAATTGAAGCAGAGCCTTTTTGTTTGTGCGATATGATGTCTCTCAAGTACTGGCTGCTTCTTAAATTGAACACAATAACATATGTAATGTGGCCCGTCACACATGGCGCATAACTGTTCAGATGTACTCGGCTTCACACTTACTGCGGAATGAAATACTTTAGCGTCTTTATCCTTAAACAATTGGTTTGAATTCTTGTGTTGTATGTTTGATTTAGCGCTTGTTGTTTGTTTACTTATATCTAGCATCTCCAGGCTTCTAAAGCGAGTCTCTAAAAACTTTTCCAATTGAACCCATTTAGGTAGATCGTCTTCTAATCCACTCACATAATTTTCCCACTGTCTGTGTGACTCCACGTCCAATTTAGGCACAATCAAGTAAATTATTATTGCATCGTCAATAGATAGTGCCTTATTTTTGTTATATAACAATCATGTGATATTATTATTTACTCCTCCCTGTTAAGAGGAGACTGTAAATTTAGCAATTCATTAAGAAAAAAATCCAAAAATTAGGAAAATTCGAACAAAAGTTGCACTATTTTCTAATATTTTTCGATTAATTGTCTTTTGTTTAGTTACAGTAATTTTATTAAGAAAATACAGCAGAAATGTTGATTAAAATAGAAATATTGTTAAAAAAAATATTATTGCAATTACAAGATTTTATAAACTGGATATCAGAATAGAACAGAGATAGCAAAATTGCTATCCTATTACTTAAATCTAAAGTAATTAATATTTGATTGGCCAGCCTTTGTTCTCGATAATCAATTCGTATCGTTTGAGCACGGAATTCATCAGCTTTTACAACTTCTTATTCAAAGTACAACGATACCAAGCTTGAGTTAGTCATTCGATTAATTCAGTTTTTTATTGCAGATTTATTTTTTAGTATAATGTTAGTTATTTTTTGCCGTAATTTTTCTATGAGATTAAAATATGAAGATTTCATTGGACATTTTTTTCTGTTAATTTTATATTATATATTTATATATATATATATATATATATATATATATATATATATATATATATATATATATATAAGCTTCCCAAAAGGCCTGTAATTCCATAGCTTGGATATTCTTCTCCAAGTTACCCGGTCTGACACTTGTCTTCTTCACTCTTTAACCCCTTTTAGTTGTAGGTCTTTCTCAACCGCTTTGAACCATCTCTGCCTAAGTCTACCCCTTCTTCTTCTCCCATCTATATTTTTGACTGGTCTATTATATTTTACTGATATGGCCTAGCTATCTAATCCTTTGTCCTTTTATACAGTTTATTATATTCGTTTCTCCAAAAAGATTTGCAATTTCTTTATTACTCTTTCATTCCTATCCCAGTTCTGTCCTTTTACCTCCAAATATTTTTCTGAGTATCTTGCGCTCTCATATTTCCAACTTATCTCGTTCGCTCTTGTTTAGAATCCACGTTTCACAGACATATGTTACAGTTGGTCTTAGCACAAATTTATATAAACGCCCTTTCGTGTTATACGAAGTTTCTTTAAAAATTAGGATTGCTCTTAACATACACGCATTTGTATCACCTTTCATGAGTCTTGCCTCTATTTCACTTTCGTTCTTTTCGTTTTCTGTTATAACCACTTTTAAATACTCGTGCTGTTCTACTCTTTCCAGTCCTATTGTTTCTTGATTGCCTATACACATCTCTAGATTTTTTCGTTCCATCTTTCTTCGCACCCTTTTCATGTATTTTGATTTTTTACGTTTATTTCTAGCCCCATTTTTTTGTTCTATTATTAAAGCTTTTGCTATTTTACATAACTCTTTCATCAATCTTGTCATTAATAAGACATTGACCGCGTTTTGTTTAGTATTGTCCCCGTTCAATTTATTTTTGCTTATTACCACTCTTAAGGAAAATATAATTTTCTAGCTCAATTATATCTGACCCTGTTTGCTTCGTCTCTTTCCAAATTTTTTAGTGCACCTTCATAGCACGCACCGTGCACATTCCATATTTCTTTATTTATTGTTTCCCTTAACTTTTCCTTTGCTTATAATGCTACTGTAGTTGTCGACTTCCGCACCTCTACTTTATTTTTTGGAAAAAGTGGTAGGTGCATTCCACTTACCCCGTTTGCTGCAGCTAATTATTTTCTTTTGCAAGCTGCAGATAGTTCTCCTGATTGTTCCAGACATAGGTATTTCGGTTTATTATAAGTTTCTTATATCTAACTTTTACAAGATTTTCGTCGCTTCTTACTTTCTTTGCCACATCTCTTACTGTTTACTCTTTAAGTGTTAAGTTGCTATCAATCTCTATGCGTGAGCCCTTTAGCTTGCTTTATTTTTCAGTATTTTCATATTATCTTTTTATTCTGCCAGCTTTACTACTATTCTCTTCTTTTGTCCACCTTTCCAATTGGATATCCTTTCTTGATTTTTGGTTCCAGTCCTATTTTTCCTTTTATTAGTTCTTCCACTTCTGCTTTTATACTTTCATCTTCTTCCTGCAACCCTCATATTATTATATATTTTTTTCTCTTTTCTTTATCTAACTGTTCAAATTTATCTTCTAGAGTTGCTATTTTTATTTCCAGGTTTTTTCCATTATTTCATTTTCTTGCTTATTTTACTTTTCAGCTTTGCTATCTCAGTAATTACTTTAGTTTTATTCTTATCCATATCATCTTTTCTTAGTTTTGCCAAGAGTTGCTTTATAGCCCCCAGCTCTATTTGTTCTGGCTGTCAGTTAGTAGATTCTAATATCGGGTTACCTGGGCTGGAGTTTCGTAGTTCTTTCTTCTCCTAGCCTTTGTCTTTATCGATTGTTGTTCCTCGCTTTCTTATCCCCCTTACTAGCCTTTTGTTTGGTATTACGGGTACCTTTTGACTTCTTTTAAAGGTCAGCAAATCACATTTCCATTTCTCGAAGTCTTCGGGTATTTCTTTCCTCTTCTTGCTCGCCTTTTGCACTTTCAGGTCTTTTGTCACACTTACGTTGTTAAATCGCCTGTTTTGGTTTTCCGTAGACTGTTTCTCTTGACCAAAAAATGGAATTAACTCGTAAACATTTTTGTGCGATAATTTTTTACGACTTTTCACGTTGATATTATCTCAACAACAGTGCGTCGATCAACTCACTTCGACATTTGGTGATAAACTTCCTCACAGAGCCATTGTACATACATTGTTGTTTCAATGAAATTAATTGTGGTCATAGTACGCTGGCGGATGAATTTAAAAAAGGCCGTCCAAAATTGGCTGTAGTGCCAGCATCGATTAGAACACCAAACATACTACCTGGGGTTCCAGGCTAATTTTATTTAAAGAGCAAGCACCCTTTCACACCATACAGCAGCATAACCTAAGAGTCGATTGGAAAGCTAACCTACTGGTCGATAGATCTACGCAAAATCCCCGACCTAGATTCAGACCACTTCCTAATAATAATAATTTTGAGTACAAACTTTATATGGAAAACCACACCATTAAGATTTTGTACCTTTATAACTAACTGGAAAAAATATCAATTGTCCATAAATAACAACATTAATCTAGCACATAAAATGTATACATCCAGCAAAATCGATGTAACCGATGTACCTCACAAAGCTTATTTAACGGGCTGCCTGGCAAGCTACTAAAATTGATCAGACTGCTACAGACAGCTTGTAGCAGAAAAACGCAGAGTTCATGGTAAATGGCACAGATCCAGAAATCTTCGAGACAAGACTACACTAAATAATCTAACCCACAGACTGCTCAATGTCATCCAAAAAAAAAATAGAAATGCATCATTTACGTACTACATTTCTACCTTATCACCAGAGAACCACACAATCTAGAAAGCGAATAAAATGCTTACAAATCCTGTTACTCAAATACCACCCCTAATAAAATCAGCTGAAAGCTGGGCTTATTCAAATGTAGAAAAAGCAAATAAAGTCTTCAACTCATTTTCATCTAATAATCTTAATGTTGACAAAGAGATAAAGGAATATCTCAGCTCGCCTAGGCTATTACCTCTACCACCAGTTTCACTTGCAGAATTACATAGAGAAATCAAACTAATCGGCTCATATAAAACCCCTGGTTACGACCCTATAGTGAAAAATACACTAAAGCATCTTTCTAAAAACTTAATAGTGCTTATCACAACAATATACAATCGTATGCTTAATATTTATCACTTTTTCACTCAATAGAAATTCGCATTAATAATTATGATCTCGAAACCTGGAAAACCTCTGCAAGATGCAGCCTCCTACCTGTGATATACAAAATATTTGAACGTTTAACCAAAAAAATAACCTTTCCAGCGGAGTTAATTCCTACACGCCAATTCACCTTCCACGAAAAATATTTAATCATCCAGCAACATCCTAGAATAGTCAACTAACTCAAAAAAACATTCGCAGAGAAGAAAGTGGTTTTTGAATATTCAACAGGTTTTCGATAAGGTTGTAGGCTCTTATACGAAATTAAAAGAAAACTACCTTACCAAATCTTCCTTCTCTTAAAATCTTATTTAATTCAAAGGCATTTCCAAGTTCTGTTCGAGGATACCCTATCAAACTACTATGCTATCGGCTCCGGTGTTCCGCAGGGAGGTGTCTTCGGTCGTTTTCTATTTCTTTATACCAAAAACGTACCAACCACAGGCAATACTTTAATTGCCACCTTTGCAGATGACACTGCTAAAATGTCATCTAATAACAACGCTGACCACATATCTGAAAAGCTCCAATCAGACCTAAATCTCTTGCAAAGCTGGCTCGATCGGTGGTGGATTAAAGTATATAATACGTGTATAAATAAGTTCTCAGCTTTCTATTTCACAGGACGCAAATCATCGTTTACATGTAACGTATTAGTCCGGCCTCTTGCGGTTTTAAAGCAATGACATTTGATCTTTCGAAACATCATGCGATTTGGTGTTTGATGCACATAACCTCAATAATCAGCTGTGTTCACGATGGCAATCACAAAAGAGCATATTCGATTTTCTATCTTAAGAAAAACGCTGCTGAAGCCACCGAAATGATTTGTGCTGCATATGGTGAGAATTCTGTAAGTCATGCAACGTGCAAAAAGTGGTACCAAAGATTTCGCGGAGGAGAGTTTAGTCTTGAAGATCAACCACGCGCTGGACGCCCTCAAACATTTGACACGGATGAGCTGCAGACATTGCTAAATCAAAACAATGCGCAAACTGAAAAAGAGCTTGCAGAACAGCTTGGCGTCACTCAGCCAGCCATTTCCATACGTTTGCATGCAATGGGTAAGATACAAAAGGAAGGCAGATGGGTTCCGCATAAACTGTCCGAAGGCAACAAAAATCAACGGCGTGACACCGCACTCCATTTGCTTTCAAGGAACCCAAAAAAGGATTTTCTGCATAAAATTATTACGGGCGATGAAAAATGGATCTTGTACGACAATACCAAGCGCAAAAAATCATGGCTAGACCCTGGAAAACCTTGGACATCGACTCCAAAGCCCAATACCCACGCCAAAAAGAATTCGCTCTGTATCTGGTGGGATCGGAAAGGTGTGCTGTACTATGAACTCTTAAAACCAGGTGAAACAGTTACGGCGGATCGCTACCAACAGCAACTCATCAATTTGAGCGACGCAATCGAAGACAAGAGACCATTTACTGGACAAGAAATTCGCAAAGTCATCCTGTTCCATGATAATGCCCGACCACATGTTGCGAAGGCGACGCAAGAACACATCTTCGCGTTAGGCTGGGAACTTCTCCCACATGCGGCGTATAGCTCAGACATGGCCCCTTCCGATTATCATTTATTCCGATCGTTACAGCATCACTTGGCTGATACGCACTTCAAAACAGAAGAAGAAGTCCGAAAATGCATCGATAACTTTATCGTCTCGAAGCCGGTGAGCTTCTATCACCAGGGAACTCGCAAGCTACCCGAAAGATGACAAAAGGTCATCGATGCCAACGGAGAATACTTTGATACTTAAGCTTTTTTTGTTTGTTTTTAAATAAAACTTTAATTTTGCAGAAAAAGCTGAGAACTTATTTATACTAAATCAACAAAAATCACTTTTACTATTAAATACTCTACTTGCCCACAAGTCATTATTTACAATCAGCCCATCCCAATAACAACTGAGGTGAAATACTTAGGACTTCATCTTGACCAAAGACTAACTTGGAACCTCATATTAAAGCTAAAAGACAGCAACGGACTATAGAAGTAAGCTGTTTTAACGGACTATAGAAGTAAGTTGTTTTAACACCTGTACGGTCCTACGAGATTAAGCTGTGGGGCTGTAATAAGCCATCGAACACCAAAATCTTGCAGTCCTTCCAATCAAAGATATTGCGTATTTTAACTAATGCACCTTGGTCTGTCAGAAACCAAACCCTCCATAACGACCCCAAAATTCCCTTCATGCGCACCTTAAATCATACTGACCAACTCATTACCAATCTCTACACCTGCCAGCCTGTAGATAGAAGATTAAATAGACTATGGTCAGAAGACCTCATTGAGTTAATTATGGAAACCCGTTAGTGTACGGTGCCCTACTCGTGTTAAATAACTTCCATGTCAACTCATTTACTTATTACTGTATAATAAAAGTAGATTGTAAGTTGGCAATAGAATTGTATTGGCCGTCTGGGAGAATATTGTGAAAAACAATAAAAAAGTGTTTAACATTAAACATTTGTTTTTGTTACTTTTTTGCAATAGATATCGTGCAGCTCTTCTATAAGTGATGATCTCATTCTCCAAATTTTGATCCTTAAATGGATAGTACCAGTTTGTTTTTTTGTTTTGTGATTTAAACCAAAATTTGCTGATATTAGATATTGCTTTGTTGGTTATAACATAATGACTTACAGATTGTTATCCTCTGGAACTGTTGTGCCTTGTAAAATACAAAAATAAAATTCAAGGTATAGCCGAAGATACTCTATTGATGTCGTCCCAAATTAACCAAGAGTAAAAGTCTTACAAATTTGATAATATGTGAGTTAATTCTAACAATTTAAATCATTTGATATTAGAAGCAATCTAATCGTAAAAAAAAAAAAATACTTTACGGCGGTTCCTGAAAAGAATGTTATTGCATAATCGATAAACGCAAGAGATTAATACCGTATGGATTTATATTCGCTAATCTCGCATCCGCCCCACGCCTAGTTACGCCCTGATCAATCATAATAACAGTAATCAGTGCGTCCGCTGATAGAGAACCAGCACGAGAAACGAAAATATGATTAAGTACGGAGCCATTAAACCGCGAGTTAATTTACGCACGTACCCTGCCATTTTAAAATTACATTCCTGCCGGCCGCTGCAGGCCCAGCGCTCGACGGTCTGTGAGCCACAGCCGCTCTATTTGCATTAATTCGTTCCTGTGTTCGGCAGGCTGCCGAAGCCAAGCGTGTAATTTGGGCAATCATTAATCACGGCAATTTGAGGCTAATTTTTTACACCTGTTATTAAGAGCTCGCCGAAGACTTGTAAGTCGCGCTCAAAGTCGTGCCGAGCCCGGATTAATCGGCTGTTGACTCCGTTTCGCATGCCGGCATTCGATTTGACGGCATCGTGGCGCACATTGTCTCCGCCCGCACGGAAAGCCAAATACACCGATCCTGGAGGAGACGTCAATATTTGCTTAAAGTATCGGCGCACCTCTGTGAAATTTTACACCACTTAAGCCCAGGAAGCAGCGGCTCTTTCCCACGTTCTGTCGTTTAGACGGCTTTGTTTCGCGCCGGGCTGCCTGCCGTAGCCAGCCAATTTTTGTCAAATTAACGACCTCTCGTCAAGAAGCAGATAAAATTGTTATTTCCTCTTATCCACGACGCTCCGAAATAACTTTTGCTCTTGAAAAATGTAGGGTGATCCAAATTGACCTTTAAAATTCTAACTGCGTTCACGTTCTGTGAATGTTGAAAGTTTGACTTTGTACAGTTGCGGAATGGGACACTCGCTAAAGCGCGGCCGTTAGAGCGCGATGCCATTAGAGCCCGATGATATTAGAGCGCGAGAACATATATTTTATAAAAGTACGAGTAGTGGTATATTCAGATACAATGTTTTTAATCCCAATATCTACTTAAACATTTTTTTTAGGTTTATGAGGAGGTTCAACTTATGCCCTTAATTTTTCATAAAATACATCGCGGCCACATAGAATTTTTTTGATGTATCAAAAAATTTCCATGTCGTCGGACGGTTCATCGATAATTCACATTGTAGTTTCGGGTGTGAGGATTCTGCATGATTATTGTTACGATTAGTTTCGGATATGACTCCGTTATAGACTGACCATATCTAGGGATGAAATAAAGGAAACCCCCGTCCATTCCCTCTGCAATTGGGACACCTGATATGATTGTCTTCAAACTATTGCAGAAGTTCTCGTAATTTATTTGGGAGAACCGCCGAAACTTGGTCAACAAATTTGTCCCAATCAGCAATACGTACAAAAGGCAATGCCGATACCATCTTGACATTCACTGCAAATTTTGCGTCGTTGTTATATCTCTCCAACCGATAGTAATCTACCAGTCATTTATTTTATATTTTTCGTCAAATGGAAGAAGCATTTCAATTTTTGGGCGCCTGAGAAAACTTTTTTGAATGAATTTATTGCCGCCAGCTCATAATCCACCGATATCCTCTTTGGCTGCAATATGAGGCCTAAATCTTTTATCACGTCAAATATGGATTTATATGTTGCTTGCTGTTTATTCGAAAGAAGAGCATACAATATAAGATGGATACCTTCAAATTTTTTCGTCAATATGCTGTACACTTGGTAGAATAGTTTGGGTGTTGATTTGAAAATTCTGTCAATGAACCAATGCTCAAACATTGGATATAGGATTCAAGTTATAGTAAAAACTTTATTTAAAATGCAATAAGTATGTATGAGCAAATGAATCAAGGAAAAAGTAGTATATTAGGTACCACATATCTTTAAATTGTTTTTCCACCAAAATGTTAATATTTAGCTTGATAATTTATTGTCAATCAGTAAACATTCGTCTATTTGTTCATCAGGGCATCTTATAAGACTCCAGAATTATTATATCGCCAAATCCTTGAGGCACTGCGGGGGTAGAATTAATTTGGGTTCTCTTCCTCCTTACCATTTTCTTGGGGAAATCATTGCTTGGGAACGCCACTTGAACATTGGGTACCATACCATCATACAATGATTGATAATTTGCAAAGTTGTCTCCATAGTTTATACAGCTCGACTTTTAATCTTATTTACTACAACAGTAACTGTAATTGCAGCGGCACAACTGTCGTGATGGTGTTGGTTCACTTGTCGCAAAAAAGTTTTTTCAACAGTGGTATGCAAGATTTGATCGAGCATCTCCAACATTTATTTGTTTTACAGGTACCGTTTTGATCAAATCGATACATGTAACCATCTAAACAAAGTTCTTTTACCCTTTAAACCACTATGTTTGTATACATGACATACATCACGAGTACATATATACTAATGGTTTTTAAAGTTTGCTTCTATCATGCTTAATATTGCTCCTTCATATAATTTTATATTTCGCGCTCTAATGTCACCGCGCTCCAGTCTCCTCGCGCTTCAATGTCCTCGCACTCTAATGTCCTCACGCTCTAATAGTAACGCTTTAGTGGCTGCGCTTCAGTGTTCTAAATTGGTACAGTTACTATTTAAACACTTGAAAAAATTCAACAAAAGCTATCAGGAAGATGCTAAACAACTTTATTTTCGATAAAACCAACGATTTGAACAAAACGGAACCATATGTCACGTAGCACGTAAAATGCTAACTTTAGTTTAAACCAAATTTTTTGATCGTGTTATTTCGCAGAAGGGCGACATCGATTAGTCATCACAATCTTGCGATCCATTAGACTTTTCTTCAGGGGCTATTTAAAGGAAAGGATTTATCCTGGTACGATTCTACGGCTAAAAAAGAATACCAAACTTGTAATTGCTGAAACACAGCCGCGTGTACGGGAAAATACTATGGAAAGTTTTGCTAAAGGAATAGTCGCATATCGGTAGAATCGTAGGGAGTATTAGATTGACATCATATTTTATACATAACTAGTAATAAAGTTCGGATTGTTCTAATATTTTGTGTTTTATTTAAGAAAAATGTCCTAAACTTCAATTTGTATCACCCTATAGTTAAGTTTGATGGACTCGGCAATTATTTAAGGATTAATTTGCCGCCGCAAAAATAGATTAATTTTATTTTCAATGCAGAGGGAGAGGCCCTAAGCGATAAGCGGCATTCAAATCGGGCCGGGCTTAAGCGGGAATTCTCTCGTCTTGTTGCGAATCCTTCTTGGGACAGCACCGTACCTGGCGCGTTGGAGCGCTCGGGCTCCGTCCTTGCAGGAGCGCGGGTTCATCAATCACTCTCAAGCCGGCACTACTTGTCGTCCAGCAGAAGAACACGATATGCTCAGATCGACCCCATTAACGCGGGCCAGCTTTGTGACCCTAAATATGCATACAATTAGCTGTTAAAACCATTAGGGCGACTGCGACGTGTGTTTCTGACAGTCATGATGGGTGGCTCGTGAGGGTGTAGGGCCTTCTCGTTACATGTGCCTGAGGTTGCTATCTAAGTGTTGCCCGTCCTTTTCCCATAGATTTGTCTGTGCAAATAATGGTAGTGTCTTGATACGGGTGTTAATACTTGGCGCGTTTATGCTGTTTTTAATTGCTCTGGCGAGTCTATCTATCATAAAACTAATTAAGGATAGAGCAGAATAGTGTGCATCAGTATGCTGACCTGTTGTTCTTAATTATTAGATAATTTATAATCCAATTAAATTCTTAAAACATGGTTTTTACTTTAACATAACATTTCATTCCAACAAGCGTTAGCTTCCGTGTTGTAGTTCAACGCCCTTAATAGAAAGGGAAAATGATTTATGTTTGATTTTATTTTAAAAATTTTGAATAATTTTGGATTAAAATATATTTTTTATGTCTCTTAGTAGTACACAGAAAATTAATGTATTTTTTACAAAATGTTTATAACAATAAACAAAACGAAATCACGCGATATAAAAGTTACTTTAAATGCATATTTGTTTATCAATATGCTTTATAATTAGTAACTTAATTAGTTAAGTTTACTATATTTATCCTTTGTAAATTATTACTGTTGTCTACAAGGTGCGCTTAAGTTCTAAGGTTTAAAAAAAATTTTCTCACAAGTGGGAGTAAGTAGAAATATCTCTGAAAACGTAATATACATGGTAGCGTCATACAATGTACACAGGTCGAATTAGCGCCATTGGAGTAAGAGTTGTTTTACATACTTAAAATGGCGATGTTTAGTGTTCAAGAACAACGCTTTCTTCTCTTGCGTGGTGAAATGCCCATCTAAATTCATCACCGATTGAGTGAGCATGCGGTATAGGCGTTATTGATGTTTAAAATGTGCGTTCGTAGGTGCCAAAGTTTAAAGATTGACAGTATGTCAATGAATTGAAGCGGCCTCGACTACGAACCAGCCAGATCTAAACCATGTTTGCGCGAGTAGAGCAAGATGTTATAGAAGACCCTTGACTAGGTGTGCGTGATATCGCCTCTAAACTTGACATTTTCGTAGGAACTATGGAGTCCATTTTGCATGATGACCTGAAAATGCGGAAAGTTCCTTTAAAGCGGGTTCTACGAATGCTGACCGACGAACACAAGACGTGGGCGGCAATGTCTCAGGGCATGCTGATACGTGATGCCTCCATGAATTTCCAACCATGAAGGACACTCTTCGTGGCCGCTCATTTTCCAATCAAGTCGCTATTGCATCAGCGTTTTTCCAGTGGGCAAAACACACCCCTACAAAAAGTTTTCTCAACAACTACGGAATTATGGCGGCGACCTTGTAAAAAATGTGCATGTATAGCGAAAACTATGTTGAGAAGTAACAGAAGTTTCAACTTTCTTGAGTATGTTTTCAGAAAAACATTAAAAATTTTTTAGATCCAGTAGGATAACATTCTAATTTTCTTAGATAATTACCACTAAACCTCACTATCACTTATTTTACATTGTCAATTTTTAAATCATTTACAATTTCCGTAGTTCTCACAAAGTAAAAAACCACGTACATAGCACGTAACACTTTGGAATAAAATATTTCGATTGTGTAGATATTGGAGTTACTTGTAATACCTAACAACTGGATGCGGTAGGTCCAAGAGAGTTTGAAAACTATACTATGGACAAGAAGATTATTAGATACAGATAGCTTAGATTTTCTGACAAGTATTCAGTAATGCTGAATAAACATTAATCTAATCTGTTTCGGTTTATTGCAATTATCAGACTTTCTAGTCAGACTTTTATGGAAGTGCAGGTCAAGGTATTTTATCTCAGCTACTTGAGTGGACAAAATATTAGAGATGATGAAGGAGATGTACATAAACCAAAGGGATATGAAGAAAGATCAAAAATAAGAAAGAAATGAAAAACAGCAAAGAAAATTTAACGATGAACTTCTAAAACTAAAACTGGAAAATGAGCACTTGAAAAAAAAACTGAAGATAAGAAAATAAAATGAAAAACAAAAAACAAATTACAAAGAGTGAAAAATACCCTGAAAGTAATAGAAAAAAGCGAAAAAAAATAATGTTGTAATGCATGGCTTACTTATAGACACAAACAACACCTTATAACTGAAAAAAGTAATTAAAAGTTTTTTAAATAATCAATTGGAAATAGAAATTAACCCACAAGTAGTAAAAGAAGTAAAAACTAAAACGTACATTATGGAATTGAGCAGTAAAAAAGAAAGAAATAAAATTTAAGAAATAGGGGAGGAGAGCTTATATTTATCAATGATAATATAACACCGAAAGAAATAGAAAAGTAATTCCAATTTATAAAATTTGCCAAAACAGAAAAGAAAAAATGAAAGATAACAAAAATTGGTTACAACAAAGTAATGGTAAATGGGGAATAGTGGAGATGGAATAAAAGAACCAAGAAAATAAAAAACATTAGCAAAAAGCTAGACAAGACTAAACATCAAAAAACGGAAAACGACATTTACCATGAAATGGATATGATTCTGGAAAGAAATTCAAGTGCAAACAGACAAAAAGAAAGCAGATACATAAAATTAAGACAAACCGGATCAATAGAAAAAGTTAAAAAATTAGTCAGAACTAGTAAGGTTGAAAAAGAATATAAAGAATGTATATTAGAAGAAAACAAAATAAAGATAAACTGAAAACTATGGAAAATACGAACATAGAATATCAGAAGCATTACAAGTAAGGAAAAGGAACTAACAGAGGAATTGGAAAAATAAATGCTGATATTGTTGGCATCATAACGAATAGGAAAGGTAGAGGAGAAAAACAATTAAAGGGAGCACACATATATAATGGAAAAAACGGAAATAGAGCCAATAACGGAATAGAATTTTATATTTATAAAACACCTACAAAAATAGACCAGAGTATCAAAAAGAATTCTGAAAATAGAAATAAAACTAGATGAAGAAGTAAAAACAACAATCATAATAATATATGGGCGTAACGAGGATAAAAAAGCTAACATGAGTTTAGGGAACAACTAATAGAATTGGCAAAAAAGTGAGGAAAGTTAAATAATACTGGGGGAAATGAAAAATGAAGAAAAATTCAGAAACAATAATAGCCGAAAAGTAATACAATTTGGTACACTGAATAATTTAATAGTAACAAACACCTTATATAAATTCAAAGGCGCAAAATAAATGTAGGAGAGAAGTAAGAAGTTGAAATGAAAAATCAATAATAGATTACGTTATAGTTAAAACACAAGAACAGGAAATATATTTCTATTATTACTTAGTATTAACAAAAATAGAAATGAAAAACAAAATACAAAAGAAAATATTAGGACAAATAGTAAATATAAAAGTAAGTTAGTAAAAGAAATAATTAGAACATATAAAATCAAAGACGAAAGATAACCAATATATAAAAATAGAAAATAGAAATGAAGAAAATTAGAGAAACCTCAAACAACATGGGAGTAGAAAAAATGTGGAGAACAACTAAAAATTTTATGATAAAAATGGCAAACGAAACATGCGGATGTACCGAAACAAACAAAACTAAGAAACAATATGGTGGAATGAGAAAATTAAGGAGGAAGTGGAGTTGAACAAAGAGAAATAGGGAAAATATCTTAATGAAAAGAACAACGAAAATTAAAAGTCAAAGAGATAGTGGAAGAAGCGAAACAAGCTTGGGAGGAGTTTGGAGACGCCACCTTCCGCTGCGCATAAAGTAACTCAATTTTAGAACAGCATTATACAGCATAGTCAGCATTACAAGAGTCTTGCGCTGTAATTCTTTAGCTAATTTGCATGTAATTGAATCATAGTTTGACGCTGTCTTAGAGTTAACTTCTTTTACTGTAAATAATTTCATGGGTAAGTTGAGTAAGTTAATATAATGTTTCTAAAAAATTGTATTTCTATTTCCTCTTGGATAGTAAGTTTAAAAATATGTACTAAGCATTGAAGAAAGAGATCTGCGTTTTCTGAGTTAAATCGCGCCCGTGGACCATTTTTGCCTTCTTAAAGGGTGGATTGGTTGATTCTGGACTTTTGTTCTTATAGTTACTTGCCATTCTAGAAAAGCATTTGTGTTAACTGTTGAGTTCAAATTTATAAGTTATTCTTAGAAAGTCTCAAACCTTTGACAAGTACTTTTAACTCTGATGATTGTATCATCTTTTGTCCAAAGCGTAGTTTAATTTTTGCCAAATCCGTTTTAGTCGCCTTTTTTATGCGATTTCTTTTTTACTGCGATAGGACAAGGGTTTTGTAGTCTTTTACAAGTGATTTCAGGAGATACTTCCGCGGATGCTTCTTAAATTAATTTGGTGCAGTTGTGAACTACCTGTTGAAAGTCCAGTTAGTTATTAATAATTGGATCCCTATAATAACGCCGATCAGTATGATTGTTGAACAATTTTGGAAATTACTTTACTAGGGCTTTTTGAGAACAGGCCATAATCTATGTGTGGTGTTGGTATCGTTTGCGCGTACTCAGAAATCCAGTAGTACGTGTAAATGTAACTCTACGTTTGAATTTGTAGTGATGATAACAACGGGAACTTTATATTATAGCCACTGACAACGTAAACATTGATGTTTATAATAGAGTGGATTGTTAGTTTTTTATTCAGTTGATGCTGCCTGATGTGTATATTACAGTACTGAGGTACACAATTTTGGTACTGCTTGTGATAGCAACCTTGATTAGGAAGTAACCATTATTTGTATTTTTCGTAATTGATATTATTTAATTAGCTTTGTAAAATGTCCGTCTTCAGTAAATAATAAAAGTCGTTTGACAACTTTAACTTATCACAGTTCACTTAAAATCTCTGATATACAGACACTTCCTTTACTCTATCAGACTCAAATCGGAACTTCCATAACTCAAAAATACAAACAAAAATAAAATTACTTATTCCGATCTCGTATCTGTTGTATTCGAAAATTAAACAATATAATGAAATCAAGTTTGATCTTTACTTGTCTAGGTAAATTAATATGTGCTTAGGGCATTGACATCATGAAACACCGATAAAAAAACCTGCAACAAAAAACAAGCTTGGGGTAAATAAACTAGTGGTTCTTACTTAATAGAAACATAAAAAAAGAGTTGTTAAAGTTACATACCATAATAATTTTTCTAGCAACTTTTGAATTACACTATCTGAGTGTTTGTTTTTCAAAAATTTTAATAAAAACATATTTCCTTTTGTTTCTCTGTTAATTACATTCAATATTAAATACTTCACATACTTTATTTGCCAAATCAATTTTGATATACCTACTTATGTAGAGTGGCGCAAATTTTTTTAAAATGTATAGTTGTAAGACTTTTTTATGTATGTTAAAAAAATATATTAAACAATCTGCATGTTTGTTTAAATTTGTAATATTAGCAGATAATTTATTTATGAACTAGAATAGTTATCAAAGAAAATCAAACAAGTTATCGTATCGTGTGTCTAACATATTTAGGGGTCTCAAATATAACTCAATTACACGTTGTTAACAAAATATAATGCTATTTGGTATGTAAGTATAGATACACAAGAATTTTGGCCAAATATTTGGCGAAATTCTGGGTACGTGAACCAAAGGCACTGACAATAGTAAGGGTGTATTTTCCTTGTGGATTTTTTGAAATCCGAATAATTTTGGTACTCTTGATATAATTTTTTTTAATATCAAGAGATAGATAGAATATTTAATATACAAAATCTTCCAAGCTACAAGCCCTCAAAGCCGTACGACAAGACAAAAACGACTATATTGCCAAAACAATCGACTTACTAAAATCACCAGACTATCGCCAAGTACTCGACAATCCAAAGACCTACCTTAAAAAGAAAACCAAGACCCTAATTAATAACTCGAATCTATCTCTTTATACTAAAAGAACTCCGTATACCTTGAGAGAAATAAGAAATCAGGTTTTTGTCTTGTCGTAAGGCTTTGAGGGCTAGTAGCTTGGAAGGTTTGATATATCATACCTTCTATCTATCCTTTGATATTAAAAAAAATTTATATATTAAGAGAAATCTTTAAGAATATCCAAATTGTACGGCCTTCTAAAAATCTACAAGGAAAATACGCCCTTACGATTTATTGTCAGTGCCTTTGATTTACTTACCCACAACTTAGCCAAATATCTGGCCTAAATTCTTCAGCCCCTTACAGAATAAGCGTTGTTATACGTCCGAAACTCCTACTACTTTTTAGAAATTTTCAAATCCTTTTCCACTTACGAAGATGACATAATGGTCAGTTTCGATGTTGTCTCCCTCTTTAGTAATATATTCGTTCCAGAAACTTGGCAGCTTCTAAAATCTAATTACAATTTGGAAGAAGACACCCTCAAATCGATTAATCATTGCCTATTTAATGCTTATTTCACTTCTCAAAACAAATTATACTGCCAACTAATGGTGCTCCTGTGGGTTTCCCAAGTTTACCTATCGTAGCTAACTTATTCATGGCTGATCTCAAAATAAAAGCCAATGCGTCTTTTCCCTTAAAACTTTATGTTGGATAATATACGTTGACGATAAGTTTGTCATCTGGCCTCATAGACATGACATGCTTTCCCAATACTTTTCCCATCTTAATCATCTTTATACCAATATCAAGTTTACAATAGAAGTCGATCATAACAATTTACTTTCCTTTTTGAGCACCCTTATAACCAAAAATCTTTACAACAGCAGTTTATACCTTACTAATAGTTATCTAAATGCAAAATCCCACCATCACACTGCCCAAATCCACTCGATCGCAAAATCCCTAATTACCAGATCTCGCAAACTTTCCGACAGTAAGAACCGACAAACTGAAACAAATACCATTACTAAAACCTTAACACAAAACGGATATTCTCAAAAATCCCTAACTCACATCATTAACAATATCATCAAAAATTACACTTTCAAAACTTATGACTTTCCCGGTCAAACTAAGACATTTTTACCTTACATCGAAAGCATTACTGACAGAAAAAGCCTCATACTGAATAAACAAAATATATAAACTGTCTTTACGACCAACAATAAAATAGCCGACTTTATCCGCTCAGCTAAGGACCATTATCCCCACAAATCCCAAGGTGTCTAACAAACACCTTGTGGTAACTGTAACATAACCTACAAAGGCCAAACGAACAATATCTAGTCAGATATACGAACGCAACGTGCGAAAGGGTAATGTAAATTAATTAATTTGTACAATTCCAAAACACTTGCGCCCATCTTCTATCCCACCAGCATTTAATGCCTCAAATCTCCAGATGATGGTTCACACTTACCCGCCATTTGGAAACCGTTAGTTATTACACGTCATCACTTACGTAACCCGTTACAACACAAACTTTTCCCAACCCAGTACATTTCCAGCACAAACACTTTTCCTTCTTCTTCTTCTTTAGGTGCCGTATCCTATGGGATGTTGGCGATCATCATTGCTATTCTAACTTTGGACATTGCTGCTCTAAACAATTCTCTTGACGTGCAGTCGTACCACTGGCGTAGGTTTTTAAGTCAGGATATTCTTCTTCTTCCCACGTCTCGTTTTCCATGTATCTTTCCTTGTATTACCAGTTGTAGACTTTGGTATTTGTTCCCTCTCATTACGTGGCCTAAATATTCCAGCTTTCTTTTCTTTATTGTATACAGGAGTTCTTTGTTCTTGTTCATTCGTCGTAGCACCTCCTCGTTTGTCACTCTATCCATCCATGATATTTTCAATATTCGCCGGTATATCCAGAGTTCGAATGCTTCTATTTTCTGCTAATTTCTTTATTTAGGTCCATGCCTCCATTCCATATAAGAGAACACTGAAAACATAGCATCTGGCTGTCCTCATCCGTATTTCCAAGCTTAAATCCCTGTTGGTTAGAATTTGTTTCATTTGTACAAACGTGGCTCTAGCCATTTCAATACGTGTCCTTATTTCATTTGTGTATTCCCAATTATCATTCACCCATGTTCCCAGGTATTTATATTTGTTTACTCTCTCTATACTCACATTATCTATTCTAATGTCAGGAATGTTCACTGGTGTTTTTGTGATTGCCATGTATTTAGTTTTATTTAAATTCATTCGGAGACCATATTTTCTGCTGATGTCATTTGTCCGTTCAATAAGTCTCTGTAAATCTGGAATATTATCTGCTAAAAG
The DNA here is from genome assembly GCA_036346155.1 of Sinelater perroti. Taxonomy (NCBI): domain Eukaryota; kingdom Metazoa; phylum Arthropoda; class Insecta; order Coleoptera; family Elateridae; genus Sinelater; species Sinelater perroti. The sequence goes on along the minus strand of JARFIY010000260.1, from coordinate 11,535,130 downwards.
TACAGTATCATCAGCATAACGTATGTTGTTAATTATCTTTCCGTTTACTACTATACCACCGTTTTCCTCCATTAGTGCTTCTTGAAATATTGCTTCCGAGTATAGGTTGAACAGCATGGGCGAAAGAATACAACCTTGCCGAACTCCTCTCTTTATTTTTATTTCTTCTGTCAGCTGATTTTCTACTTTTACTGTTGTTTTTTGTTACCAATATAAGTTTGCAATTATCCGCATGTCTTCTACGTCTATGTTCTTTTGTTTTAGGAGTTTCATTAGTTTATCGTGTCTAACTTTATCGAACGCTTTTTTGTAGTCTATGAAGCATGCGTATACTTCTTTATTAATATCTCTGCATCTCTGTATTAGTATGTTTAGTGTGAACAATGCTTCTCTTGTTCCAAAACCATTTCTAAAGCCAAACTGTGTCTCACTAATATCTACTTCTAGTTTTTATATATTCTTGCGTGTATGATCTTTAGAAAGGCTTTAAGCGTGTGGCTCATTGCTTATCGTTCTATGTTCACAACATTCCTTTGCGTTGTTTTTCTTTGGTATTGTAATAAACGTTGAATTCAGCCATTCTTTCGGTATTATACCAGTTGAGTATATGATGTTGTATAAATCTACAAGAATATTTACTTGGTCGTCGTCTATTAGTTTAATTAGTTCAATTGGAACTTCGTCTGGTCCAGTTGCTTTACCGCATTTTGATGTTTCAAATGCTTTAATGACTTCTTCTTTTGTTATTTTGGGGCCATGTTCTCCTTCAATAGTTTTATAGTCTTCCTTTCTGTCATCGGCGAATAGTTCTTCAATATATTCTTTCCATCTTTCTATTTTTTGTTTTACATCTAGTATAATTATTCCTTGTTTGTCTTTTAAAATGTTTGATCGTCTCTCCTTGTATGTACCTATGACATTTTTGATCTTTCTGTGTACGTTAAACATATCGTGTTTCTGTTGTGCCTTTTCTATTTCTTCACATTCTTGTTTCATCCAATTTTCTTTTTCCGTTTTAATTTTTTTCCTTATCAATTTGTGGATTTCACTGTATTTGCCGTCCTCCTTTATCTTACTTTTTCTTCTCTCTTCCATCAGCTCTAAGATTTCGTCTGTCATCCACCTTTTTTTTCTTTGTTGGTTTTCTTTCGGTGAGTATTTCTTTCGCTGGTTTCATTATCGCATCTTTTATGGTATGCCATCTTAAGTCTATGTTGTCGTTGTTATCCAAGGAGTGTCTTCCTATGTTGCGTAAATTGTTATTTATTTCATTTTTAACTTGTGTTCTTATGTTCTCTTCCTTCAGGTGTTGCACTTCTATTCTACTTGTCTTCTTTGTTATTTTTATCTTCTTAAGTTTTATATACATTTTATGACAACAGGATTGTGATCAGACGCTATATCTGTCCCTGGATATGTTTTTGCCGACTTTATACTATTTCTGTATCGTTTTCTAATTAAAACATAGTCAATTTGATTTCGGCAAATATTCTGTGTTGTGTCTTGTGGTGATTTCCAATTCCATAATCTTCTATCTGGCAGTTTAAAGAATGTGTTGGCGACTATAAATTCTCTTTTTTGGCAAAATTGGATCAGTCTATCACCCCTTTCATTTCGCATTCCAAAACCGAACTCTCCTACATGTTCTCCACTTCTTCCTTTTCCAATTTTGGCATTAAAGTCTCCTATTATTAATGTCACATCGCTCTTTTTGGTTAGGGATAGAATGGTGTCTATTTGTTCATAGAATTCTTCTACTTCATCCGCGTTTTTCTCATTGGTAGGTGCATAGACTTGGATTATATTTATTTTACCTACTGTGGCACATAGTTGTATTAACATTGCTCTTTCAGATAGTGGTGTGAAAGTAGTGACGCTTTTGTTAGTTTCTTTGGTGACTATTATTCCGACTCCATGTTGGTGTTTTGCTTCATTACTGCCTGAGTAGTACATTACTCCATTATCTGTTTTCACTAATTCCGAGAATGTCCAGCTGTAGTCGATTCATCTCTTTGGTTACATTTTGCAGTCTTCCTGCTCCAAATATACTTCGCACATTCCATGTTGCAATTTTCATAGCTGACCTGGGATTCTTCGCACCCTCTGACCATTGAAGGTCTGCCGGGGACTGAGGGCCGTGGTTTGTATGTTCTCAGCCATGATGATTGTACTAGGAAATAAGTAATGAGGTGGTTTTCCGTTGCCTTCCTCATCGCAGTATCATAACCGGTAGGACCATTATGTGGCCGTCGCCTATGACTATCTGGGGGTAAGCCGTTCCAGAGTCCATCTCCTCCGCCTTAGTCCAGTTGTGGTACTTGCTGCTTCCCAATACCTACTAGTTTTGGTCCGCCCCGGGTATTTTATTTCCCCGGTACCCGCCATATCTGGTGAGCATTCCCCTATCCGCCACCTGGGGAGGCGCCCGATGGGGGACTAGTTACCCCTCACGGGTTTCCCTTCTATTTCTATAAATAAAGAAGTAGAACACACGAAAAGTCAGACTTCTTCTTTGACTCATAGTTCTCCTTGGGGTATAAGGAAATTGAGACTCCCAAATAAAGAACTAAAACCACTTGAAAATGGCACATAAAGTGAATGCCGAAACGTCCGGAATTTCTCAATAATCGACGCGGTTCAATCCGTGAACCTAATTGTTCATTTATCATTGATCGCGAGAACCTTCCCGAATATTATCTACTTATTTATTATTTTTTAAGCAACATCATTTTGAAATGATTTTATATCATTTAACAAGGTTTATCGCATATGTAAGAGCTGTAACACTACTTGGTCTGGAGCATGACTGCAGTTGTTATATATATTGCAATTTTGAGCTCGTTGGTTTTATTAATAAATTCCCGAGAAAAAATAGATGCATGCTTTTAATTGTAAACAACTTGTAAGTTCTTATTTTGAAAATTACATGCACAACCGGCATTTAAAAATATTTCTATTTAGACCAATACATATTTTGGTTTCTGATTATTGGAACATATTGCAAGATTTCACTTTTATTGCTATAAATCTGTTGTACAGAAAGACGTTGAGGACTGAAAATGCTCTTGTTCTTGTTGCGAACTAAGATAGATTGTTAAGGCAGGTCATTGTATAATAGGTGATTCTTCTTGCGCAATGCTAGCAGCGGCATCAACTATTTGCCTTAGTTTCTTTTACTAAAAGATGTCTTTTGATTTCACACTTAGATTAGTGATAATTTAATTTTTATTCAGTTACCTGTAGAAATTACATACAAAAGATGATAAAATCTAATGCCTCTAAGAACCAAAAATGTGAGACAGCAAAACACGACTGTAATGCTTTGTTATAATCACGTGACAATTCTGTCATACCAATGGGACCATGTCTTTTCTGTTTTAATTACCATCCGATCAGTTTTCTGTTGATAATTACAAATCAGCAAAGATAATCTGCTTAAGAGGCTTCAAAGGGACATTATAAATTTAAGATTATTTTAACTAATGTGCAGATTGTATAAGTACTAAGGTAAGTGCAAAATTTGCGGAACACGGTACAATATAACTGTACTATTCTCTTTTATACTACCAAAATCAGCTCATTCATCATTTTTATTTAAAAGTGATAATAATTAAAACAAATCATCAAAAGTAATGTGCTTGAACAAACTATTAAAGAGTGTAAAAATATTCAAAATGAGCAGTTTCAATTAACTTGTTGGTTTGATAATTACTGAAGACAAAAACTAACTCAACCTCAAAGGTGTGCAAGTAGAAACTCGGCTTTGTTTGGTCAAATTCAACTTCATTGAAAAGATACTTGTTACAAAGACTAATAATCGAAATATTTGCTGTTACTATCTATGGTCTTTTGCCATTTATCGGGTAGATGATGAAAGCCTTTGCGATAGAAACTTGGTGGTTTCGAACCAAAATAGTCATCGAGCCATTTTCGTACATCTTCAACTTTGTGAACCGCTAGTCCTTCAAATATAACGACATCGATCTAAATAAGTTATAATCAGGAGTCAAGTCTGGAGAATACGCCGCATGCGGGACAACTTTCCAGCCTAAGAAAAAATAAGTTCCTGAGTTGATTTTGCTGTATATGGACGAGCGTTGTCATGCAGCAATATCGTTTTCCCCCTTCTTCAAGCCATAAATGTTTTTTCCCCCAGAGCATCACTAAAATTGATCAATTGAGCCTAGTAACGTTCAGCTGTAACAGTTTGAGCAGGTTCCAGAAGCTCGTAGTAAATGATTATTTTCCAATCCCACCAGACCCACAGTAACAGTTTCTTTGCATGAATATTTGTTTTCGCAACTGATGTTGATGGCTGGTCTGGATTAACTCATGCTGTTCTGCTTTTAAAATTGTCGAACAAAATCCACTTTTTATCATGCGTAATGATATTGCTTGGGAAGCAACTGCTAACTGTTCTGCAAGCTCTCTTTGAGTTTGATATGGATTTTCATCCAGTAAAACTTTGTCCTCAAATTTTTTTACTGCACCTGGACGTAGATCGTCCTCAAGACTAAGATTTCCAACACGAGATTTTGCAAACCACTGTTTTACTGTTGAATGACTCATAAATGTTCACCCAAAGTCGAATTAATCAGTTCCATAGTTTAAACACATTTTTTGTTTATTTGAAAACATAATAGAATGCAATGGCGTAAATGTTGCTTATTGGTATCCATCTCTTATAAAATTGATACACACGGAATGGCAACTTGTAAATAACTGAAACTTATGTCATAAAAACAGCAATGACTAAGCTATATACATATAAAATGGCGATCGAATTGGGTATGTTCAAGTTTGTTTTTTAATGCAACTAACTTCTGAGCCGAGGTTCTCCTTGTCTAAAATTGTGGTCTTTTTTTATTCTGACGTGAACTGCGTAATCTTTTTAGGTCTAGAGATTATTTACTATTTATCTTCTCTATCATCGTTTTGTGTTGTCTTTACAGTGAAATAAAACCTGCAGTTGCTCCTTTTGTCTTATATTTTGAGGTGGTCCTTTTTCTACCTCTATTATTTTTATGGTATTTGGTGTACTTTAGTTTTTTATAGGAGTGCTCCTAAGTTAATATAACAAACTTTACGAAATTTTAGGGCACAAAATGCTTAAATGCTAGAAACTTGACCTTGAAAGTTGTTTCGCTAATAATCCATAATGCATACCGCTTAACATTTTTATTAACAAAAATATTTTTTTATTTGCCCTAAAATCTTATAAAGTTTGTTATAAAAATTTAGAATTGCTTTGTATATTGGCATATGTAATAATAATAAATAGTAATAAATTATACAAACATCTTTAAGGTGGTATTATTCTAAGTAAAACATAAAAGTAATTTTAACATCCATCATTTTGGCATTTTCTCCTTAAACAAAATCAAATAAACACAAAAATTTATGAAATACATTATAAAAATTACCTTTAATTTTTTTTATTTAAACTATTTTCAGAAATTTCTTGCTTTTCTGACCGACGAAAATGTAAAGCAAGCACCAAATTTTTTTGAAATTAAACAGAATATGGAAATTGCTCTACATTTACTGCACAATTTAAAATGCAACATTGTTGTGACTATTGCGCTTCTGCCTGTAATCTAAATACACTTCTACACACCTCCCAAAAAGCCGATTTGAATACAATGCGCCAGCCAAATCAGCTCTATCAATGCACAATAACCAATAAATTTGTTTTACATTTAATTTGTACAGCAATAAATATCTATTGAGCAATACGTGACAGCCGAATGATGCTCTTACCCTCCAGGAAAGCTCAGGTTTCCATTAAGGGCTTTGTGGGCCCGAGCATTTTTAACTGATTTATGCTTCTATCTGAGCAGCTTTCTATTAAGACCTTCAAGCCGATCACAAAATAATGGCTCTATCATGATCTCGGGATTTATTACAGCAACAGCGAAATGCCCACGATTCGCTTATTACTTGTTCTACAATTATTTGTCATCATCATTATTTATGTAATAGCTGCTTAGGGGTTTACGCTAAGTTGGAAATTAATTTTAAAAAATGTATTTATGCATAGACGTAAACCTCAAGAAACATTTAAGTTAGAAAAATGTCTATCGTAAAACAGGCTAGATTAAGTGGAACGATATGCAACCTAGTTTTATCTTAATGTAAGATCTGATTTTTAAATCACAGGGCACTTAAAATAAGTCAGAAATGTTAATGAAGGTTTATTTTAGATAAAGTCGATGCAAATGATTATAAACAGATTTTATGTACGCTACAATGGAAGACAAGTGTTGCCCACTCTATTTCTACTACTTCCCATAAGTTATATGCTAAAATGAGTAACAAATAAAAATATTTTTTAGTGTATTATAAAGAATATATTGAAACTGGATGGTCCCCGATTGAAAAGAAGCTAAAATCAGATTTTTTTGAAAGGCATACATTAAAAAGTATTTTATTTAAAAAAATGGGCATACTTTTTAGGGGTGAAAACAATAATGTGGAAAAACGCGCTGTGTTCAGCAAATATAAGCAAATATAAGCAACAATACAAAAAAGTATTTCAGCTTGAATATATCTGTTTAACATAGACAATTCTGTTTTGTCTATTTTGATTTTAATGTTTCTCCATATCTCAGAATTTACTGTATCTCTATTTTTTCTATTGTTGCAAATTCTTGACTCGCCTCTGTCTTCCTATATATATTTTAAAATTTATATATATTAAAATTTTCTATCATGCTGCCAGAGATTTTCTTTATATAACCATCAAAGTAAAAACTATAAATTGAAAATGTTATCATCTAAAAATAATAATAAAATTTAAAGGAAAAACTGTATATAACAGCAGTGAGTTATTATAGTAAACATTTTGCTGACATGACATAAAATTCCATGGAATTTCTGATCAGAATACTGCACCAAATAAATTAATTGTCTCAAAACATTACAAAACAGTAATATTTAATGGATGTAAAATCATGCGAGTATCAGTTGGATCCATGAGAATATTGCCATAGTTAGTCAAAATGTCGCTGTAAATCCAAATCGATACATCGATTCGGCAACGCGCACAACAATCGGACACTTTTACAAGTTTCTTTTAGTCAATACTCACTAAAAACACGCACTTTTTTATGAAAAAATTCAATTAACGTAAGATCTTAACCTTGGTGACAATTTTCGAGGATCGACAATTTTGAAAATTAGTTTAGAAATCTGACGTATTATCAAGCAAATTGATCGTAGATTAATGCTCAACAAAAATCTAATCACAAAATAAATTGAAAAATCGTTTTGTTTAAATTCAATATTCTCCATTTTACTTTCGAAGCGTAAGGTCGTTCTCAGTTCGCTCAGCGCAAGAAAGTGTAAAAGTGTGGTCGCTTATCGGACGTGATAAATGCGAGGCCGCTGGCCTTCGTATTTATTATAAAAGGACATCTATCAAAATAAGTGCGTAATTCAAGTAAAACCTACATTAATGGGTAAGCATGTATCCATCTCAATTTCAGCCAAATCAAATACCTGGATTCACGCATAATATACCTAACTTTTAAACTCCAGTAGTCTTTCAACATACAGGTGTACCATACGGTTATTCGCAATATCAGCCAGCAAATGTAGCATTTCAAAACCAATTTACTAATCAAGTCAGTATCCCGATCGCTTCACATCTAATTAATCAGGATACTTTACCAACCGCTCAAAACACGAATGAAATTTCTAACGCAGAGAGTGACGATGAAATGAACGACAGCTCTCCGGAAACAATCACACATGACTAGCAATTGGTAAAAAATGTAAAATTAGCCATAAACTAACAAATTACCATTTTTTTACTCAAACAAGTCTCCACAATCGATTCAAATTGCTTGAAACAGACGCTGAAAATGCTGCAACTAGTCAAAATACCATTACGGAACCAGCAATATCTAACCACCACCGATATTTATATACGGAGTCAAAGATTATCAGAGTATGATTAATAATTTAGCAACAATTACGGAACATTAAACATACCACACAAAAGCTTTAGCTAATGATACAGTGAAAATCAATGCTCACAGTGACGATAAAAAAAATTATTCATCACACGTACCAAACGAAAAAAGATCGTTGCCTGCAGAATTGCGATTAGAAACTTACATCACCCTGTGCAAGTTAAAGAAATTACAGAGATACAGACATACGAAACATAATGAACATTAAATACAGAACAACTAAAGACCTTGAACGTAAAGCGAATAACAAAGCAATATTGACCAAAATAACCGTAGAAGCACCAAGAAAAAGACGCGACATAATCGAATCTATGCGATGCCAGGAGTATGAACACTCTAAAGCATAGTATAATAGACCATACAATTGTGTAAAATGTGGTCACCAACATGACTCAAAAACATGCCAAAAAGCTAGAGGCACTTCTGAAAAATGTGCTCTATGTGCAGGTGAGCACTCCGCAAACTACAAGAGCTGCAGAGTCGCAGAGTCTACAAAAATGTAATTACCCAAAGACATGGCACCAGAAGCTCCCCAGCTAACCCTACACTAATTAACAACCTGCCGCAGACATAGCCAGCTAGCTACACCCCGGCTGATATACGCACGCCCCAAAATGCAAACATAACTTACGCCCAAGTTGTGCAAAATAACAACAATATGATACCTGCACAACCTACAACCAGCATAAAGAATCAACTAGCGCTTCATTCCTAAACGAATTCAAAAACATGTTGGCGCAGTTACTTAATCAGAACAGCACGATCTTAAATTTGCTTACTACTGTTATCAGTAAACTAAATCCATAATGGCTAAAATACTCAGAATCGCAACGTAGAATGCCAATGGGCTTCTCAATCATAAACAAGAGGTAATAACATTACTCCATCTAAACAAAATTGACATCGTCATAGTACCTGAAACCCACTTCACCGAGCGAACCGTTTATTTTATACCACACTATTCAACCTACAGCTGTGTCCATCCTGATGGCACAGCACATGGCAAATCAGCAATTCTAATCAAAGATTCTATCTCACATCACGAATTGGCCAAATACCAAACTAATGAGATTCAAGCTACCAATGTCCATGTAAGTAGCGAAAAGTTGAACGTGACTGTAACAGTTGTTTATTGTCCGCCACGCCACACCATTTCTCCTAAAGAATATAATTTTTTTTTTAAACTCTTGATAATCGTTGTATTGCAGGGGGAAATTGGAATGCCAAACACATTCATTGGGGCTCCAGACTCATCACAACCAAGGGACGCAACCTCTTACGGGCTATAACAGACAACAGTTATCAACATATATCTAACGGAGAACCCCCTTACTGGCCGACAGACACGAGAAAGCTACCGGACCTCTTATATTTCTTTATAACTAGGGGCATACCAATGCAAAACTGCTTAGCACAATCAAATCACGATCTGTTTTCAGATTACACACCTGTTATTTTGTGCATTACAGTCATAAATAAACATTTACACCCAAGGCTAGCCACAAAAGACACTGATTGGGAATGATTTGTAGATTACATAAATGCAAACATAAGTCTCAATATGCGCATTAAAAATACAGCAAATCTCGGTGCCGCCGCTATTTCACCACCCTTACTCAAGAAGCTGCGTGAAATTCTAGAACTTCCTAGAACTGAACAGCAAACAATAAGTCTTATCACCACCTTATTACACATCCGATAACTGATTAGTAAAAAACAAAAAACCAGAGGCAGATGGCAGACATTACGTGACATGGATGAACTACACTGTTACAGAAGAGTATCCAGACAACTTATCACAGTACTCAATGAAGATCGTAACTCAACCTTTGAAACAAACATCCAGAATCTGTCCTCTGACGACCGCAGCCTATGGAAAGCTACTAAAAAATTTAACAAACCCACTCCACCAAAATGACCAATAAGAAAACTTAACAATGAGTGGGCTCGTTCTGACTAAGAAAAGGCCGACATCGTTGCAACTTACTTATCCATGTTTCCAACCAGTAGATCCACTACCAGGCGTCCCAATGATGACATTGAAAATTTCTTTGGCACACACTGTCAAATATCGCCACCAGCAAAAGCTGTTAGTCTGTCGGAAGTTAAAAGTTCCGGGATATGATCTAATAACCGGACAAATACAAAAAATGCTACCCCGAGGAGCTGATTTTCTTCACAATAATTTTTAACTGTATCCTAAGCCTCTGCTATTTTCCTATCATATGGAAATACGCAGAAATAATAATAGTGGCAAATAAAAGTGGCAAACCCTCCCAGGAAACCTCTTCGTATCAGCTTAGTACCTAGTATTTCTATTTGAGTGGTTGCTACTAAAACGGGCCGAGAAAGACAACCAACTGACACATCTGATGCCTAACTACCAATTTGGCTTTTGCGAAAACATGTCAACATTACATCAACCCAAGGCATCTAAGAGCATCGAGGATAAAAAATATTGCAACGGGGTATTCTTGGATGTATCCCAAGCGTTTGACAAAGTGTGGCATGAGGGCCTCCTGTACAAACTCAAAAATAAGGTTAACAACAATTACTACATCCTTCTGAAATCTTATCTCACCGATAGGAATTTCTACGTAAAGCATAAGGATGCTGTATCTCCCCACTCCCCATACGATCGGGTGTACCGCAGGAAAGTGTAATTAGCCCACTCCTCTATCTTATATATACTGCTGACTTACCTGAAACGAAAAACACTATTATTGCTATATTTGCCCATGATGTTGCTATCCTATCCTCAAATAACGATCCCAAAACCTGCAAACCCATCTAAATCAACTTAGTGAATGGTACAATAAGTGAAGAATCCACGATATATGAATCTAAATCTGCCTAAGTAACATTTATCACCCGCACTCAAATTTATTATGTAACAGTTAACGGAGCCTCTCTACCTGCGAAATCAGATGTTAAATACCTAGGGTTACACCTTGACTAACGCTTAACGTGGCAGAAACATACAAACGAAGCGAAGACCTTAAGCTGGATCTCAAATTCAGACAGATGTATTGGCTCATGGGCGGTAAATCGAAACTTTCAACCGAGAACAAAATTACTCTGTACAAGACGATGCTAAAACCTGTCTGATTATATGGCGTACAGCTCTGGGGATGTGCCAAGCTCACTGTGTTAAAAACAATTCAAACCTTTCAAATCAAAACATTTCGTGCGATTGTTAACGCGCCACGGTGCATCAGCAACCTAATGCTGCACCAAGATCTGCAAATCCCATACATCACAGAAGTAATTAATATTGTTGCCACCAATTATCGAAACAAACTGGGAGGAAATCCAAATACTTTCATAGATAACTTATAGAGGGATGGACCGCGCAACAGAAGATTAAACAAAACCTGTCCTGCAGGCCTACCTTAACAACACTAAGCCGCACGACAGTGACATGTAAGGAGAAATGTCAGTGGACATTATCCCTTTCAAGCCATAAACTTTCATCACATTTACTTAATACTTTTTATTAAGTAGATTGTAAATTAAAATAAATGTCAAAAAAAATTAAATTCAAAATCGGCTTTTAATTCGACTGCTCTTAATATAGGTACAATCAGTTAATATAGCCTTAAGAATAATAAAGTTATATTACACCCCAAAAAATTTATTTATAAATTGCAGAAGAAAAACATAAAGAACGCTAAAAACATTATGTTGAAAAGTTCACATAACTTCAGATATATTCATGCGAGTCTGTATATGGGGGCGTTTCACGTCAACTCTCCTAGCGCAGCGCGCGAGCGCCAATACACTCACTTTTCAGCTTACGATTGCGGCATTGTAATACACTTGAAAAAAATAATGAATACATAGAATCGATGTTATTTTTTCCTCAACTTTCCGATAGTATAATAGGTTTTTCGAAAAAATGTCAACTTAACCTCGAAAAAACACAAAACGTGTTTTTTCTCAAAGAAGGGCATTTTTAATATTTTTTTAAATAGCACCAATCGAAAGAGCAGGATTTTTTACATCGGTATAGGAATTTTCAGAATACAATTTTTCGTTTTTTTTTGAGATATTAAACGACAAAGTTCTAAACATTTGTGAAGCACAATTTGAAGTCACAATACAGTTTATTAAAACGCGGTAGGACAATAGGTAGAAACTTAATAAAAAACAAGCGTTTTATTTACATTTGTTCAAAAGAACAAAAGTAATTGTAATTTCGCAATTATGTCTCTGGTTTTCTCTTTTTTAATTTTGAAATTAAACATTTTTATTCTCATATTGCAAGACTGCCAGTCTACCTAAAAAGGAAAAAGCCAAACATTTTTTATATATAAAAAACGACCTTTTTAGATTCTAAATTATAGTGATGAGGGTACGTTTCAAATTCTGTGACAATTTTGCTAAAAAATTACGGCTTTCATTGTTGCAGCGGCTAAGCAAACGTTGGCAGATCTCAACACGTTTGCATTTTTGCTTTGCGGCAAGCTCGCTTGGCACCCTTCTCGTGCAGACTTTATGGAAGCCGAGCTCGTCGTAGATGGTTTGATAGGCGGAACCACGACTAATCTGTAAATAACAGCAAAAGTTGACGAACGTCTATTTCCTCTTCGTGTCAGGTCACTTTTAAACATCTAGATTTATTTATACACACTTCTATGCAGTAGAGACCACTGTTTCAATATTGTATTATAAGTCTCCAATGAATATTAACCCCTGAAGACCTTTCGACCAAATAAATCGGATAACTGCTTATTGTTTTTTCTTAGTACGCACTGCTACCACTAAAACAGAAGCAAAAGCAATGATGCTATCAAGGTCAAACTCTCATAAACTGACCACAATAGTATCAACCATAAACACACGTACAAAGAATGCAATGTAGTAAGTGATATCACTAATTAACTCCAGTTCGCATTTGAAACTTGAAGCGTAAAAGACGTGTGTTCTGAAACTCGAAAGATAAGTGCGCCCTCGGTGACCTCCCGCCTCGTGCGGGCGGTGATAAAAGTTTATCTTAAACATAAATAAATTTCCACGTAAATAAATATTGTTACTCAATAACAGCGCGGTTTAATCGAACTTTAAAATGTTACCAGCAGGAAACGGCCCAGGTATGGGACTCGTCCAAAATCCAATGACACAAAACAACATACAGGGTCAATCGTATGTATTACAACCATCAAATAATACACAGAGTCAAACAATGTTCAATACTAATATGCCATCACAATCTTACTACTCCTCTCAACCACTACAACAACAAATATATCATTCACAACCTACGAGCCAGTACTCTTTTCCGCCCAATCAAGAACAATTTATAATGCAAGAAAATCCAATGTATCATGTAAATAGACAAAATAGCACACCTGAATACACAAGAATGACTTCAACTAGTGATGAAGAAAATAACACCTACTCTACTAAAGAGAACCCGTGGCAAGTAGTAAAAGGTACTAAGAGAAGGAAGATAAGGAAATCCATAAATCATGAAGAAGAAGCGATACCACTAAATAACACATTCAATGCACTTGCAAATAGCCAGATAGATAACAATGCAAGCAAGGGCACACCTAAACCCTCCCATATTTGTGTACGGAGTTGCAAATTTACCACAAATGAATAATAAACTAGCAGAAATAGTTGAATTAGAACAATACACAACTAGGAGCTTGGCAAACAATACTGTGAAGTTAACCTGTCAAAGCCCAGACACATTTAGAAAATTAGCAAAATACATGAAAGATAATAATATAATTCATCACACCTACCAACCGAAGGAAGAAAGGTCGTACAGAGTTGTAATTAAATACCTACACCATTCGATTGACCTAGAAGATATAAAACAGGAAATCACACAACACGGACACAAAGTGAGAAATATAATAAATATGAAACATCGTGTAACAAAATATCCCCTTAATATGTTCTTTGTTGACCTGGAACCGTCAGAGAATAACAAGGATATCTACAAAATAAACAGATTACTAAACAATGTCATCCAAATAGAACCACCAAGAAAAGACAACAATTTAGTGCAATGTACCAGATGCCAATTATACGGCCACACTAAAGCCTATTGCAATAGACCCTACCTGTGCGTTAAGTGCGGTGGCCAACACATTACATCAAGTTGTAAGAAAAGTAAAAATACGCCAGCTATATGTGGCCTATGTGAGGTGGACATCCAGCTAACTACCGGGGATGTGAGTACTACCAAAAAAATTATAAAGCTAAAACAAACAATTACCATCCTAATCATCAATACAACCTAACACATCAAAATAACATAACACAACAAAGTCAACCGCAACCGCTATCGACAAGACCCCAAACTAGAAGCTATAGTCGTGTAACTAAACCCCAGAATACAACTCAAGGCGCTGAATCGACCATGTCACTAAATAAATTTTTAGAAGAATTTAAAATAATGTTCAACCAACTGATACAGCAGAATAGTATGGTGCTCAATATGTTAACAATGCTAATCAATAAACAAAACAATGGCTCTTAGAATAGCTTTATGGAATGCCAATGGCCTTGCTCAACACAAAGATGAAATTCAGTTATTTTTAAAACAAAACTTAATAGATATCCTCCTGATCAGTGAAACTCATTTCACTGAAAAGACATATTTCAAAATACCGAAGTATAATGTATATCACACTAATCACCGGATGGCACTGCACATGCAGGCACAGCTATAATAATAAAACAAACAATAAGTCACTATGAACTACCAAAGTTTGCTGAAGACTATCTCCAAGCTACCTCAATTCGTGTCCACATTTCCCCATGTGAAATAACAGTTAGTGCAGTCTACTGTCCACCAAAACATAATATAAAAACACCACTTTGAATCCTACTTCAGCACTTTAGGCACCAAATTTCTGGCAGGAGGAGATTACAATAGTAAAAACACGGCATGGGGATCCCGACTAACCACCACAAAAGGAAGGGAGCTATTCAAACTCATTCAAGACAAAAGATATACATACTTATCTACGGGAACTCCAACATATTGGCCGACAGACAGAGATAAGTTACCGGATTTACTAGACTTTTTTGTCACAAACAATATTTCGCCAACCTATATGGACATTACACCTAGCTACGACTTGTCCTCAGATCATTCACCGGTAATAGCCACCTACAGCACATACCCATTATATATTCAACCTGTACCTAGACTACATAATTCGAAAACTGACTGGGACGAATATAGGCGCAATTTGTCAGATACAATAAATTTAAATCTAAGGCTTAAAAACTCAAATGAAATTGAGGAAGCTACAAATAGTCTTATAAATACCCTTCAAGAAGCAGCCCAACAAGCTACTCCAATAGTAACATACAAAAAAGACATCACGAATATTCCTCTCGAAATTAAAAAACTGGTAGCTGAAAAAAGAAAAGCACGAGCCAAATGGCAACGAACACACACCCCAGCAGACAAGAAAATATTGAACAGACTTAGTAATAAGCTGAAATCTAAATTAAAATCTCTGAGAGAAGAGTCACTCAAAGATTATTTATCTAACCTTAGCCGTTATGACAATTTTATTTGAAACCGATCAAAGCTAAAAGCAAACCAATAATAATTCTTCCCCTTTAAGAATGGAACAACCATCACAAGAACAGTGGGCAAAAGTGATAAGGAGAAAGCAGAAGTATTTGCGAAACACCTTGCCGATGTTTTTCAGCCGCACGAAAATGACCCGGACGAGGAAATAATGGAAATATTAGAATCTCCCGTTTTAGCAACGCAACCAATTAAACCCGTCACACCTAAAGAAATAAAGGAGGAAATAAAACGCCTGAATGCAAAAAGCCCCGGGCATGGACCTTATAACAGCAAAATGCTTAAAGAACTGCCAAAAAGGCATAGTATTACTGACGTATATCTTTAATGCAATCCTCCGAATCCAATATTGGCCTCAAAATTAAAAACTGCCGAGATAATTTTAATCCTTAAGCCTGGAAAAGACCAAAATAGCGCATATCGACCTATTAGCTTATTACCAGCTGTTTCAAAATTGCTTGAAAAACTAGTTCTTAAAAGAATCAATACTGAATGGATACCCGATTATCAATTTGATTTCGACAGGCTCACTCGACCACCCAACAGTGTCATCGGATATCGCAAACTATCCTCGCCAGTTTAAACAACAAAGAATACTGCGTATCTGTATTCCTAGACGTAAGCCAGGCTTTCGACAGGGTCTGGCATCCAGGATTACTGTTTAAAATTAAAAAACTCATACCAGCGTTTTACAAACTACTTAAAACATACCTAAGTGATAGACACTTCAGAACAAAAGTAAGACAGGAAGTCTCAACTATACTCCCAATCAACTCTGGGGTACCACAGGGCAGTGTCCTGGGCCCGCTACTTTATCTCTTATTTACATCAGATCTTCCAGTTTCACCAAACATCACAATGGGCACATTTGCTGACGACACTGTCATACTAGCTAGCCACAATGCAGTCCTCTAATACAAGATTATCTACATGTTCTAGAACACTGGCTTCAAAAGTGGAATGTAAAAGTAAACGAGACAAAATCTACTCATACCACATTTACCCTGAGAAACGATCCGTGTCCACCCATATACCTAAACAACATAGTAATACCACAAACTGTGACAGTAAAATACCTGGGAATACACTTAGATTCCAAATTAAACTGGAGAGAACACATCTGCAAAAAAAGAAAGCAAATGGACCTAAAACAGAGAGAGCTATATTGGTTGATCGGTAGAAAGTCTCCGCTATCTATAGAAAACAAACTATTGTTGTACAAATCAGTAATCAAACCCATATGGACGTATGGAATAGAACTATGGGGCTGTGCCAGCAAGTCCAATATCGAAATAATCCAAAGGTGCCAGTCCAAAATACTAAGAACGATAGTTAATGCCCCATGGTATATTGCAAATGAAATGATCCACAAAGATTTGAAGATACCAACTATAAACGAAGTTATCCATGAGAGAAGCATCACCCACCACCAAAAATTGGAAGCTCACACAAATCCTTTAATACAGCCCTTACTAGAAGACACAGCAATAAGAAGACTAAAAAGACAGTGGCCAGCTGACCTATAAATAGACTTAGAGAGCTCATCGCTGGATGAGATCTCATCATGTTATTAATCGATCTAAATCCTAAATTTAGATTGTAGGTTAACAAATTAGCTTATAGAATACCTTGTATTTTGATTGCTAATTAAATAAATAAAAAAAAAGAAGGCAATGTGACAAACCTAAAAATGTGCTATGGGGAAAGTGAGAATTTAGCACTTTTTTATCACTGCGCCTTTTGTATGTGTATATTTTATATTAATTTTGCTAAGTAATTACTAAATATAATTTTTTAGCATCTATGCCTTCATCTTTCAAATTATAATAACTAATATAAATAACTAATATAATAATAAATAATAATATGATAACTAATTTAATTTATTTACATACATTAAATGGCAGTTACAAGAAATTACGGCCAACTTAAACGTATACAGTAACCATTGTAACGTATTGTGTAACATAAAAATCAAGATTCAAATTTAACTAACCATCTCAAAGTGGGGAATGAGGTTGGGAAAGTCACAATTAGTTACAAAACTACAGATTGCTTCTTTCAATTAATTTTTAATAAAAAAGTTTACTTATACATCACTTACAAAATAATTAGAGAAGAAACAAATACCAAGCCATCGTTTAGGAATCAAAGAAGCACAATTTAGCTAGTATATTAATATTTATTAAAGTAAGGCTATTTAGTAAGGAATAAAATTATATAGAAAGTGATTGAATCGTTGACAAGACATGTGTATGATCCCAATATTTATAATAAAATTAGCCATAAACTAACAAATTACCATTTTTTACTCAAACAAGTCTCCACAATCGATTCAAATTTTGAAAGGACGCTGAAAATGCTGCAACTAGTCAAAATACCATTACGGAACCAGAATATCTAACCACCACCGATATTTATATACGGAGTCAAAGATTATCAGAGTATGATTAATAATTTAGCAACAATTACGGAACAAAAATACCACACAAAAGCTTTAGCTAATGATACAGTGAAAATCAATGCTCACAGTGACGATAAAAAAATTATTCATCACATACCAAACGAAAAAGATCGTTGCCTACAGAATTGCGATTAGAAACTTACATCACCCTGTGCAAGTTAAAGAAATTACAGAGATACAGACATACGAAACATAATGAACATTAAATACAGAACAACTAAAGACCTTGAACCTAAAGCGAATAACAAAGCAATATTGACCAAAATAACCGTAGAAGCACCAAGAAAAAGACGCGACATAATCGAATCTATGCGATGCCAGGAGTATGAACACTCTAAAGCATACTATAATAGACCATACAATTTGTAAAATGTGGTCACCAACATGACTCAAAAACATGCCAAAAAGCTAGAGACACTTCTGAAAAATGTGCTCTATGTGCAGGTGAGCACTCCGCAAACTACAAGAGCTGCAGAGTCGCAGAGTCTACAAAAATGTAATTACCCAAAGACATGGCAGCAGAAGCTCCCCCGCTAACCCTACACTCATTAATAACCGCCTGCCGCAGACATAGCCAGCTAGCTACACCCCGGCTGATATACGCACGCCTCAAAATGCAAACATAACTTACGCCCAAGTTGTGCAAAATAACAACAATATGATACCTGCACAACCTACAACCAGCATAAAGAATCAACTAGCGCTTCATTCCTAAACGAATTCAAAAACATGTTGGCGCAGTTACTTAATTAGAACAGCACGATCTTAAATTTGCTTACTACTGTTATCAGTAAACTAAATCCATAATGGCTAAAATACTCAGAATCGCAACGTAGAATGCCAATGGGCTTCTCAATCATAAACAAGAGGTAATAACATTACTCCATCTAAACAAAATTGACATCGTCATAGTACCTGAAACCCACTTCACCGAGCGAACCGTTTATTTTATACCACACTATTCAACCTACAGCTGTGTCCATTCTGATGGCACAGCACATGGCAGATCAGCAATTCTAATCAAAGATTCTATCTCACATCACGAATTGGCCAAATACCAAACTAATGAGATTTAAGCTACCAACGTCCAAGTAAGTAGCGAAAAGTTGAACGTGACTGTAACAGTTGTTTATTGTCCGCCACGCCACACCATTTCTCCTAAAGAATATAAATTTTTTTTTAAACCCTTGATAATCGTTTTATTGCAGGGGGAAATTGGAATGCCAAACACATTTATTGGGGCTCATCACAACCAAGGGACGCAACCTCTTACGGGCTATAACAGACAACAGCTATCAACATATATCTAACGGAGAACCCACTTACTGGCCGACAGACACGAGAAAGCTATCGGACCTCCTAGATTTCTTTATAATTAGGGGCATACCAATGCAAAACTGCTTAGCATAATCAAATCATGATCTGTTTTCAGATTACTCACCTGTTATTTTAAGTTTGTGCATCACAGTCATAAATAAACATTTACACCCAAGGCTAGCCACAAAAGACACTGATTGGGAATGATTTGTAGATTACATAAATGCAAACATAAATCTCAATATACGCATTAAAAATACAGCGAATCTCGGTGCCGCCGCGATTTCACCACCCTTATTCAAGATGCTGCGTGAAATTCGACACCTAGAACTGAATAAGTCTTATCACCACCTTATTACACATCCGATAACTCATTAGTAAAAAACAACAAACCAGAGGCAGATGGCAGAGATTACGTAACATGGATGAACTACACTGTTACAGAAGAGTATCCAGACAACTTATCACAGTACTCAATGAAGATCGTAACTCAACCTTTGAAACATACATCCAGAATCTATCCTTTGACAACCGCAGCCTATGGAAAGCTACTAAAAAATTTAACAAAGCCACACCACCAAAATGACCAATAAGAAAACTTAACAATGAGTGGGCTCGTTCTGACTAAGAAAAGGCCGACATCGTTGCAACTTACTTATCCCATATTTGCAACCAGTAGAACCACTACCAGGCGTCCCAATGATGACATTGAAAATTTCCTTGGCACACCCTGTCAAATATCGCCACCAGCAAAAGCCGTTAGTCTGTCGGAAGTTAAAAAAGAAATAGCCAAGCTAAACCAACACAAAGTTCCGGGATATGATCTAATAACCGGACAAATACAAAAAATGCTACCCCGAGGAGCTGATTTTCTTCACAATAATTTTTAACTGTATCCTAAGCCTCTGCTATTTTCCTATCATATGGAAATACGCAGAAATAATAATAGTGGCAAATAAAAGTGGCAAACCCTCCCAGGAAACCTCTTCGTATCAGCTTAGTACCTAGTATTTCTATTTGAGTGGTTGCTACTAAAACGGGCCGAGAAAGACAACCAACTGACACATCTGATGCCTAACTACCAATTTGGCTTTTGCGAAAACATGTCAACATTACATCAACCCAAGGCATCTAAAAGCATCGAGGATAAAAAATATTGCAACGGGGTGTTCTTGGATGTATCCCAAGCGTTTGACAAAGTGTGGCATGAGAGCCTCCTGTACAAACTCAAAAATAAGGTTAACAACAATTACTACATCCTTCTGAAATCGTATCTCACCGATAGAATTTCTACGTAAAGCATAAGGATGCTGTATCTCCCACTCCCCATACGATCGGGTGTACCGCAGGAAAGTGTAATTGGCCCACTCCTCTATCTTATATATACTGCTGACTTACCTGAAACGAAAAACACTATTATTGCTATATTTGCCCATGTTGCTATCCTATCCTCAAATAACGATTCCAAAACCTGCAAACCCATCTAAATCAACTTAGTGAATGGTACAATAAGTGAAGAATCCACGATATATGAATCTAAATCTGCCTAAGTAACATTTACCACCCGCACTCAAATTTATTATGTAACAGTTAACGGAGCCTGTCTACCTGCGAAATCAGATGTTAAATACCTTGGGTTACATCTTGACTAACGCTTAACGTGGCAGAAACATACAAACGAAGCGAAGACCTTAAGCTGGATCTCAAATTCAGACAGATGTATTGGCTCATGAGCGGTAAATCAAAACTTTCAACCGAGAACAAAATTACTCTGTACAAGACGAGCTAAAACCTGTCTGATTATATGGCATACAGCTGTGTGCCAAGCTCACTCTGTTAAAAACAATTCAAATCTTTCAAGTCAAAACACTTCGTGCGATTGTTAACGCACCATGGTGCATCAGCAACCTAATGCTGGACCAAGATCTGCAAATCCCATACATCACAGAAGTAATTAATATTGTTGCAACCAATTATCGAAACAAACTGGCAGGAAATCCAAATACTCTCATAGATAACTTATATAGGGATGGACCGCGCAACAGAAGATTAAACAAAACCTGTCCTGCAGACCTACCTTAACAACACTAAGCCGCACGACAGTGACATATAAGGAGAAATGTCAGTGGACATTGTCCCTTTCAAGCCATAAACTTTCATCACATTTACTTAATACTTTTTATGAAGTTGATTGTAAATTAAAATAAATATAAAAAAAATTAAATTCAAAATCGGCTTTTAATTCGACTGCTCTTTATATAGGTACAATCAGTTAATATAGCCTTAAGAATAATAAATTTATATTACACCCCAAAAAATTTATTTATAAATTGCAGAAGAAAAACGTAAAGAACGCTAAAAACATTATGTTGAAAAGTTCACATAACTTCAGATATATTCATGCCAGTCTGTATATGGAGGCGTTTCACGTCAACTCTCCTAGCGCAGCGCGCGAGCACCAATACACTCACTTTTCAGCTTACGATTGCAGCATTGTAATACACTTGAAAAAAATAATGAATACATAGAATCGATATTATTTTTTCCTCAGTTTTCCGATAGTGTAATCGGTTTTTCGAAAAAATGTCAACTTAACCTCTCAAAGAAGGGCATTTTTAATATTTTTTTAAATAGCACCAATCGAAAGAGCAGGATTTTTTACATCGGTATAGGAATTTTCAGAATACAGTTTTTCGTTTTTTTTTGAGATATTAAGCGACAAAGTTCTAAACATTTGTGAAGCATAATGTCAAGTCACAATACAGTTTATTAAAACGCGGTAGGACAATAGGTAGAAACTTAATAAAAAACAAGCGTTTTATTTACATTTGTTCAAAAGAACAAAAGTAATTGTAATTTCGCAATTATGTCTCTGGTTTTCTCTTTTTTGATTTTGAAATTAAACATTTTTATTCTCATATTTCAAGACTACCAGTCTTCCTAAAAAGGAAAAAGCCAAACATTTTTTATCTATAAAAAAACGACCTTTTTAGATTCTAAATTATAGTGATGAACGTACGTTTCCAATTCTGTGACAATTTTGCTAAAAAATTACGGCTTTCATTGTTGTAGCGGCTAAGCAAACGTTGGCAGATCTCAACACGTTTGCATTTTTGCTTTGCGGCAAGCTCGCTTGGCACCCTTCTCGTGCAGACTTTATGGAAGCCGAGCTCGTCGTAGATGGTTTGATAGGCGGAACCACGACTAATCTGTAAATAACCGCTACATTGTCGACAGTAATTCACCTGTTTGCCAGAACCACTTCTCGAGTTTACCACGTTAGTGGTAAAGGTTGACGGACGTCTATTTCCTCTTCGTGCAGATCACTTTTAAACGTCTATATTTATTTATACACACTTCTATACAGTAGAGACCACTGTTTCAATATTGTATTATAAGTCTCCGATGAATATTAACCCCTGAAGACCTTTCGACCAAATAAATCGGATAACTGCTTATTGTTTTTTCTTAGTACGCACTGCTACCACGAAAACAGAAGCAAAAACAATGATGCTATCAAGGCCAAACTCTCATAAAGTGACCACAATAGTATCAACCATAAGCACACATAAAAAGAAGGCAATGTGAGAAACCTAAAAATGTGCTATGGGGAAAGTGAGGATTTGCACTTTTTTATCGCTGCGCCTTTTGTATATATATATTTTATAGCTACTTTTATATTAATTTTGCTAAGTAATTACTAAATATAATTTTTTAGCATCTATGTCTTCATCTTCTTGTGGTATTTTATTTTTTAACTGTCTAAATCCCAATTGATGTTACTATTTCCGTTTTTCAGAGTATAACATTTATTTTTGCCGTATTCGACAATATACAGGCAAAATTTGCTATTTTATTTAATGTTTATATTAATGGTTATTCTGTTATAATTATATTTTCTATAACTATTTGGTTTTTGCATGACTTGTTGGCTGGTTATTTTAAACTAATTCATTTAAAAATGTGCAAACAAGAGTTTTAAGTATTTATTTATCGTATATTGTAACGTCTTTGCTCTTAAAGTGGTGAACAAAATAACTAATTTAATTTATTTACATACATTAAATGGCAGTTACAAGAAATTACTGCCAACTTAAACGTATACAGTAACCATTGTAACGTATTGTGTAACATAAAAATCAAGATTCAAATTTAACTAACCATCTCAAAGTCAGGAATGAGGTTGGGAAAGTCACAATTAGTTACAAAACTACAGATTGCTTCTTTCAATTAATTTTTAATAAAAAAGTTTACTTATACATCACTTACAAAATAATTAGAGAAGAAACAAATACCAAGCCATCGTTTAGGAATCAAAGAAGCACAATTTAGCTAGTATATTAATATTTATTAAAGTAAGGCTATTTAGTAAGGAATAAAATTATATAGAAAGTGATTGAATCGTTGACAAGACATGTGTATGATCCCAATATTTATAATAAAATAACATTTTAATTGGTAAACCTTTAAAATAAATTTTCTTTGAAAACATCAAATTTTGTATCAGTTCCTGTGCTCTTTCCAATTTTAATTTGTGAAAATCTGCAACAATCAACATGTAATCAACATTGAACGTCCGTTTACAAACGCTTTAGCTTTCCCGCGTTCAATCAAAGCTTCCCGTAGAGCCACCAAGAAATCCAAAAGTTGTATTTTTTTACCTCTTACTTCATTATAAATAAGATGAGTACTGAGACCCACCCGCGATAATACCTATTATTATCTTTCACATACGAAAACTCCAAAATATCGAGGATTGTAGTGAGAAATAATTTACACTACTGCGTTGAAATATCACTAATGCTGCTTAAAAGCCGCCGTGTTGATAAACTTAACGTAATCTTTGCAAAATCAGTAAAAATTTGTTTGTGTTCAATAAAGCAAATGAGTTTAACCTAATAAGAGTTGAGCGCATGGTATGGAAGGTTGCATGAGTAGAATCTGCAACGTTGTCAGACGGTGAAATAAAGCTAAGTTTCTTCGGAAAATCAATGCAAAAAGAAAGGCTGAATCGTCGGAGGTGTCGAACAAGGCGAAAGCCTTTAACGATAAACATGACCAAAAATATTGAAGAAATGTTCCTTCCAATACAAGAAAGGCTAAAAAACATGGAAGGAAAACTAGAACTACGATGTGCGAAATAATAAAATTAAAAAACAAAAATAAAAGGAACTATGAAGGAATAGAATAATTAGAACAAGAAAGCAGAAAACAATTTAATTATAAAAGAGATTCATGAAAACAAATACGGAAATAAAGAAGAAATTGAAAGAAAGCTTATGTCGGTATGGGAGAAGATTGGAGTAGAAGCAGATAAAGACTTAGATGGGGTAAAAAAAGTAGGAAATATCAGAAGGTAAGAACGAGGCCTACTCTAGTTAAATTAAGAACTTAACACAAGAAAAAATTACATAAACATACAAAAAGCTAAAAAAACGCATATAAGGATGGAAGAAATGGCAATGACAAGTGAAAAAAAGGACATGAGTTAAAGAAAATAAGAAATATATAGTAAATTAGATAAATAAGCAAAGTAGTAACGAAAAAGAAGAATAAAACAAGTTATTAGAAAAAGTCTTAACGTAGGTATGTGGAATGTACGCGGTATATTCGAGGAAGGATCAACGATAAATTTGGCGAATGAGATGATCAAATATAATATAAGGATTGTAGCAATACAAGAAAAACATTTGGCAGGGATAAACATACAAAAAGTGAGGAATTATACACTATTTACAAGTGGAAATGACAGCCGGAGATTTAGAGCAGGATTTTCGATAAGACACTTTAGAAGAAGTAAAACACTTTCACACAAAAATCTAGAAGGTTTATACTCCATAATATTAAAATAATGTTTAACACGATAGCCCGAATTAATATACACGATCCAACTGAGAAAAAAACAGAAAAATGTTCTATGAAGATTTAGAGAAAGCAGTCGGAAAAATCAGACGTTATGATAATAATAGAATACAGAAAGAGCGCAGGAGATGAACGCAACCTCGGAGAGCACTTTAAGCGTGAGGATATACAAACGTGGGTAATTCCGAACCGAAGGAGAAATACAGTATAAAGAAGCTCCAGAATTCAGAAATAGCACAAAGTTATAGAACAAGTTAGAAAAAAAAAACTACATAAGGTACAGAATAAAAAAGTAGAACATAGATGTAAAAAATTTTGAAAAGCCAATAAAAAAAGTTACACGAAACAATATATCAAGAAATAAAAAGTGTAAGAAAAACCATTGTAAATAAAAAATATAAGGACTAAATAAAAAAGAACTAGACTATGGCAAAAATATTTACAAACACAAAAATAAGAAAATAAAAACCTATATGACGAACAAAAAAAGAAACTAAGACAGATTTGCAGAGCGTGAAAATAAGAATACATAAAGGAAGAATTAAGGAATATAGCCAAAAAATATAAGAATAAATAAATTAGAAATTTTTACAGGGGTATAAGAAATGTTAGAACTAAATATAAAGGAAAACAAAGATATTTTAAAGGGAAGAAAAGCAACTGAATAGGAATTTTACAAGAAATTAAAAGAAAGTGGCGACAGCACTTTGAAACGTTATTAAATACAAATAAAGAAGAAAAAACAAAATGGTGAAAGAAAGCCAACAGAATGAAGTAGATGAAAGAAATTTGGTAAACTATTAGAATGTAAAATAAAGGAAATAATAAAGCCAATGAAAAATAACAAAAGTCCAGAGAAGAACCGAATCTTCACGTTGAAACAATCTCTAATAGGTGCGTACAAATATGAGATACTGATTCATATGTTATTTATAGATTTTAAATCCGCATATGACTCCATTATTAGAAAACCAAAATTATGGGGCACTAAAAATTGCGGAAAAAGTAATAAGGCTTGTGGAAACAACGTTACAAGACACCAAATGTGCAGAGAAGGTAAACGAAAATCTAACTAAGTATTGAAGTGAAAAGAAGAGTAAGACAGAGAGGCTCTTTGTCTACTCTTTTTTCAACGTAGCACTAAAAGTAAGAATTAGAAAAAGCAAAATAAACAGAAGTGGAACACTTTTTAATAAAAATTACGGTTACCTCGCATATGCTGATGATACATTTTATTGGCTAGCAAAAGCAAATGTGTGAAACTTAAGACCAAGCAAAGGCCAAAAATAAAAAGAAAATAGAAGT
Organism: Sinelater perroti; assembly: GCA_036346155.1. Classification (NCBI taxonomy): domain Eukaryota; kingdom Metazoa; phylum Arthropoda; class Insecta; order Coleoptera; family Elateridae; genus Sinelater; species Sinelater perroti. The sequence goes on along the minus strand of JARFIY010000260.1, from coordinate 11,508,642 downwards.
GTAAACAGAAAAAAAGGAAATTTTTGAATTCGAAGAGGCAGAAGAGTTCACGTACTTGGAAGTTTTAATTAAAAAATGGAAATAAGATTAAGAATAGCCAAAAGCAACAGATGTGCAGAAGGTCTGAATCAAGCAATAGGATCAAACATTATTTCTTGGAACACGAAATTACAAATTTATAAAACCGTATTGAGGCCAACACTAATATATGACAGCGCGACCTGGACTATGACAACGAGAACCCAAGAGTCTAGAGGTTTGGCAAAGAAAAACGCTGCAAAGAATTTAAGGAAAAAAGATAGACGAATTGTGGAAGAAACGGAAATCTTTGAACTATGCAATAAACCAAGTGTAACTCAAGTAATTAAAACTCGAATATTATAGTGGTTAGTACATCTCTAGAGATTGTCAGACACAAGCTAATAAAATATATAGGATAAAGAAATTCAGAAGGGAGAAAAGGAAGAGGTAGGCAAAAAAGGGTTGAAAGCGGTTAAGCACGATTTAAAAGAAAAGAGACATGTGAAGAGAAATATATGGTATACTTCATTTTCTACTCTATAAAACTACAAAAAGGTAACTATGTGTGTAACGAACATTGCAACTCCTCTCCAGTTATGAACCGATTTCAACTTTATTCGAACCGGTTTGTTGCCAAACCTCGCATAAACATTTTGGATTTTCGACGAAACTTTAAACCAAATATTTATCTTGGGTCGCCCGTCCTTGGGACGGGCCTTTTTACTAGTTATAAATAATATAAAACTTGCATTTTGTAAAACAAAACTTCTTTTATCACTTGATGGACTTTCGTTCAAATTTGTATAAACTAACCAAATAGTTGTTCAAATTAACATCTGCCATATATTTGTTGTAAACGAAAAGAAGCGTCCATAACCAACGTTTTTATCATTTTCCTTTATTTTATTCTTCTTCTTAAAGTTCCGATCCGTTTCGGATGTTGGAAACCATGATGGCAATATTTGCCATCTTGATTTTTTCTTGAAAATTCACTTTGTGCCTCTAATCAGGTGGTTTTCCGTTGCCTTCCTGATCCCAATGCCGTTGATCTTCTTATCGATTCTCCGCCTTCGAGGGCGATTTCATGCCTCTGGACAATAGTGCCATCCTGACCAGTTGAGTCAGGTTTGTTTAATAGTACATTCGGTCTCCAGAGCTACGTTTGAACAATCAGGTGATCATCCTTTACCACAAGGTGTAGTTGGGTTTTACATCACGCTTTAAGACCTTACGGCATTTCTTAAACTCTCCAGATCTTATAAAGGACTTTTATTTTATTATTTATGGTTATCTCGTGTCTATAGAAATTGCTAATTACCAAGACTCCTTTATATCTTGTCATCTAGTAAAAGTTATCCCATCATTTGTAAGTATACAAGAACTCAGTTTGTGTTTTCTTTAGTTTGATCTGCTTTTCCATGTACCAGTGCAAACTTCTGCTGCATATAATAATGTTTTTTGATATGCATGTTTGAACATTCCAAATGCGCTTTAACATAATAAGTCTCATTACAGTTTGGTGTTTTTTTAAATATAATTTACATATTAACAATTTGTAACCATCGGGCGATAATGAATTTTTAATTCTAGTATTATTCATAGAAGGGTACTTTGACCAACAGCAGTTTAAGATGGGCAACATATTATAAGCAATTAAAAACACAATACTAGTTACTATTATAATTTCAGGATAGTCCTTTCTTTTAAATTTTTTAGTCTTTCATTAGTGCGTTAGAATATGGACATGTATAAAATTTTTTGAAAATAGCTCGGAAACACTTTTAATTTTATTAATTGACTATTTATACAACTTAAAACTATTTCTGTCTTCCTATCAAGAAAAAATTGAATATGTGGAGTACAGTTCTGTCAAAGCGAAGACCATATTATCCGTCTATTACAGTTGAAATAGTAGACTGAGTATTTGTAGATGCAGTTTGAAGAACTAAAACATATAGCATATTATTCTTATGATTATAGATATCATAAAGTCTCTACGTCGCTATCACCCGATTCAACATCGCTATCGCACACAGTACCCGGATTCCGAACCTGAATTGGCACAATCTTTTTTTTTTAATTAGGAATTTGCATGATCAACAATTTACACTGTTATACAAGACATTGATAACAAAGTATGTAATACATAATATATATTGAATAGCATAAGCGGTGAGTATGACCGCAAGAAAGTTTTATTATTGTTTACTTTGCACTATGAGAGCACTAGGTTTAGAGTCGACCACTTGTGTTAATTATCATCACTATAGTCACTGAGAAATATATCTTGGGATAGTTTTCGTTTTAGCCTTGCGTAGATGCCGCGTTGCCCCAGTGTGTAGTAAGCTACACCACTACAATTGGTGAGATTGGCATGAAATTTTTTAGTAAGTTTCGCTATATGCTGCTCAATTGTGGGAATACCCAGTTCGTAGTATAGCTGTTGGTTTGTGATGAACCAGGGAGAGTTGACAGCGATTGTCAGGATTTTGTTTTGGAATACTTGGATTCTGCGAATATTCGTTTTGGACGCATTGCCCCATATGACACACCCCTAGAGGAATAATGGTCGTAACAGTGATTTGTACAGGATAGTGGTACATTGAGTAAGTAAGGTGGACTTTCGGTTTAGCAGTGGATAGAGTTGGATTAGTCTCGTGTGCCTTTCGTTTAATTTTTTGAGGACATGGTATTTCCAGGTGACCTTGGTGTCAAGATATATACCTAAATATTTAATGGGTTTGTCGGTGGTGTTCCATTGAATGGAACCGTTAATAGTGATTTCTGGTGGGTTATTAAATCGTCTTAATGTGAAGATTTTTGTGGCGCATTTGTCATAATTGATGGATAGGTTCCATTTCTTGAGCCACCTACCGAGGATAGTGCTGGCTTTTTGCAGTTTTGAGATAGCCATTTTTAGGCTTTCGGCTTTGGTTATTACGACTGTGTTATCTGCATATACTGCAAGGTCAGTGTTGATGGTAGATAGGTCCTGCATGTAGATGTTGAAAAGAATTGGGCCTAAGATACTGCCCTGAGGGCCCTGCTTGTATGTTTTTGATGGCAGATAGGGATGTGCGAATTTTGACTGCGTACGTGCGATTATCAAGAAAGGAGAAGAGTACGGATTTGATGTAATTGGGTAGTTGAAGTTGTAAGATTTTATATTTTAGGCCGTTGATCCCACGCGGTCAAAAGCTTGAGCTATGTCGATAAATAAAGTTACTGTGTATTGTTTGGATTCTTAACCTCTTTCAATTGTTTCCGTAACGCGCTGTAATTGATGGCAGGTGGAATGACCTTCTCTAAAGCCAAATTGATAATGTGGTAGAATGTTTAGTCTAAGAACTTCGTCGTTTAGTCGAGAATGGATGACTTTTTCTAGCAGTTTCAAAATAGTAGATAATAAACTAATGGGTCTATAGCTTCTGATATCTTTCTTATCTTTTCCCGTTTTAGGGTACATAAGAATGATTGCATCTTTCCATCTGTTTGGGAAGTAACCTATTCGTAGACAAGCGTTGAATGACGTTGTCAAATACGCTAATGCTTTCTTGGTGAGTTTTTTCAATACAATATTGGGTATTTTGTCATTGCCCGGCGATTTCTTGATTGACAGGGTTTTGATAATTAAAGCAAATTCCTTGGGTGAGGTTGGTTTGAAAATTAGTTTCGGGATAGGTTGGTGTGTTTCAATAAAATTGGTCACTATGTTATTGAAAACCAGGTCTTTATAGGTGTGAGTAGTGAATGTTTTCTCGAGTTGATACGCAAAGGCTTCGCCTTTTTCTGCATCAGAACTGAGTATTTGAGTGTCCATGCTGATTGGAGGTATTTCGTGAGATTTCGTTTGATTGTTCTCCGTAGTCCTGGATCTTGTGGTTCAAGATTGCTGATGTGTTTTTGGTAAGAGTAAATTCGGTACTCTTCTAGTTGGTTTCTGATACGGTGAGATAAATTATTTACGAAGTTTTCCCTCTCTTCGGTAGACTTTTACGGATCTGAGTCATTGTCAGCTGTCAAGACAAAATTGTGCTCCGCACAAAATATTACATTTTTGTAATTTAAAGATCTTATCACTGTGTGAATACTTGTAAAAACGTATACGGGCCGTTTCATTAGTGAAAGTGTGTGCAACAAAGGACTCTACAGTACGCATTTGACTTTCGTAGCGTGGAGGCATGCAAGCGGTCGTCGCCCCGAGAGCAAGAATGTTCAAGTGCTGGCATATCGCGCGCCACGTGAGCGACAGCAAAGCCGAATTTATTTGAAAATTGCCTACAACTGTAAAATACCAAGTAAGCTCATAGAATTGAGATAGTTCTCGCTTTACTTTCGAACAGCTAAGACGTATACGCTCCCATCGCGACTCGAAAGTGCGAGTGTGCTTATCAACGCTCGGCCTCAGTGATAACCGCAAACAAACAACATTCTTTTACATTTTATATTCTGGTAACAAATTTTATTTCATTTATTAAGTTTTAATAACCTCAAGCGTATCCCGCACCCCCTCTTTAGGGGATGACCGCTTCAATCGCCATGTCCAAAAGAAACTCAAATCACCTATCCCCACCGATCACCGACCAACAAAAAAAAAATATCAATGGCAACCCACTTCTCTAATTCAAAAAATAGATATTACTTACCCAGCCATCTGGAACCCTCTGCTGAAGGCATGGATAACTCAACCAAAGAACCACCCAAAATTAAAATCCCATCTATTTTTCTGCATGATCCAATTAATCACAAAGCAGTAATCAGCGACATAAAAACCCTCGTCAAAGCTGAATTTACTACAACTCTAAGTTCCACTAACTTAAAAATTACTCTAACAACCCAAGAAGATTATAGAACCTTAGCTAAACATTACATATAAAACAAAATAGAACACCATACATTTCAAGATCCCAATAGCAGACCCCTTTCAGTAATAATTAAAAACGTCCCACCCTCACTATCTGAATCAGACATTCTTGAAGAGCTCACATCTTATAAGCTATCAATTATACGGATCACCAGATTGCTCAATAAAGATAAAACACCGATACCAGTCTGTGCAGTCCTTCTCACCGCAGATGAAAATGCAAATGAAATATTTAACATCACCAAAATATTTCACTCAATAATTACCGTAGAACCTCGAAGACAGTAACAAAACCCCACAATGCCATAGATGCCAGCGCATTGACTAAAATTACTGCCGTCTTGAACCACGATGTGTCAAATCCAAAGGCAATCATTTATATATAAATTGCGATAAACCGCCCCAAGAGCCTCCCATATGTACCAGCTGCGGAGAAAATCACCCAGCTCACTTCAGAGGCTGCAAATATTTCACTGAGTTAACGAACTATCAAGACAAACGTCGTCGAAACGAACCTCACAAAACAACAGGAACTCAGAACCACCATCCACCCATAAACAACATGAAAAATTTTCCCAATCTTCCTCGTAATATACCACAAACTAACTCATCACCATGGCAATCTAGAACAAACACCTCAATACGTGAAACGTCATCCTTACTTAATACTTTAATATCATCTCTCTTAAATCTAAACCAACCCTCTATCGGACAAATTAAGCAATTCATTTTATCTAATCTTTTACCCTCTCTGTTTAATGGACGCTAAAATCAACACAATTTCTCAAATAAAAATCCTAAATTGGAACGCAAACGGCATCAAAACTCAACTAAATTTATTTCAGTCCTTTTTGTCAAGGCATTCCATTGATATAGCATGCATCTCAGAAACACACCTAAGTCATGCGGAAAAACTCAACATAGCTGGATACCAAATCTACCGCACAGACGGAAATTCCAATATTGCATCAGGAGGGGTGGCCATCATTAATAAACGTAAAATTATACATCACGAATGTCATCTAATTAACACTGTAAATCTCGAAACAGTAAGAACCAAAATTAAAACGCAAGACGACACAATAATAAACATCACGTGTCTATAAGCAACCCAACAAAACACTTTTAGAACAAGACATTTCAGCAATCTTCAATATAAATGAACCTACCCTGCTCATTGGTGACCTAAACTCCAAGAATACCATCTGGGGATGTAGAACAACAAACCCCGCTGGTACCAAACTTTTCAATCTATCATCAACCTATGCTTTCCAAATAGAAGCCCCTGACGAACCCACTTACCACCCCTACAGAAATGATCACCTACCCGACGTCTTAGACATTCTCGCTCGCAAAAACTTTAACAAACAACCATTACAACAAGTACTTCCCGAACTAGATTCTGACCACCTACCAGTAATCATTTCATTTCTAATAACACCAGCAAAATTTACCCCAGAGCCTAGACTAATTAATGGAATAGTCAGCTGGGGATCCTTCGGCGAGTATCTTGACAAACAACTCAAGTACCCTAACAATCTTCAATCAACAACCCAAATAGATAAAACAATTATACACATAACAAAAAGCATTACAGACAGCATCCATAAGGCCCAATCTAAATCTTCATTATTACTATTTCTAGATAAGTTAAGATTTTCAGCAATTTCTTCAAGCTGAGCTGAAATCAATGGCGCTTTTCTACTCATTATGAATAACCTTATGTGGGCGTAAGATAAAGTCTTGATTTTAAATGTACAAATTACCAATGCTACCGAATCGTCAATCAAATAATAGAAAGCCTTGAAACCAAAAAGCTGCATTCCTAGGTATAAAGTAAGCTTTTGATAAGATCGGGCACACAGGCTTCCCATGTCCGATCTATCTAGTTCTAAAATCCTCCCTCGTCAAGAGATCCTTCCAAGTCGAAATAATTGGCTCAACCTCTGACTATCACCAAATCCAAGCAGGAGTGCCACAAGGTAGTGTTTTAAGCCTTTTACTCTACGTGATCTATTCATATGATACGCCAATTACCCAGGATACTACTATTGCCATGTTTGCCGATGACGTGGTTATATTATCAACCAGTCACAAGCCCGCAGTATCTGCAGCTCACTTACAGCATCACCTAAACCTACTACAAGATTGGACTCGCAAGTGGAGAATAACAGTAAACAGTGAGAAGTCAGCTAAAGCAATCTTCACTAATAGACGACTTGATTGCCCTCAAACTACATTGCAATTCTAATCAAGTCTGAAATCAAATACCTAGGAATGCACATTGATGCAAAACTCAACTGGAGCATGCATATCAAAAATAAGAGAAAACAAATAGACTTAAAGGTGAAGCAAATGTACAGGTTAATAGGAAGACTTTCGCAGCTATCGCTATCAAATAAATTATTAATTTATAAGACAATCATAAATCCCATTTGGACTTATGGTGTTCAACTTTGGGGCTGCGCGAAAGCATCCCATACAAAAATACTCCAAAGGGTTCAGTTTAAATCCTTTCGCATAATGGTATGTAAGTAACGAGACCGTCCATAATGACTTGAAGATCCCGTATGTTGCATCCGAAATTTAGAGACTTGCAAAAAAATGCACCCAAAACTTGCCAGGACATGAAAACGACCTCATAGGGCGCCTAGTAAACCAGCCAACCGTTGTAAAAAGGCTCAATTCCCTAAGCGATTTATATAGTATCTCCCCTAGGTTGATGGCAATGGCTTGATTCTAGATCATGACATGTATTTCTATATAAGATCAAATTTACTTATTCCTCAATTTGTGTAACATGAGTAGATTATAAATATGCAAATAAAAAAATTAAAAAAATGTACAAATTATTAGATACATTATTACTAAAAAGCGGATTTTATGCAAAATGCATTATTTTGCATATTTTGAATATTTAGCCAAATAGTGCATATTGTATGCTAAAAAAAATTTTTTTTCCTGCATAATATAACATATTTTTTGTTTTCAACAGTTTTATTTCGGAATTTCGTAAACTAAATAAAGAGTTTTATTGCGGTTTTCTAAGAAAACGAACAAAAGAAGGATATTAATCCCTACTAATTATCTAAGGTTGTGATTATATACATTGCTTTTAGTAGAAATATTTGTGAGAGGTATTATAATATACCTGTGAATTCCAAACTAAATAGTTTCATTATGGTTTTTCAAGCACTTAAGCACATTAAATGGAAGGATTTAAAACCCCCACTGATTATTTTAGCTGCATTTCCTTTAGCAAGCATATCTATGACGGTATTATTCAACAGATAAATAGTTCGTTACGATACATTTGTACAAGAGAACGTGAATATATCAGATTTTAAAGATGCCTAAAGTGAAAAATAACGCCCAATGAAATAAACGATGGAAATGAAGGTGAATGGTAAAATGGTAAGTCGAATGTTTGATTATATAGATTTGTCTAAAAAATTACACGTGCAAAATTGTTTTTTCTACTCGTCGTAATTGTTAAATTTGGCAAGCCTTGTTAAACAAATTTGCGACTTGTTAAAAACACGCACATTTTACAACATTATAGTATGTATTTCAAATTATAGATTACATGTGAAAGAAAGTCTCAGATCACGCAACGCATAAATACGGCTAGGTATATAGGAAACGTTGATAGAATAAAAAAAAACTAACCAATCTCAAATGCTTCTGCGGGAATCTCTAGCTACCAAAACATCCAAACGAAACGAACGAGAAGAATTTAATTTAGAATTATGTAGTGCTCTCATTAAGTTCAACATTCCCCTTAAAAAACTCCAAGACAATAGTTGTAAGTCATTTCTAGAAAAACAAAAAAATGCCGGCCGAAAGTACACTGAGAAAAAGATACGTCAACGAACTGTATATTGAAACCATTAAAAATATAAAAGAATTTGTATAAAACCAGTGTATATGGTAAATCAAACCACAGATACTCGCGGAAGATATGTTGCTAATCTTCTAATCGGTTTTTTGAAAGAAAACTTATTTAGTAGGTCTAATTTAATTGCTTGTAAGGTTCTTGATAAAGTCAATCATCTGGCAATAGTTAGATTTATTAATGAATCTTTAATGCAATTTTTTCTTCCTGATGTTGTATCCTGTAATCACGCGATAGGGTACTTGGCTTAACACAACTCTTTTTTATGCCGAACATTTTCAGAAGATAAAGACTCACATTATCGAATTTTCAGATAGTTCTACTACTTTTATTAAAAAATCGCGGTCTATTTTAAGAAAGTAGAACTACGCGATCAGTTGGCATTTATTAGGGCTCATTATTCGTTTGTAAGTAAATCAATTACGGCACTGGAAGAAGAGGGAATCCCATTAAATAAATCTATGCATTTGATAAATCATTTCCAAAAATTAATGCCGTTCCAGGAAATATCCGTAAAACTTTTTTTGAAATTTAACGATATTTTAGGAAAATAGCGTAGGTTATCGATTGCTAGCGAAAGTAAATGATATTCTCAATTTCGTCAACACTGTAGATGTTGATATTGATATAGAAATACCTATTATTTGTGCTTTAAAAAATGCTCCTACAACATCTATAGACGTAGAAAGAAGTTTTTCTGCGTACAAACATTTGTTATCTGACAAGCGTCAAAAATTTTTACTATAAAATATTGAGAAACACCTAATTATATATATTATTTTGCTAGTAGGCATAAATAATTTTAATAATGTGTATATAAGTTTGGTTTTAATGTTTTGAAAAATTTATTGGATGATTTGTTTAGTAAATTTATGCTTATACTTTATACAATTCTATTTTTGAAACGAAAATAATTTGGTTATAATCAGCCTTAATTTTTTTATTTAAAAATAATCATTTTTTAATAATGCATACACATATTTTGTTATTTTTTAATACATAAAATTTGCTCTCTAATTATTTCAAAGGTATTTACTTGATTATACAAATAAACAAGATACAATGTTCCCAATAAATGCTTGAAGATATAAAAAAATAAAGAGGGTAGACGAAACTGGACTTAGAACTCACAAAGTAGGATTTGGGAATAATTAAAATATAATTATATAATTAAAGCTTGGTAACAATCCAGCGAAATTTTATTCTTACTTGCATAGAAGGTTTTACGCATTGCAGCACATTAGAAATAACTATCAGACAACGTAGATACTAAAAAATTAAACTAATGTATTTGAAGGCATACATCTCATCGGTACAAATAGAATTTGTCTTGAGATATATTATCTCGTTAGACTTGAAACGGTTAAAATACAGGTACAGAATTTTTAAGGGATCTCAAAATCAAAGTCATAAACATATAAAAAACTAAAATTACACTTATAAGGTAATCCAAACAACAGTAGGTATAAATCAAGTAATGGAGGCAAAATGTCTTGGTATTAACGTTTATCAACGCCTGACGTGGAAAACCCACATTTCAAAAAGTCCAAACACCTTGGAGAATTGTTTAGAGAACATTATTGTCTACTTGGCAGAACTCTCAACTTATCTTTCTCCAATAAATTCTTCAACTACAACACAGTGTTTAAATCAGTTTGGTCGCATGGCTCTCAGCTATGGCAAACAACAGCGGCAAACTCTAATAGATAATTGAAAGACTTCAGTCTAAAGTCCTACGTGTAATGTCATGCTCCCTATTTTGTTAGGAACGCGGACATACTTAGTGACCTAAAAGTAGAATCAGTGAAAGATGTGATTACTAAACAGTATAAAATATTTGTGTAAACTAAAATCTCATTCGAATGCGTTGATCTTAAATTTACTAGACAATAGTGCTCATATATCATGTGTTTTTTATAGAGGTATAGAACTTTGAAATGGAATAAAACAAAGATGAATTTTTTAAATTGACATGAAATTTACTTGATTCGAAAGACAATCTTCTGGCATTATAATTTAAATATGACTTCTGGCATATGACCGTCACGGCTGTCTCGGACGTAGTCTAATCTGGTGGTCCAATTTTCGATGACTTTTTCCAACATTTGTGGCCGTATATCGGCAATAACGCGGCGAATGTTGTCCTCCAAGTGGTCAATCGTTTCGGGCTTATCGGCGTAGACTAGTAACTTCACATATCCCCACAGAAAATAGTCTAGCGGCGTTAAATCGCACGATCTTGGAGGCCAATTCACGGGTCCGAAACGTGGAACTATGCGGTTACCAAACGTTTCCTTCAATAAATCAATTGTGGCACGAGCTGTGTGACATGTTGCGCCGTCTTGTTGAAACCACAGCTCCTGCACATCATGGTTGTTCAATTGATGAACGAAAAAGTCAGTAATCATGGCTCTATAGCGGTCACCATTGACTGTAATGTTCTGACCAGCATCGTTTTTAAAGATATACGGACCAATGATTCCACCAGCCCATAAAGCACACCACACAGTCAGTTTTTCTGGATGTAACGGTGTCCCAACATACACTTGAGGATTACCATCACTCCAAATACGGCAGTTTTGTTTATGGACGTATCCATTCAAACAAAAGTGAGCTTCATCGCTAAACAAAAAAATCGGGATGAACGGCAATATTGTTTTCGGCCCATTCACCGAATCTACGCCTTGCTAGGTGATCGTGTGGCTTCAATTCTTGCACGAGTTGGATTTTGTAAGCACGCAAACCAAGATCTTTCCGCAAAATCTTCCATAAAGTGGATGGACAGATATCCAATTCCTGTGCACGATGGCGGATAGACTGATTCGGGTCTTCCTCTACCCTATGCTCTACACCAGCAATGGCTTCTTCTGAACGCACTGTACGACGTATCTGTGGATGCGTATTATCATTTAGAGTAAACGTGGAGCGAAAACGTTCCATAGTTAATCGAATTGATTGCTGTGATGGACGATTATGTTACCGTAAAATGGGCGTAGTGAGCGATACGTATTTCGAACAGAACCATGATTTTCAAAATGAATTTGCACAATTTGGAAGCGTTTTTCAGGCGTCAGTTTATTCATGTTGAAATGCCAAACCAAACTAAACATAAATCACTTGACAGCTGACAAAATGGCCGCCAGTTAAAAAAGTGTTGCCAACTTAAAGTTTTATACCTCTATAAAAAACACCCGTTATAAAGAGCAAAGAGACATAAACAATTAGACTTGCCACATAGACTTCAAATGTTCTTATTTTCTTAGTTTTTACACTTGTTGTTCATCATAAATCATTAAATGCAGTATCATGTCATTGCTTTCATGCCATCTCTTGTATAGTGTATATTATAAGTTTTGCTTATTGTAAATATTACAGATTGCAAATAGAGATGTTTTATACAAAAAAAGCATGGACAAATAAATAACACTAACATAATTTTTTATTCAATATAATAACTACAAGAAATGTAAAATTTTTAAGTAAATTTAGTTTTGGTGTCCGCATTCTGTTTTTGGTATCCATCACAAAAAATAAACTGGGAAAAATTGGTATGCATTCCTTCATATTAAGGCATGTGCAATTTATTGTTTTTTTAACAACCTTGCACATAAAAGCATTTTAACTGGCTACCAATTAATAATCTACTGTGCCCAATAAATAAAAATAAAGCTTGATGCGACACTTCTATAAATTAGCTCTATAAAAAGCTGAAATTCTTAAAACACGTTTTTAAAGGTTTTCTTAATTGGATATTTTAGAATACATTAAAATAAGCATTCAAAGAATGATAAATCGATTCCACATTCTCAAGATGCTTTAACTTCCAAATTTAGTGCAATTTGTTGGTTAAAAAGTTAAGAATTTTTTAACAAATTTGTAGTTTTTTATTTACAGCGCAGAATATACAGGGTAAAGATAAAAAGTAAAAGAAAAATCTAAAATGTTTAGAAAAACCAGCATTTAGTATCCTTACACGCTAGAGAATTGCTCATATATTTGATAAATTTGTCTTGTTTGTGAATGCGTTTTTTTATTGTTTTATGTTTTGAGGCGTACTTTCGAAACGAGCAGAAATTGTCCACATAGGTAGCTAACTAATTTTAAGTTAATAATCAATTTTTGTAAACATGAAAGTAAAGATTTGCCAAATCTCTCTCAATTGCTGAAATGTTTTTTTATTAATTCTATTGAAAAATTATAAACATGAATTTTTGATTTAAAAGAGTAATTAAATCCAACTACTGTAAAAATGACCAGAAGCATAATCACACACCGTGAGCTACCAATTGTTAGCTTTAAGATATGAGATAAGCTTCAAAAGTTTCCGGTCAGATTGTGTTTTAGAAGGTTATTTTTCTGTAGTCTCTATATCTCAACAAACGTATTAAATCTTAAAATTAGCATTTCAATACTCTTGAAAAAATACTCTAAAGTTTTATCTGCAAAATGCCCCAAATTAGCTTTCTGGAACTTTTCTATCTCAAAAGCCTTTCTTCAATTATAAAAATAGATAATATTCACCAGGGAGTCGGTTTGTGTTGTAGTGTAGGTGAGAAGGCTCCTTCACAGAAACCTAGGTGATTCTAATCTGATAGACAAGGGCGTTAGCGTGCAAAAGGCAGACAGTTTGACTTAACTTACTTTTTATTTTTTTTATTTATTTTTCTTTAATAACTTTATACGTATTTTATGCAATAAGTTTGCCTAACACTCTTTGCGTGCTATGTTTTTTAAGTCAGTTAGCAAAATTTCCTTTATATCTCAAAAGATTATTACCATATTCCTTTTCATTAATTGAACGACCTTTGCCTTTCTTGGGTGTTTTTTTTTCCTATTATTACACTAACTCCGTTTTTGTTAGGGGAGCATACTATAAGATATAATTAAAGAGCATCTTCTTTATTGTAAGATGTAAAATTCTTTCACAACAGATCTATACGTTGGTGTTTTTTAAATGCTAACTGTCGGGATGCAAAGTACTTCCATGAAGTAAAAAAATAGCCTAATTCTGAGCCGAGAAGCATTCCTAGAAACCGGCAATTGGGAGTGCAAACCTGCCCAATCACGCATTCTTTCTAGGAGAAGCCACCCCCCTAGGTGGGGAATAAAAGCGTACCTCACGTTAGTCCAAGACAGTTCGCTGCCGCTACTCGAAAGCCTTCGAACTGACCTTGTCGCTATCTAAAAGCTTTGGTCTTGGTATAGGATTTTGCCAATCGCGAGCCACCTCCAAATAACGCTGGTACCAGAACCGCTGTCCCGGTTGCCATCGACACCATAAAAGAGACCCACTAAGGGACGCCGGCACGGCTTCTGAAAGAGCTGTTCGATGCATCTCCATCCCCCGTAAAACCGGCAGCGGCGTCACCGAAGAATAACACTGTTTGAGCTACCACCCGATCGCAAGAATCAACTTTTAGCCGGCCGAGACCTCAGCACTCCGTGAACATAATAAAATCTTGTTGTAATTAATGTAAAGAAGCTTTTGTAAATAAGAACAATATGTGAGGAATATCATTATACCATCCCCACACTAACAAAACTGGGCCTATCTGGCACTAACCTTATTCATATAAAGGTGTGCATGAAGAATGCATCGGACGACTGTGTCGGTAAGCTGATAATTCATTTAGTTTTAAACGCTTACTCTGCAGCACCTCACACTTTAAGAGCATTTAACTGTGAGAATTCACGGTACACAATACCGTCCACAAGTTGTTTAATATCGCTGGAACCAAAACCTTCTTTAGTGAAACCTTCGTTCTCTTTTTCTTTTGCCGTTCTTCACTAATAATCTCTTTTTTCTTTGCGGTGAATGACTCTATAAACGTTTGTCCAACAAAGTTAAAGTTCACTGATTTATTGGAAAGACGTGTCAGAACAACATCCTTATTGAGTGACATGATACCACATTTTCTGAACCTCGAGATCCGATTGTTTTCTTTATTTGGCTCAATTGTTTGTAGTAATTGTTTCAATGGGGCTAATAGCCTCTTTTTAGAAATCGTGGGATAGTTGGTAGCTTCAGAAAATTATTTCCACGTTGAAAGGACCGAATGCCAAGCTCGCTTTAATGGCCCAAAGAAACTGACGTCTAAAGGCTGGGGAAGGTGGGTTGCATTCGGTGGTAAACAAATAAACTTTATATTTTTTTGCTCGCATATTGTCAAAATCTACATGCTTATATGAGACGATAAGTTGTCACTAATGAGATCAATTGGGCCCTCAGAATGTCGAACACTGGGAAGAAATAAACTTTTGAACCAGTCTTTAGACACATATGCACCAAACCATCTACTTTTGGTGCGATTATATCTTGCCTCTTCTGGGCCGTTAGCCACCCAGGAAAACCACATATGCTCTGCTTTAAAAACTATATATGGTGGTAACAAATTGTCTTTTGCATTACCACAAAACATTATTGAGGTTGGAGTCTTGCTGTGATTGCAAATATGATCTAGGTATTTTGAACCACGTTTGCATATGGCACGTTTCATTCGAGGATTATCCAAAACCTTAGTAATTCCATGTTTTCGGAAGCGATTCCTGTTAATTCTTTGCCAAGTTTTTTAATGAACGAGGTTACTGTTGTCACTATTATCTCGGCTCCCACTTTCTTCACATTTTGTGTTAATTTAACGGACAATTCTGGATGATCTCGCAGAAAACTTTTGACCCAGTCAACTCCTGGTAAATTATCTTTTCAGGATAGGAATTACATATTTCTCAGATGCTTCTCTTTGACTCAACACGTGTTGTTTGACATCATCCATGACTTCGTTTAAAGCTTCTTCTGTGTAGCTTATGTAGGAATGACTGCAAACTGCTCTTTCTTATTTACGTGGCACGTTCACAACTATATCTGGAACATAAGTAAGAGGAAATAAACTCATAAATATTCCACAAAATTAGTCTCACGAGGTGATTTGGCCTCAGGACAAAGTTACCCCATTTTGATGTTATTCGTTTGAAAGAAAAATTTTGTATCTCGTAAATCGTGACTTTTTATTTATTTATTCAATGCTCTGTTGCTAATGTGTACCTTTAGGGTATACAAATTTCACTTACCAGTTTGTCAAGTCTAGCCACATGATATTCATGAAAAACTGTAAATAAAATTTAACATCCAGTGGTACCAACCTAATTAGTAAAACAGAGATATCAACTTGCCATATATTCAACCTACAATTCATTAGATAGAAAAAACACATTCCTCTTTGGTTTGCACAGAAACTTTCAAGATTTTTGGAGTTGAAACTTTTTCCGACAGGTAAGACAAAGTCACCTCTGTTTACGGCTATTAAGAAACTAACAATAAGAATCAAGATATTTTATGTTTATTAAATAATTCACTTGTAAAAGGAAACCGAGTAAATAGAAAAAAGTTAGACTTTGCATAAAGAAAAAAAATCTGTGTAATCTTAGTTCAAAAACATTTTAATCTTTTGGAAAACTGAATATTCTAAATTGGACGACGACAAATGTAAAATAATCTACAATATAATGTGGCGCGGTCTTTTATAAATTTTTAAATTTTAAAAATGACTAGTGGAGCTACATGTACACGAATAATATATAAAACTAATTTATCACTATTTTACAATATTTGTATTACACCATAATGCATCTGCATCATCTGGGCATCAACTTACTAACATGACTAATATGAGGTTGGTGGCACAAAACAAGCTAATAATATACGGGAGTGATACAAAATGTGTATAATAAATCTAAGTATTTAAAACAAAGAACACTTTCAAAGCATTTGCTGAAAATCAAATAAATCAAAAAGGAGAGAAGGCAAAAGTGTCTAAGGTAAAAAAGAATTCGTTTAGCTATCTCTTGGTGTAGAAAATAAACACAATTTATGGTAAATCTTAGTCTGAGCTAATTATCTACATAGATATGTTATGTTCTATCATAGTTATTGTAAATACTATTTTTAGTTAATATCACTTACCACATTTTACAAAAATACGGTTAAAACGTAAATAGTAGCACAGAAAATCACAAAATTACCGGATATGTCTATTCTATCATTGAATCAACAGAAGCTCAAAAAATACCAAATTTTATTGCTGTCGGTCTAAAGTACAGACTTTCTATAGATCTTCATTTCAGAAATTATTCGTCTGATATTTTTTAGCCACACAAATCCTGCCCTTAAATAGTTCCAGGGAAAAAGTCTAATGAAGTTAGATCGCAAGACAGCGGCAGTCAATCGATGTTGTCCTTTTGCGAAATAACACACATTTTGTTTAAAGTAAAGTAAGCGTTTCGCATGCTGTGAGACATGTGGCTCTATTTTGTTCAAATTACATGTTGATATAATTGGTTTTATGAAAAAAGAACTATAGCTAAACTGATAGTAATTGTGTTTCCAGCTACGCCCTCAAAGAAGTACTGATGTTGGCGGTTTTTCGTTAATAGTATCCGGATTTTCACTACCCCAGATGCGGCAATTTTTACGATTTACAAAGCCATTTAAAGAGATATGAGCTTCATCTCTCAATATGAGTTTTTTTATAAAAATTAGCATTAACAGCTATGTTTTCTAAAACGCAGTTCACAAATACATGACGTTTCTGGTGGTCTTTAGTCAATTGCATTTTATGCGCACGTAGATACAAATCACATACATTGAAATTCATCGCCAGTTGAGTGAGACATACGGTGATGGTGTTATGGATGGGTCTAATGTGCGTTTGTGGGTGCCACAGTTCGAAGAAGGCAGAACGTCGTGTGACAACAAACGTAGACAATCTCGGCCTCATACCAGCCGGTCTGACGACATGATTAAACGAGTAGAGAAACTTGTTTTGAAGAACCGCCGAATGAGTGTGGAACACATCGCTTCCAAAGTTGGCTTGTGAGTGGGATCTGTGCACACAATCCTGCATGAAGACCTAAAATTGCGATAAGTGTCCTGCAGGTGGGTGCCACGAATGCTGATAACTTTGAAGTGAATTCTCATGCTCTCTACTCACCTGATCTGGCTCTTAGCGACTTTTGTCGCAACCGTAGTCGCAAATTCACTAGTCGTGCCGCTATTGCGTCAGCGATTTTCCAGTGGTCAAAGAAGACTCCTAAAGAAGCGTTTGCAGCGGCCATGAAGTCATAGCGTCAGCGTTGCTATAAATGTGTACGGCTGCAGGGAGATTACGTCGAGAAGTGACACAAGTTTCACAGTTTTCGTGTGATTAGTTTGTGAGAAAAAAATCGGTGGTGTTATAATTTGAATGTACTTCGTATTGATGCACTGTATACAATTCCTTTTAAATTTGCCGCGCTGTTAGGTACCAATTATACAAATGAAAAATCTCAGTATTTACAAAACGCAATTGAAATCCTAATTTTCAATTTGGATCGTCCTTTATATTGTTAAACTGCTAGGTTAGGCGTCCAAAAAAACATTTACACAGAACTGCTCAGTATGGAGCACTATCAAATTGAATTATATCTACTGTGGCAAGAATCGCCAGGTCAACTGTAAAAAATCTGGTGTGAACACCACACGACGTTCCTTATTCTCTTATTTGATTAATTCTGACAAAAATCCTGGGCTTCAAAATTTTCGAGTTCCTATTTTACCAACTTTACATTAAATTCATGTTTATCTCGTGATAATCATTTTTATTCTCATGAATTTTTTGTATCTTCAACCGTTTAGATTCGCGACTGATTTTGCGACATTGCGACCAAACGGCTGGGCCGATTTTTACTAAAAGCTTCGCACTGCGTCCCCTACAAGTAACTTGCACACCAAATTTCAAATCTCTAGCTCTTACGGTTCTCGAGATACCCTGTTTACTGACAGAGACAAACAGACACAGACACACACACATACACGAACCAATGGCCCAAATCAACTTTTTTTGTGTCCTGAGGCTATAATTCGCTCAGAAATGTGAAAAACTGGGAAGGTCAAATTTTCGCCCATTACATTACTTTCCTTATACTTTACTTACTTAATCCAGAACCTTTCTACCTTTCGGTGTAAGGCTATTGAGCTGAGTTGTGCTTTATGGATTCGGGCTTGTCTTACACATTTCTCTCCACTTTTTTCTATCCTTTGCTGTTGTGCGAATTTCTTCCCACTTTATGTTTCTTGATTCTGCTGCCTCTTTTAATTCCTCCTTCCATGTTTTTCTCGGTCTTCCTATCCTATTGTTCCCTTTTGGTCTTGCTTCAAACACTTTTTTCACTGTTCTGTTTTTGTCCATTCTTATTATATGTCCCAACCACCCTAACTGTCTCTCTTGCACTAATACCGCTACCGCTTTAGTTTTAAATTTTCTAAATGTTGTGCTCCTGATGTGGTCTCTCTTTGTTTTGCCCTCTATTTTACGCAGGAATCTCATCTCCGTACTTTCGACTCTGTCCTATGTTTATTCACTGTTGTCCATGATTCACTGCCATTTGTTCCAATTTTCTTCCTCTATTATATATATATATATATATATATATATATATATATATATATATATATATATATATATATATATACGATGTCTTCTCTTGTCTGGTGCTATTACCATTGTTTTGGTTTTATCTCCGTTTATCTTCATGTTTTTCTTTTTTAGTTCTAAGTTGTATACATTGATATTTTCTTGTAGGTCTTTCTCACTTTTTCCGAATATAACCATATCATCAGCAAAAAGTAATTCTGATATGTAGATTTTTTCCATATTCCAGCTTCCTACATGGTATCTTCTTGTTTTTTTCTTGCATTCTTTTATTGCCTCATCTAATACTAAATTAAATAGCAGCGGGCTGAGTACACATCCCTGTCTTAGGCCTATATTGGCCTTAAATTCCTCCGACTGCTCGTGTCTCGTTCTTATTATGTTTCCGCTATTTTCGTATAGTGCTTTGATGGCTGCTACTTCTCTGTAATTTATGTTTGCTTTTTCTAGACACTGCCATATTGTCTCTCTTTCTATTCTGTCGAAGGCCTTTTCCAGATCTATAAAACAGAGATGTATTTCTTCCCCTTTCTCTATGACCTTTTCACTTAGCTGTCTGATTGTAAATATGTGGTCCTGTACCCCTCGTCCTTCTCTAAACCCACTCTGGGTGTCTTCTATTGTCTTATCTAGTTTGCTCTGAGTCTAGTTTCTAGAATCCTTGCGAATACCTTCCTGGGATGCTTAGTAAGGAAATTCCTCTGTAATTACAGCATTCTCTTCGGTCTCCCTTTTATATATGGGTATTATGATTCCTATTTTCCATTCCTTCGGTACTTTTCCTGCTACTAAGATGTCGTTGTATAGTTCTAGTAACCTTTCCTTGCCTGTTTCTCCTATGTATTTTACCATCTCTGGGGTAATTTCATCTATGCCTGGGGCTTTGCTAGTTTGAGTTTCCTTATTGCTATATCCAATTCTTGTTTTGTTATTTTGCCTTCTGCGCTATCTTCCTCTGTTGAGTTCGTATCTTTTCAAAGTCGGTATTTTTCCTCCTCTTCTTTTTCCAATCCTCTCTGTTCTTCCCTGCTGCCAACAAATCTTCGAAATATTGTTTCCATCTTTCCATAATATCGTTTTCCTTTGTCAGTACATTTCCTGTTTATCCTTGATGTTTTTGTGGGCGTAGTTTTCTTTTTTCTCAGTTGCTTCCAAGTTCCGTAAAATAGTTTCTGGTTGTCGTCAAATTCTTTTTTCGTTTTGTTTCCGAATTCTTCCCACGCTTTCTGTTTTGCTTCCTTCACCTTATTTTTTACCTGCGTTCTTTTCTCTTTGTACAGATTGTCGTTCTCTTCCAATTTTGTTTGTAGATATTTGCGCCAGCATTCTTTTTTCTTTTTTACCAGTGTTTTTATGTCAATTGTCCACCATGCCGTTCTTTTAAAGTCCGTGTTAGTTATCTTTGTCACTCCGCAACATTTGCGCGCTGCTTTTATTATGCATTGTTTTATCGTTTTCCATTTATCTTCTATATTTGGTCTAATATTTTTTGTCTCGTACTCCTTTTTTATGATGTCTTGATATTTCTTACTGATGTGTTCTTCTTGTAACATGTGGCTTTTAATTTTCTCCTTAGTTATTTTTCTGTTTCTCTGTCGCTTGTTTTTGGCTCACCCTCATATCCATTTGGAGTAAGTAGTGGTCGCTGTCTATTTCCGGTCCTCTCTTCACCTTAACATCTTTGATTTTTTGTCAATTCTCCCTGTTCACTAGAAAATAGTCTATAATTGATTTCTCGTTTCTGCTGTGTTGCACCCTTGTGTATTTGTGTGTGTCTTTATGTACGAACTTTGTGTTCGTTATTACTAAATCATTTGCCACGCAGAACTCTACAATTTTCGTACCGTTTCTATTTCTTTTGTGCTCTCCTTGTCTTCCTAAAATTCTCTCTATGCCTCTATTATCCTTTCCTACGCTTCCATTTAGGTCCCCATAATTATAATATTGTTTCCTTTCGTATCTATTACTTTTGTAGTTCCTCAAAGAACTGGTTTTTATTTCCACTTTCTCGTCTTCATCAGGTCCGTACGCCACAATCATTTGCCATGTTTCTTCTTTTCCCTAGTTTGACTTCTACTGCCATTATTTTTCATTTACATACCTTTCATTTATTATTGTTTCCATTTTGCCAGGGTGTACCACTAAACCACTCCCGCTTGTGCCCTTTCAGATTTTTCTATTCCTGACCAAAGCATCCAATATCCTTTGTGTAGTCTCGTATGTCCTTGCCCTTTCTTCTTTGTCTCTGTTATTCCCATAAAATCCAGCTTTTGTTTCTCCATTTCTTCTATGAGTTCCTCCTCCTTTCCGTTTATACTTCTGATGTTCCATGTTCCTATTTTTATATACTCCTGCTTTCCTCTTTTTTGTTTCGTTTCTCTACTCGTGTCCGTGTCCTTTGCTCTGTTCGTCATCTTTTGTGTCTGTTTTTATTTTCTGGGTGCTTAGTTTTTGAGGAGGAGTCTCTTCTATGACTCTTTGTTCTCCTTCGCTCCACTTGTAGCAAGTTCCGTCTATTATTATCTTCTGGTATCCAGTTTTACCTCTTTTCCTTCTGCTCTTTTCGCTCTTGCTATTTTCCTGATTTCCGCTTGTATTCTTCTCTCGTCCTGTGTTTGATCGTTTTCAATGTATATTCTTGTTCCTTTCAAAGATTTCTTGTTTTGTATTACTTCCTGTTTTTCATTCCAAGAATCCATCTCCACAATTGTTAGTGCTGGCTTTATGGTAGGTACATTTTTTACTTTGGCCTCCACTTGTAATTTTTCTTCGAGGAACTCCATCACGTCTTGTTTCTTATTCTGTCCTTTGAATTCAACCCTTTTATTACAATATTGCATTTCCTTCTATTCTTTCTGTTGTCTCTAGTTTTCCTTCCAGCTTTTCTATTCTTTTGATTAGGTAGCCTTTTCCAGCTCCCACTTCTCTTCCTTCTTCTTGAACTCCTCTCTAAGCTCCTTGTTAGCTTTCGTGTTTTCCTTTATTTCCTTCATCATCTCTTCAAACATTATTTTCAGCTCACATATTTCCGACATTTTGGTATTCGCTGATCCTGTGATTTTTAACAGGGGGGATTTGATAATGTTTTTTCTCTTGCTTTCTCTACAGAGTTCTTGGTCCAATTCTGTGCTGCTATTTAACTCCCATTCCCTTTTGTTTGTGTTTTCCATCCAGTTAGCTCTTAAATGTGATCCCCTAAATTTGTTCAAGTTTTATAGCACGCTTATTTGTTTATTTGTTTATCTTTCCTCTGAACTCCGTTGACCGCGACCTTTATCGCTATCCGCACTTGCACCGCTCGCTTATCACACTTTCGCCGCCCGTTCGTTGTCGTCCGCTCTAGGTTTATTCACTGCATTGTACACGTAAAATCTCGGAACACTGCACAAACCCTTTGTTTTCCTCTTTTTCTTAACTTTTCGCCTCTAAATCCGCTTTGTTTTATATGCACGTTTTACGTCGCGTTGAAATTTACGAATTTCATTTGGTGTGGTATAGCCCGTATACGGTGTTTATATATCGCCACCTGCTATAAAATTCGCGTCCGCGCCGTCCGACCAACTTTTATAATAATCTACTTTCCTTATTATAGGATATAATAATGGCAAGGCTCTAGGCCCCGCGTGGGAGCACGGCTTGCGAACTGAGAGGTTAAGGCTCTCATATGTTTTTCTCTCTGCCCGATCGTCGCGCACCATCTCTGATGCGGGGCGATGTGGCAACCACCGCGCCTAAGATGACCGCAATTATTACCCTTTGTTCGAATGAACGGAGGTACTCAATTATTTTTAGTGACTGAGTAGGCCACCCGCCAGGCATCAGAGAGTACCGGGAATAATAATAAATAGGATAAGGAAAGTAAACTATTTTGTTCAAATTACATTTGATATAATTAGTTTTATGAAAAAAGAACTATAGTTAAACTGATAGTAATTGTGTTGCCAGCTACGCCCTCAAAGAAGTACTGATGTTGGCGGTTTTTCGTTAATAGTATCCGGATTTTCACTACCCCAGATGCGGCAATTTTTACGATTTACAAAAGACATATGAGCTTCATCTCTCAATATATGTTTTTTGCAAAAATTAGCATTAACAGCTATGTTTTCTGGTGGTCTTTAGTCAATTGAATTTTATGCGCCCGTAGATAAAAATCATATCGATTGAAATTCATCGCCAGTTGAGTGAGACATATGGTGATGGTGTTATGGATGGGTCTAATGTGCGCTTGTGAGTGCCACAGTTCGAAGAAGGCAGAACGTCGTGTGACAACAAACCAAGACAATCTCGGCCTCACACCAGCCGGTGTGACGACATGATTAAACGAGTAGAGAAACTTCTTTTGGAGGACCGCCGAATCAGTGTGGAACACATCGCTTCCAAAGTTGACTTTTGCGTGGGGTCTGTGCACACAATCCTGCATGAAGACCTAAAATTGCGAAAAGTGTCCTGCAGGTGGGTGCCACGAATGCTGATAACTTTAAAGTGAATTCTCATGCTCTCTACTCACCTGATCTGGCTCTTAGCGACTTTTGGTTATCCAACCGTAGTCGCAATTACTAGTCGTGCCGCTATTGCGTCAGCGATTTTCCAGTGGTCAAAGAAGACTCCTAAAGAAGCGTTTAGCGGCCATGAAGTCAAGCTTTTATAAATGTGTACAGCTGCAGGAGATTAAAGTGACACAAGTTTCACAGTTTTTGTGTGATTAGTTTGTGAGAAAAAAATTGGTGGTGTTATAATTTGAATGTACTTCGTATTGATGCCCTGTATACAATTGCTTTTAAATTTGCCGTGCTCTTAGGTACCAATTATATAAATGAAAAATCTCAATATTTACAAAACGCAACTGAAATCCTAATTTTCAATATGGATCGTCCTTTATATTGTTAAACTGCTAGGTTAGGCGTCCAAAAAAACATTTACACAGAACTGCTCAGTATGGAGCACTATCAAATTGAATTATATCTACTGTAGCAAGAATCGCCAGGTCAACTGTAAAAAATCTGGTGTGAACACCACACGACTTTCCTTATTCTCTTATTTGATTAATTCTGACAAAAATCCTGGGCCTCAAAATTTTCGAGTTCCTATTTTACCAACTTTTACATTAAATGCATGTTTGTCTCGTGATAATCATTTTTATTCTCATGAATTTTTTGTATCTTCAACCGTTTAGATTCGCGATTGATTTTGCGACAAAACGGCTCGGCCGATTTTTACCAAAATCTTCGCACTGCGTCCCCTACAAGTAACTTGCACACCAAATTTCAAGTCTCTAGCTCTTACGGTTCTCGAGATACCCTGTTTACTGACAGACAGACAGACACACACATACATACACGAACCAATGGCCCAAATCAACTTTTTTTGTGTCCTGAGGCTATAATTCGCTCAGAAATGTGAAAAACTGGGAAGGTCAAATTTTCGCCCATTACATTACTTTCCTTATTATAGGATATAATAATGGCAAGGCTCTACGCCCCGTGTGGGAGCACGGCTTGCGAACTGAGAGGTTAAGGCTCTCATACATTCGCTCTCTCTGCCCGGTCGTCGCGCACCATCTCTGATGCGGGGCGATGTGGCAACCACTGACGACCGCCATTATTACCCTTTGTTCGAATGAACACAGGTAATCAATTATTTTTAGTGACTGAGTAGGCCACCCGCCAGACATCAGAGAGCACCGGGAATAATAATAAATAGGATAAGGAAAGTAAAAATACAGCACTGTTGTTAAAAACCAAAAACATAAAAATAGAAATAAGAGTGAAAAGACAGTCTCCCTAAAGTATGCAAATAAATTATAACTTACGGTGGCAAACACTAAACAAAAATATAAAGAATTCATTGAGAAAATTAAATATTGTTTTCAAATAAGTCGATCAACAAAATATAATTTTATGTATGACTAAATCCTTTATCCGAATATTGTTTAAATAATGCTTACTCAATTAAATAAATAAAAATATACACTCAATTGGCAAGCAACACAATAAATAACTAACACATAACGTCAGAAATAGTTATAAGTATACATGATAATGGAAAGTAGTTTCTAACACATGCCATCTAAGTAGATAAAGGAGTCTTAATAGATAGTGGAATATCATTCCAAAAAAAAAGTTATCAAGCAAAGGCTAGTCCGGGAGTGGAGAAAATCATTTCATAGAACAAAAAATTTTACCAGGAGAACTTTAATAGCTAACATGTCAGGCATGAACAACAAGAGAGCTTTTGATACTAAAGTGTATATTTGAAACAATAACTGTATTGTGAGCGCACAAGGTGTTTTTAGGATGTACATTACTGTTGCGCCTTGGCTTTTCGTTCCCGATCGAAAGTCGATTTTGTTGTGGATAGGAAAAAAGTGTAGTGTAGTGATGGAGATGTAGTAAAATAAAAAGGCCTGGAAGTATGCAAACACCAGAAAACATTAATGCAATAAGACCTTCCATTTTGCAGTCTCCCAAGCAAATTATACTAAAACATTCCATTTTTCTTTACTTATCGTACTGCATGGCAAATTTTTCATCAAAACTTTTACTTTCATTCATATAAGGTGGTTGTAAAAGAGTTTTACGAAGAGAATTTCAAAATCGCCTGGAAATGCGTAGAAACATTTTGGAAAGCGTTGTTTTCTTTGCCGACATAGGTCATTTCCATTTGTCGACATACTTTAATAAGCAAAACTTTGTTATTACAGTGATTACAATTTATTAAAAGCCTTTTAACAGCAAACATATTACTGTTTAGTGTGCGATGACTAAAGTTAGGGTCAATACCCCTTACTTTTTTCAGGAGAGAGATTAATTGGCTACTGTCACTTTTATTTGATATGTGAAAATGTTTCGACTATTTCAAGCACCAAATTTGAAGCACGCCAATCGGAAAACGTTTGCCTTTAATAAGCTACCCAACACGGCAGCTTCGAGTGTAGAGTAAGATGCCTCTTAGGCACCTAATTTTTCAACGCGGTAACGTCGCTTCATCAACCCGCTCATCGGATCTCGATCTATATGTCTTTTTCTTATGGAAATATCTCAAGGTGGATATTTTCAAACATCGCCTTAAAATCCCCCAACTCCTATGAAATGAAGCACGTCAAGAAATTGGGCATATTCCTCAACACATGTTGAAAAGAGAAATGAAGAACTTTAAAATACGACATTCCCTTTAAAATGTTTTAAAATAAAGCTTTCATTTCCATAACTTTGTTCTGTAAGAATAAATTTTATGTACCTCTTATAATATTTTTCGTCATTCTTTATTGGATCTGAAAAGGGCAAAAGTTTTGTCTTACTTTCTAGAAAAGCTGTTACAACATTACATTGAATTACCAAATACCAAATATGTAGACAATTGCTGTGAATATTAAACCAGTAGCCGAACTTCGTTACATTTCTAAACATACACTACTTAAAACACTAGCTACACCTTTTAAAACAGTTTACAAATGATTTGTTATTAGAGTAAAATTTAATACAAAAAATACGTACTAAGGTTTTATACTAACAACTGCTAAAGGAATAAAACTCAAACTCAACAAGCACAATCGACAGGTACTGCTACTTATCCATACAAAATCATAGAACCGATAGGTTTATTCTTGATCAAAAGCATGTCCTCAAGCTGTCTTAAAGTCTAAGACCTTAAGAGAAAAAGTCTCTTTTAGTTGTAATTATAATGGGACATCTCTTGAAGCATTTTTAAACTATGGATAGAGATGTAGTTCTAAAATTTTCTGCACATCCTTCGTCTGGTCAGTTATGGCCAAGTGAAGCTAGCTAACTGGTCTAAGAATAACTTAATGGATTTCAACACAAAAGTGTTATTACAAAAAGGTCCATAGACTTATAAAGAGCGTCAGAGTACAAATTAACTTTTTACATTATCCGTGCATTCAGTGAGTTAAAGGAGGATTTGCGACATCTCGTTCTGTGATATATTTTACGCTTTTAAGATTTATTTTTTAACACTTGTTTATTAAGAAATTTATTTTTAACTAAACCCTAATCATAGAATCCGATTCGAAAAGGCATTCAAAAAATGTTAGGTTGCGAGACTGTGCCATTCGATTGACCAATAATAAATTTACTTTGGTTGTTTTCCCCAGTTCAAAATACATAACTTATCTATATGTCGTTTAGTGTACATTAATCACTCAAAATAAATTTTATATTCAATCGATTTTATATCATATTGTAAAATAAAACTGTAATACAGAATTCAACAAAATAATTTTCCCTTTTTGAATTGTCCTCTGCGCGCAATGCATTGGTAGATTGCGATCGAGTGGTCAACCTTGAACAGTACAAGACATGCGATTTTAGTAGCCGTCATGGCGTGGAGTGGTGAACACGGCGCGTTTGTGTTGGAGATAAATTTTAAAAATGGTAATTCTATGATTGTTTTGCAGCGACTATTTCATAGACATTTTGGGGTAGGTCGTCACAGAAAAAACCTAAATTTCCACCAAAATGTTTCAGTATTAAAACAAATATCACTCGTATCGTTCGGACACCCGTGAATACCGCAGCTGTGGTCACATAGTCACAAGTTTCCCCACTAGGCATGTTTTCGCCTTGAAAACATCTACACTCCAATCTCAGGTTCCATCCACATAAACTCATTGTAGTCCAGGAACCTAAACAACGTTACTGGTACCTCCGGCAAGCTGCTTACGAAAATGTATTGGGAAATGCTGTCCTTTGTGTTTTGTGCTTAGCGATTTATTGGATTGCGTCAATAAGCAGAATTTTCGGTATTAAATTCGATTAAAATCCTCGACAACTCGTCAGCGTGTAACTGTTTGGTGCGTGTTACGGAATTTGGCATCATAAGGCCGTATTTTTTGAGGAAAAGACGCGCGGTAACCGTCACATCTATCCGCTATGTTGCGATGTTTTGCAATTTCCTACAGCCCACACTCAACGGATATGGAAATGCATCACTGTAATTCCAAGAATATAGCACTATCACACACGACGAGAATTTTTTGACAAGTTCTGAAAGCAATGGTGACATTCCATGGCCGGCTAGGTCACGAGACCTGCCCTTGCGATTTCTTTCTGTACTTGACGCCTAAAGTCTTCCAACGCGATTGCAATAGTACCAGTGAAAATGACCCAGCTGAACTTTAAGGTGAGGTTGGTGGAGTGTTTTGCTCATGCGGGCAAACATTTGGATGATATAATCTTCAAAACTGATTGATGACTCATTGGAAAACATTGTTCTCCGCTATGGTGTAATAAAACATTGAACAAAATCTCTGTTGTTTTTGTTATTTTGCTTCCTACAAGATTTTGTTGAAGAAAATCACTTTCTTGCAAGTTCATCAGACTATATTTCGAAAACAACTTAGACATACAATATGTGTAAATAAAGTAATAAGTCTGATTCTTTATCCTGGACAGCCCCACAGCGTTGTAGCATAGTAGTGCTCAAACGCATATACTGGAATTGCCTTCAGCTGGTCGGTTACGGTCTTTTCCACGTCCAATACTGTCCCAAAATGACGTCCTTTGAGGTGCATTTTTACATGTGGGGTGAATAAGGGGACTAAGGAGCTTCCTTTTGGGGTCGTACTAAAACACCCAAGTCTCGTTACCAATAATAACACGTTTCATAAATGAGAATTCTTTTCAGTCCGCTCCAAAAAGTCAAGGGACGTGTTCTTTCGGTTGTCCGTTTGTTCCAGCAAAGGTTTTTCGGAACCATTTCGCGCAGATTTTCCGCATTCTCAATTCGTTGGTCAAAATCTGATGAACGGTGGTCTGCATCAAATGCAACTCTTTCTCCATCATTCTAACTGTCAGCCGACGATCAAAACATACGAAGCTACCGGAATATATCGACACTGGTGTCATTCCGCGCAGTTGCAGGCCTTCCACTACGCGGTTCATTTAATCGTCGCTCTTCCTTCTGAAAATGCCTTACACCACCAAAACACCCTCGACAAAACAGTGTCTCGATAGGCCTGCTGAAGTTTTGTAAACGTTTCTATTGCGCTGTGCTCAAGTGTGAAGAAAAACCGTATCGCACACCGCTTCTTGACCTTACTGTCACACATAGTCAAAACGCGCTATCCAAATACGTTTTACGAAACAAATCGCTACATACGACGTACTGCCTCACAAACATTCCACGTTGGCACTGAATGCCCATTAGATGTCGACCCGCCTTTCCTTGAAACGGGCAGCCCCCAGTGTTCCTAGATCGCACGCTACACCATCAGCCTCATTACTTTATTTACACATCTCGTACATATCCGTAGGAATTTCTTGTCCTTAAATGATGCCAAAGATATTTGTGAAAAACCCTGTACACATAAAATAAATATGCAAATGCATAAAAAATATGCTATCGTTAGTTTTGGACGAAAAACGCTTAGATACAGAATTTGATAAAAAGGGTAACTAATTTTGTCATTCCACAAATGCCTATTCCAGTGCACTTTGAAGTATTTAGAAAACAGATTTAATCTCTACGGAATTTATTTCATAGATTTTAATCTGGTGCGCACAGGTTTTATATGAATATATGACAGAAGAAAGTGTGACGCGTAACAGATTAACGAGACGCAAAGTTTAAGTGCCTAGTTTTATTATGAATTTTTTTTTTGAAATAATTAGGTTGCCTGTTTAGTATTAGTATAACAATTTGAATTCTCTTCTACTAACTCATTATATTTCAGCCATATTCAAATATTTATACATTTTTTTTAATAATTTGTATTGATATTTATCGATTCGTCTTTACAGAGTCCCAATCTCAATCTTATCAAATTTATGAGAAAAATCAGAACGCCTAAGACCATCGTCAGTAGCTCGACTTACTGTAGCTTTCATAGAGGAATGGAAGACAACTCCTACGAACATATATCAAAAGCTGGAGGAACGTCTTCCGAGACGAGTTTAGCTGTGATTGATGTTAAAGGTAAACCAACATTCTATTAACATATGCCACAATTCAACTTCATTATTCTTTTGAGTACATAGATGTATGCATGATATGTTTTCCGCTTTTGGTTTTTGTGTATATTTTCATATATTTTTTAAATTACTTTAATCTGTTTTTGTTTTTTATTTTTGCTTTTGTTCTATTTATTCTTTAGTAATTTACGAGGTGCATTCAAGTTATAACACCTCTGATTTTTTTTCACAAACTAATCACACTAAAACTATGCAACTTGTGTCACTTCTTCACGTAATCTCGCTGCAGCCGTATACATTTTTCACGACGTCGACGCCATGATTCCATAGCCGCTGCGAACGCTTCTTTAGGAGTCTTCTTTGACCACTGGAAAATCGCTGATGCAATAGCGGCACGACTACTGAATTTGGGACCAAGGACAGTGTCTTTCCTCGGAAACAGCTAAAAGTCACTAGAAATCAGGTCAGGTGAGTAGAGCATGATAAATCACTTTAAAGTTGTCAGCATTGTGGCACCTACCTGGAAAACACTTTTCACATTTTCAGGCCTTTATGTAGGATTGTGTGCACACATCCCACGGAAAAGCCAACTTTGGAGGCTGTGGGCTCTGAGAACGCTGAAGAATCACTGATACAATAGCGGCACGACTAGTGAATTTGAGAACACGGAATGCCCTTCATCGTTGCAAACAGACAAAAGTCGCTAGGAGCCAGTTCAGGTGAGTAGGGAGCATGAAAAATCACTTTAAAGTTGTCAGCATTCGTGGCACCCACCTGGAGAACACTTTTTGCATTTTCAGGTTTCATACACAATTATGTGCACAGATCCCACGGAAATACCAACTTTGAAGGCGATGTGTTCCACACTCATTCGGCGATCCTCCAAAACAAGTTTCTCCACTTGTTTGATCGTGTCGTCAAACCGGCTGGTGCGAAGGCCGAGATTGTCTTTGGTTTGTTGTCACACGACGTTCTACCTTCTTTGAACTGTCGCACTCACAAACGCATATTAGACACTTGTATAACACCATCACCACATGTCTCACTCAACTGGAGATAAATTTCAATCGGTGTCACACCACGCATTTGAAGAAAACGAATGATTACACGCTGTTCTTGTAATGAAAACGTCGCCAATTTATGTATCAAAATCACTCTTGGCGCTGCCGCTAGAGTCATGTATGTTCCGGATTTAATAAACCTGTGTGCTTCCCCAACACAATCTTCACAATTGATGTCATCGATTTTCAGTTTTTCGGGTAAATCACTGATGACGCTGGCGACAGAGTTCCTTTTATTCATCTAGATGAATGACCTAGTCTTCTCTGTCATAGCATCATATTATCATCGAGTGCGACACTTACAGAACTTTTAATCGCTTATATATTTGCATGTAATGTTCCATTGGTTTGTTTTATTAATTATTTTCTTCGTTGTGATAGCCACAAGACTAATCGCCAGCAAATCCTACATAAAACAGGTTTCTGTTTATTCCTGTTTATAAAGGACGTCTACTGTGTATAATATTATAATGACTGTTGGTAGCCTAGACTTTATTTGTATCGTTGTTTTTTTGGCGCGTGCAGGTCCAATATTTCTTCATTGTGGTAAGTTTCCACAAATTGCATGCCTTGCAAGTCTAATATGACTCTTCCGAACAGGTAGAAATCACTTGGGGCCAAAACTGTACGGCGGATGTGGCATAAGGTTTCATTTTAATTTTCGGGGGGTTTCCATTGTTATTTTTGCCGTACTCTTGAAGAAAGGCTACCCACTTTCTACCTGTCTCCCGTTTGGGTCGGATCTTTCCATTTATGCCTGTTGCCAGGAGGTCTGAGTAATAAGCTGCATCGACTGTTCAGAAAGTCTACATGGATAACCAGTTCTAGAAAAACATTGACATTATTTTTCCTGTTAAACGGCTCCTCTGCGCTCTCTTGGGTTTGGGAGAATTGGTATACCGCTACTCCCGTGATGACTGCTGAGACTCGGGAATGAAGCAGTGCACCTACGTTTTATTGGTGGTTACTATAGACTTTAAATGCATCATCTTCGTCTTCAAACTACCATAGGAGACGACTAGCAGCTTGCATGAGCACCATTTTGTTCACGTCCGTCAGAGTGCGTGGTACCCACCGTGCATTCGTCTTGTGATACTGCAGGTGGTTTTTCACGATGTTTTCTACACTACCAAGATTGAAGGACAAACTTTTTGATAGTTCTGCACGATTAATGTTTGGCTCGGCAACGGATGTTCGCGACCGATAATCATACGGTTCATTCTCTATGTGCTCTCTGCCCTTTCTGAAATACTTACACCATTCAAACACACGGGTCCGTAAGAGACACTGTTCCTCATATTATTGCTGGAATAAGTTGTAAATTTTAACGAGGGGAAATGGATCCAACGATGAATTTGACCACAATGAGTTGTTTCACGCTCCCCAGTACTCTCTGTTCGCTCATCATTTTCTGACCCAAGCAGGAGGGAGGGTGGGGGTTGTGGCTCTTCTATTTTAAAATCGTACAAAGCACCTTGTAAATATATAAAAAAAATGTATAATAGCATTCCATTTATTATTTACCTACTTGAGTAAATAATATTTACAAATGATAAATTTGATTTGAATAACTTTTCCTTTTTCTCCTTTTAAGTAGGTTACTAGCATGTTTCTAATAGCTTTGCTGTGCGGTACTATAACCCATGTTGGGCGTACCCGGCAGGTGGCTAGTCTAACATGTTAATTTAGAATGAGAAGAAAATGTATTTCATTTAATAACAATAACTAGAAATGTAAATTTTATATTACAACCGATGAACAACAAATGGTATAACTTAAAACATTAGTAGAAGAAAGCGTTTACAATCACGAATATTTTGAAGACGATGTCTCATATAAGGAATAGATAACGATGTCAGCTTCGTCTTCAAACACAAGGGAAGAGTCAGATATTAAAGGTGTTTATGGTGAAAAAAGTGAAATAGAAATAAGAGAATAATAGAATGACCCAGATAATGCCTGTGATGAAGCTGAAGCATACGCTTCTAATTAATCAGATTTTTGTTGTACAGATATAACAATATGAAAGTATACATCTCCTGGGTGGGGAGGTCAAACTCCACTTATGCAGCATAATGTCGTCCTACAGGAACTACAATTTCTGTTTCAAATACACACAAATAAATAATTATCCCAATGTATAATGCTATAGTCTAGAAAATCTATCGAAAAGCGAAATATCTACACCAAAAATAAAATACAGAGTATTTGAACAAACCAGGAAAAGTTTGGAAATATTTGACTCTCGAGGAATTAGATAGGTAACTATAAAGACTAACAGCATCAGGGGTGTACCATTCCAATAAAGAAGATACAAGGGAAATGTGAAAAACTGCAGCGCACCCATTATATCAGGCTACGAGAACAAAGAGAGGAAAAAATATATGCCAATGTGGCAATTTTAAAACTGCGTCATTATTAAATAAAAATTTGAAAGGAAATTACAGTTAAAGTGTCTAACTATAAATGCACAATATATGCCACCAAAATTAGCAAAATATGGAGTAAAAATTAAATGGTTGTGCGATGCTGCTAATTCTTATCAGTTCACCAGACAAAAATAAAACAAATCTAAAGAAAGACGTAAACAAAACTAAGGGGAGGAGATAATAAAAGAGTTTTGCTGTAAATGCAAATATACTAGACGAAGCATTCTCACAATTTTTTACCACACTTTTATTAGCTGAATTACTCTCAGTTGTTGACACATCTTAGATACCTCTCCAAACGTTAGCAAATAACATAAGAAAAGAGAAATTTTTAATTTTTGGGCTTTTTGTGTACAAACTTTCCGCGGTATCATGCAAATGCAATCGAAACAAATTTGTGATTTTATTATTTACATTATCTTATTGCACTGAGTGAGCAGTTATAAAAACAAGTGTAAAATAATACAATATCATAAAGCAGAAAAAAGAAATATCGGTAACATAAACAAAATGGTGTCACACTATTCCGTCAAGAAAAAAATTGTAATGTTTGGCAATATAATTGTTGTAGTCGCTTTAGCATTGAAATTGATTAATTTTTACAAGATATTGCAAAGGAGCTAGCCATGTCAACCATTGAGGCTCGATCGAGTTATTCGCGTTCGTGTCAACATTTTGGCACTAGATTAGGAATTGAACCCATGCTAAGAAGGCTCCTTGTTCAGATAGAACCTTCTGCAAGTGCTGTGTAGTCCGAAGATTCAACTTGTCGTCTTGAGAGAGATATTAGTACTAGTACTTCGCTGACTGGAACGTCAGGGGAGACTCAACTACACCAATGCTAAACTTGACTACATAGATATTGTCGACCAAGTTGTGAAACACCTACAAGAGCAGCGAATCAACATCCTGAAGCCGCGTAAGGTTTTAAGACCAGATGACATCCCCAACTGCGCTACTAAGGCTTTCAAAAAAATAAATCTTTTTGTTTATCATCAACTCTGTCCTCCATCTTCATCACTTTTCGAGTTCTTAGAAGGTGACGGACATGGCAGTGCCCCTCAAGCCTGGAAAGTCTGGCACATTCTCCCAGAACCATCGGCCAATTAGTCTTCTGGCGACCATGGCAGAGCCAATAATCTACCAACCCTTAAGGACAGCCGCCGAAGACCTAAAACTAATCTCAAAAGGTCAGTTTGACTGAGGCCCCAGCCATCATCTAACAGTTTCGCCATGTGATAGAGAAAATTTCGAAAAGCTTCCAAAAGAAAGAGATTACGGGCCAACCTTCCTTGACGTGGCCAAGGCCTTTAATAAGATGTGGCATAATGGGCTTACCTTCAAGCTGGCTTTGGCAAACATCCTCCTACCGATAGTATAACTGGTCCTGTCTTTCTTGTTGTGTCACAAAAATCAAGTTCGGTGGGCTGAAGTCATTCGAGAGGCGTCTCTGAGCCGGTGTCCCCTAAGGCTCAGTCCTGTCCCTTGGGCTCTTTAACAATTACGTTCGGATCATGCCGGACACGCCCTCAACGTTGATGGGTCAAGGCGACACGGAGATATTGACTAGCTCATTGCGTTCACATGTGGTAGTCCATTGACCCCAGGAACACTTTAGGATACACAAAGATTGCTGCCACGGGTAAAGGATAGCAATCAACGCCGAGAAGAGCACAGTGGTCACATTCTCTAGCAGGATGAAACTTCGTTAGTGTAACGACCTGATACCACTAAGGATCTTTTACCGGGACATACCCTGGAAAGCAGCGACAAAGTATTTTGAAGTGATGCTGTACTCCAAGTTTACCTGGAAGTCCGCAAGCAAAACTAAGGCAGCCCGACAAGTCCTAAGTTTCTTGTTCGATCCGCGGAGCCAGCTGTCCTTTTGCAACAAGATGATAATCTGAAAGACTATCTTGCGGCCCACAATGATGTACATGGCGCCGATGTATGGATAAGTCGCCAAAATACACGTGCTAAAGCTCCAGAAACTCTAGATCTAGCACACACAAGGACCCTCTTTGGCGCTCCTTGATACGTGTTTAAGGGAATTTATCCATTCATATACAATTACGATGTTGACAGAGAAACTTGTCACAAGTGATCGAAGATTCCGATTCTCTTATAAGACGGTACGGGGGCTGTCTAACAGAGGTCAACCAACATCTACGTAAGATCCAATGACACCAAGAAGTCAAAGTCAAAAATCATCGCTCAGTGTTCGAGTAATCTTCATCATATTATCATATGTCATCTCCATCCTCCGTTTTACCACTAACCCCGTCCGCATTACAAAACTGAGAAACTTATTTTTAGAGTTAAAAAAAAAAGTACCAGATGCAACTACGCAGTAAGTTATTATTTTATTCTCATAGCCAGTAAAATTACAAAAGTCTACTACAAAGGTCCAAACTCTTAACGGAAAAGTATAGGAAAGCGTGACTATTAGTTTCATTTGGAGACTAGTTGATATTTTAATAAACAGACTCCCGGATTCCATTTATACAAAGAAAACGTTGTCGTTTATACTAGCTCTTTAATTTTTCAAACTGTAAATTTAATATAGAACCCGCTAGAATTATTTTCTCTTTTCGAAACAGCTATAAAAAAAATTGTTG
Organism: Sinelater perroti; assembly: GCA_036346155.1. Classification (NCBI taxonomy): domain Eukaryota; kingdom Metazoa; phylum Arthropoda; class Insecta; order Coleoptera; family Elateridae; genus Sinelater; species Sinelater perroti. The sequence continues at coordinate 11,472,360 of JARFIY010000260.1, read as the reverse complement.
CCTTATCTGTGGTAGCGCCATCCTGTTGGAACCACAGTAGCACATTTCTATAATTGTTGAGTCTAGGCTTCATAGTGGATAGATGTGACAAACAGCGAGCGTCCTGCTTCCTCAAAAAATACGGTATTATGCCAAATTTCGTAACAGCACACCAAACAGTTACATGCTGACTATAGGGAGATCGATCGTTGTTGAAGATTTTGTTGCGTTCAATACCGAAAATTCTGCTTGTTTATGGATCTTAATAAGCTTTATAACTACTGAGCACAACAGCATCAGCTAGAACCTTTGTCGATATGTTCTTGTAAGCAGCTTGCTTGACACACCAGTCACATTATTTAAATTCTTGGATCACCATCAGTTTATACGTATAGAACATAAGCTCGCACCTGCCTCACTGCTGCAATATTCTCGGGTGTCTGAACGGTGGTCTACCAGGTAATTTTCGCTTGAATGCCGTCTATAAGAAATTGTGTATCCACAACATTAAAGATTTTTTGGTCGGAACTCCTCCGTGATCAACTATTCCAAAATTCATACGAAATAGCCGCACCGCTACAATAAAAAAATTACCATTTTTAAATATATTTCTCACGCTAACGTACGATGTTTACCACTCCACACCGTGGTGGACACTAAAATAGCATATCTTGTACTTAAGAATGTATCATTTGAGCGTCGTTTACCAATACATAGGATGCGGTGGTCAATTCAAAAAAGGGAGTTTATTCTATCGGTCTTGTACTGTCGGTCTTTCATCGTCGATAGTGAATTCTAAAGAAAGAGTAAAATAGCAGCTGCCATTTTCTGAAATTTTGAAAACATTATAACTGTAATTAGCTTAAAAAAAACTAGAACGCGCAAGTTGATTGCTAGTAGTAAATATTTTAATGGTAATGTTTTTAAAGATCAAAAAGAAAATATCGGAACATTTTCACATTATCATAAGTCATATAAATAAGTGAATTAAGTGAATACGAAACGATTACTATTACGATTACGCTCACAGTGAATGATTAAGTCTTTATAAATCCTTATCCTATAATAAGGAAAGTAATGTAATCGAACATATAAAAACTAGTATAAAAGAAACAGCTCGGGAGGTACTGGGAGTCAGAATAAAAAAGAACAATAATCACAAGATAATCCTTGGTGAAAATACGCTAAAAAGTATCCAGGAAAAGAAAGAACAATATAATAGGTGGCTAAGCACCAAAACGCAAGAAGATCAACAAAAGTACAAAGAGAAGAACAAAGAGGTAAAACGATTAGTAACAATAGAAAAGAATGATCAGTGGAAAACCATGTGCACAAACATTGACCAATACATAGGGGAACAAAGAGTTCAGAAGCATGGCGAATACTAAAACGTTAAGAACAAATTCAAAAGAAAAGGCATACATACCGTTCATACAACAAGAAAAATGGGAGCAATACTACCAGGACCTGCTAACAGAAAATAGAGAAGAGTTTAAAGGACAAACGATAGAAAATAAACAAAATGACCAAATAGAACACGAAGAAGTAGAAATAACAATTGGAGAAGTCAAAAAGGCCACACAATCATTAAAAAATAGAAAATCAGGAGGACCGGGAGGAATAGTACCCGAAATGGTAAAGTATGGAACCCCGAAATTACTACGCATGATGCAACATATGTTTCGTAAAGCACTAAATGGGGATGTACTACCGAATGAATGGACAAAAGCGTATATAACGTCGATATTTAAAAAGGTAATCTCAGAATATGTGACAACTATAGAGGCATTAGTGTGATCTCTCTAATGGGAAGAATTTATGCAAAAATAGTAAAAAACAAAATAGAAGACAATATTCATGGAAAAATAGGAGAAGACCAAACAGGATTCACAGCCGGAAAATCCTGTATAGACAACATATATACTATCCAACAACTTATAGCGAAGAAAAGAGCGAAAAACAGGGACATTCACTTGGCCTTCATAGACCTCAGAAAAGCGTACGACTCGGTTCCCAGAAAAAAACTGTGGGAAGCGATGAGTAATATAGGGATCAACAAAAGTCTAATCAGGGCAATACAACAACTTTATGGAAACAACCAAGTGGCAGTGAAAGTGGGGCAGACGATCAGTAATTACTTTAAGACAACAAAAGGGCTCCTACAAGGATGCTGCACATCTCCAACCCTATTCAAGATATTCTTAGAAGATACCTTAAAGAATTGGAAAAGGAAATGTAAGGGAATGGGGATACCAGTGCGCAATGAACATCTTTATACACTAAGCTGCGCAGATGATTAAGTGATAATAGCCCAAGATGAAGAGGACCTGAGTTATATGCTACGAAAACTAAAAGACGAGTACACTAAGGCCGGTACGGAAATAAACTTCGACAAGACAGAATATTTAGCGATTACAGAAGAAGAGGTAAAAAACTTAAAAATAGACCACAATGTAGAAATAAGAGGGAAAAATAAGTTCAAATACCTAGGCTTTACTATATCAAAAAATACATCTACAGAAGAAGAAATAAAGAACAGGTTAGGACAAACTAGAATAAGTATCAGACAACTACATCCCATTCTATGGAACACACACATTACAAAAAATACAAAACACAGAATATATAACACAATTATCTAATTATCTACTATCTAATTATATGGGGCAGATAACTGGATAATTAATAAGAAAAATAGAGGAAAAATAAAAGCCACAGAAATGGAATTTTGGAGAAGGTGCTGCTAGGTGACACGACTGGACAGAATTAGAAATACAGAAATAGAGAGGAGAATGAATGTAGAAAAAGACACACTGACTTACATCGAGGAAAAGAAATTAATGTGGTACGGCCATGTTAGAAGGACGGACAATAATCGATGGATAAAGAAAATAACAGAGTGGAGTCCTCCAGGAAAACGAAAGAGAGGAAGACCCCGAAGATCTTTCAGAGATGAGGTGGACGAAGCCATGGAAAGAAGAGGGCTAGCAGACGGAGATTGGGAAGACAAGAAGGAGTGGAAGAAACGGTTGAGTAAAGGAAGACAGCGTCAGCTGTGAAGATCCTTTTGTATATATATATATATATATATATGTAATCGGCGGAAATTTGACCTACCCAGTTTTTCACATTTCTGGACGAAATATAGCTCCAGGACACCAAAAAAGTTGGTTTTAGCCATTGATTCGTGTGTGTGTGTGTGTGTGTGTGTGTGTGTGTGTCTGTCTGTCAGTAAACAGGATATCTCGAGAACCGTAAGAGCTAGAGACTTGAAATTTGGTATGTAAGTTACTTGTAGGTAGGGGACACAGTGCGAAGCTTTTGGTAAAAATCGGCAGAGCCGTTTGGTCGCAAGGTCCCAAAATCGGTCGCAAAGCGATCGCGAATCTAAACGGTTGAAGATACAAAAATTTTATGAGAATAAAAATGATTTATTATCATGAGATAAACATGAATTTAAAATAAAAGTTGGTAAAATAAGAACTCGAAAAAAAATTGAAACTCAGGATTTTTAATATACCGGGTGTTCATAAAATGTTTCGGGCAATTTATATTACTGGATAGATCAAACCGAGACGAACAAAAAATTAAAATGAAATTTTTTGATCCGAAGTCAAATAAATAAGTTATAGCCGATTAAAAATTAATTAAACGGACCAATCACAGCGCGTTCGGAGAGCTACCGGGCCGACTACGGGAGGACAGGGGAGCGCTTGGCCGCTAGGAGGGAGCACGCAGGCGATAATAGCGAAGGCTGTGCAGCCGAGCTCGCACGGTTACCTTCAGTGACGTAGTAAAATTTTAGTATGAGTCAATTATTATCTTATACTGTTTATTTTAATCAGCTTTCGAGTGTTGGACTGTATATATAATATATATATATATAATATATATATATATATATATATATATATATATATATATAATATATATATATATATATATATATATATATATATATAAAAGATATAATATATATACATACATATATATATATATATATATATATATATATATATATATATATATATATATATATATATATATATATATATATATATAAATAGGATAAGGAAAGTCGTGTGATGTTCACACCAGATTTTTAAGGTATTATCTTAATATTGTAACGTTTCTGCTCTATGCAGTGGTAAATAACCCGTGTAAATTTCCTTAAACTACTTATTTATTTTAAAGTACTTACAAGTGATCAGAATCACAACACTATTTATATATACAGCAGATGCAACAGATATAAAATTACACACTAAGTCAACGCGCACAACTTCTGCACTTGAATTCGCTTTGCTGTAGACACTTCCAATGCTCTTGCACTCTCACAGCTCGATATTTATGCTTATTTGGCGCCATTCTAAAAAGGACTAGAAAACGTCTAGAAATGTCTGCATGGAAGCACCTAGAATGATTCCTAGAAGACATTGAGTCAGCCGCCCAGCGTAACGGGGTGCAACAAAAATTCCTCGGTCGCTTATGTCTACGCAACGCTAATCTCATGAGGCACTTTTGAAATTCTTTACAACACAAACAAAAATACATGCAATTAAAAAAAAAGCTGTAAGATTATAAACTCTTGCAGAATTAATTACACAAATATACGTGAATAAATCAACAAAAATCGAAATGTTTATTTTTTGTGCGCTATAAATTAACAGAGCTACTGACATTCCCACCACAAGATACCTTTAATCAATGTTAGATGTTAGAGCAAGGGGTGCCCTCTACTGTTGCACGACAAATCATGATAGAGTTAAAACACTCTTAACAAGACTTTATTTAGTGTATACGTGGCATAAATAATTTTTAGGAGTAAGGGAAGCAGTTGAAAACAAAGGTCTTTGGCGGTACCCAATAACTGTTGTAATTGAAGACAATATTGGCATTGTTTGTCACTTTATCGAAGGTGAGCGCAGATTAATGAATGCTTTTAAGGTAAAAATGCGTTACCTTGCTTTGCAACAACATGCAGCACCACGCAACTGTCAAAACTCGACAAAGTTAAGGATTTGTTCTGACCTGCACTGGGTAAGCTCCCTACAGTCTAGACTTATCGCCCTGCAATTATCATTTGTTTGGGTCATTAGAAAAAGCACTTGGAGAACAGAGACTTAACGCACTGTTACTGTTGAAGCGTTTGTGCGTGGCCAACCACTTTCATTGGGAAAAATGTATTTCTAAGTCAGGAAACTGTCAGAAAATAATTTTGAATATTTGTATCTACTATATATTTGAACAGAAAGTAAACAAAGACAGCTGATTTGAAATATGGCGTGGCTGAGCTCTAAGCGTACGTTTGGTTGCCTATCTTCAAGATCGTTTTGCATATCTTACTTTTGTAAGGTCACCGCACCGACTTATTTGTAAATAAATTGTTCCAAGTTCCCAACTGACAAAAATTTGAAAAAAGGCGCGTGAAAAATTGTCAAGCCAAAAATATCTTTTTGTGGGCAACCCCTCGTTCTTTTATACTTGAATAATTTTTAAAAAATAATTCCGGTTATGTTTAATTCACCCCATATATAATTATTATGAAAATTTAGGTAAAAGAATCAGGTAGGCATTCAGCAAGGTCTCGATTCAATTTTCTAATAAACCTGAATTTTATGTGTTTTCTTTTTAAAAAATGAATATGACTGTTTAAGAGCAAGGCTAGTTAATAAAATTTAAATATAACAAATTATTTTTTACCCAACGCTCCGCCTTTTTTATATTTTATAATTTTTTTTAACGTAAAGTGACTTGAAATGAAGTAGAAAAAAATTTATTAGTTATCTCATGGGCACCTCTATTATTAATAAATTAGGGTTTAAATTTATCTTCTACATATTAATTCCCTTTTTTCTCAATTTCAATCAATTGAAATTTGTTTTCGTTATGAAAATATTTTTATATTTCAAATGATCTGCAAATAATCTGTTTAATATTTTTTCTACATTAATCAGTTATTTATCATCATTTTTCTTTAAGTTATATTTTTTTGGAGCCAACTGCTAATGTCTGCAAAAGAATTACTGTACAGATATAACAAAAATTCTTTAATTTTATGTTTCTGGTACAAAAAATTGCATTTTTAAGAAATAGAGCTTACAATTAGAGAGATTAGAAAAAATAAGAACTAAGTTTCAATGATTAGGTGTGTAGTTTTTCCTTTCTTAAGTAATAAAAAGTGTCCTTAAGATGACCTTGACAATTGTTTTTTTTTAACTTTAATATAATTTAAATTTTTCTAAATATTATATATTAACTATTTCATATTATTCAATTTAAAAATTGGCAAATTATGAACTAACGAAACATCCACAATATTTTAAAGTAATTTTAAATATTATTAAAATTCAGACCCAATTCATAGATGGCGATCAAAAATAACTATCAAAATTGCAAGAGTTTCCTATTATTGCGAAAGATGGCGCTGCCGCCCTACAACAAGCGGAAACGTCAATACCCCGCAGTTTAACAACAATTCATGTGGGTGCGATTATGAGGGAGTAACAAGCTTTTCCGGCATATATAGCGAAGTGCGCGACACTCGAAAATGGCGAGCACGGAACAGATAGGCCTGAACAAAACCTGGGAACTGTCTCTGTACGAGCTTTACAGAACCCCCCAGGAAGCGATCGTGGACAACACGGAGATAGCGGTGTCCCCGCGCAGCCTGCACAGCGAGCTGATGTGCCCCATCTGCCTCGACATGCTCAAGAAGACGATGACGACGAAGGAGTGCTTGCACCGCTTCTGTTCCGACTGCATAATCACTGCTCTGCGCTCTGGCAACAAGGAGTGCCCTACCTGTCGCAAGAAGCTGGTGTCCAAGCGGTCGCTGCGGCCGGATCCCAACTTCGACCTGCTTATTTCGAAAATCTACCCGAGCCGCGACGAGTACGAGGCTCATCAGGAGCAAGTGCTCGCCAAGCTGAACAAGAGTCACTCGCAGGCAGCTCTTGTTAACTCCATAACTGAAGGTATCAAGCTGCAGAGCCAGAACAGGCCGAACCGATCTAGGAAAAACAATGAGGAGCAACGGGAGAGCGCCGAATCTAGGAGTCATCCTGAAAGTGCCAGTGCAGAAAATTCAGTGAGTAATTCGTATTGCATTCTTGAGCACTTAATTATTTTAATTTTTAGCAAAGTGCATCGGGCGCTAACTTGGGCAGTAGCAGTTCTACTAGCGGAGGGACTGCTACTAGTAGTGCAGCTCCTAGTGCCCCTTCGGCAACTACCACATCAGCAAGCGCTTCTGCACCTAGTGCTAGTGCACGGCTGTCGAGCCCGGCACCACAATCAGGGCGCAGTACGCCATCACAGCCTCCCAGTCCGGTCTCATCAAACGTTAGTTCTATCAGTAAGTCTCTAGGGAAGCGGCCTAAAAGCAACATGACTTCTGAAAGGAGCGAGGAGAGTGAATCTAGCGAACGTACTGAACAGACTGATACAGAAGGCGAAGGACCATCTGAACCAACAACCTTAAATGAAATTGAGCTGGTTTTTAAGCCGCATCCTACAGAAATGGCAGGAGATAATCAACTGGTGAAGGCTTTGAAGGAGAACTCTGTTCGCTACATAAAAACAACGGCTAACGCTACCGTTGATCACTTACACAAGTATTTGGCGATGAGATTGACCATTGATCTCGATTCTCAGCTGTCACAGACGCACCACCTGCTGAATTTCTGCATATATATTTCGCCCACAACCGGCCAGTACGTGCAGCTGAATGGAAACCAAACGCTGGGCCAAGTCAATGACCGCTACTGGAAGGTTAATAAGCCATTAGAGATGTATTACTCATGGAAGAAAACATAGGGGTTAGGAAAGGGGGCGAAGCAAGCCCCCGCCTAGGTGCTTTTAGTAAAGTAAGGCAGCAGTTTTGTTTCTGTGTGCTTTTATCTGCTTTTACTTGAATATCACTTTTATGCCATGGGTAGTGCTTTATGACTTCATTAGCTTACGTGACTCTCGTAACCTATAGTGTTAAGAGCTGGTTATCATAAGCTGTAATTCTGTTTTATTATAATAATAAAATTATATATATATTGATGGAGAGAATTTTATGTATTAATTTGCAAAATATAAACATTTCAGTCTAATTTTGTGGAAGAACTATTAGGTTTTTCAATTATCAATGCACACTGTATACTTACTGTTGAGTTATATGTATTATCTTTAGGTGTTGTTATGCCATAGTTTCTCATGTAAGTTTGTCTGCTAAGTGGCATCTTTGAATATGAACTAAAAGGTTGATTGAGCTTTTGTTAATGTTTTAAAATTCACTAATTTTGTGATTTCTGGTCAAGAACAAAAAAAAATCAGATGCTTATTTTTGTGAAAATGTATCTGAACCATACTGATTTGATAAATGTTTAATCTAACATCTATCCAAGTGTGATTTTATCTTGAGTCGCAATAGGTAATCGTTGCAGCAAGTCTGCAATAACTAACATATGTCATGTCATCATCAGTCTTTTGACTGAAGCATAGGGCGTCTTGACAACTCTATATCTATTTACTGCATGTCTTGCTGTTTTTATTTGTTCAGTTTGTCTTTTATATTTGATTGCCACTGACACTGTCACTTGTTATTTCCATATACAATATGCCTCATTTCTTCTTATCTTTGGTTGTTTTGGTTTCATTCCATTCTAGTCACTTATTAGTAAATTCACTTTGCATCTTCCTTTTTAATGCGTCTTTTAGCCTTCTCTTCCCTTTAACATTGTATTCTAGTACTTATTTTGTTGTCAGTATTGTTTTCTCAATGTGCGGCCTATACAATTCCATTTTATTGTTTTCTGTATCGGTTCTTGTTTTGTTCTCTCCCACAGTTCTTCATTTGTGATTATTGTGATGATTGTGTAATTTCTTTATATGTTTTATTGTTTGTTTCTCAACTGTATAACAGTATAGTCTTCTTATTTATGTTAAATAATCTGATTTTTTGTCTTCATGTTCATTTCTTTGGCCTGCCAATTTTTTAAGTGCGTTAAAATTTTCATGGGTTTTGGGTTTTTTTTTGTTTTTTTTTCACTTTCAACTGTATATAGTACTTTTTAGGTAATTGAAATTCCGTTTCTTCAATTTTTTTCTGCCGTTAAGGCTATTTACTACTTCCATTATCTGTTTCGTCTTCTATTTTCGTGACTTTGTTTTCTTCATGTATATAAATTTAGTCCTACTTTTTCGGCTTCATTCTTCTATTTGTGTTGATTTTTTCGTTAATAGACAAATATCGTCTTCAAATTCTATATTCCCAAGTTTTTCATCAAATCTCCAACTAATTCATGTCTTACTTTTCCTTGTGACTCGATTATAGTCAAGAATAATATTGGTCACAACATGCCCCTCTTACTCCGCTTTTGATGTTTATGTTTCTTGTTAGTTTATTTTTGCTGTATAATCTGTATAAAGGAATTTAATCATGCGTATTAATTTATTTGACTTACCATATGTGAACCATATTTTTCACATTTTTTTCTCTATCTGTATTTGAATTTTTTGCCACTCATTAGCTTGTTCAATTACTTAGAATAAATATATTATCAATACATGATCGTTTCTAAATGTGTTATCCATCTTTCATTCGACTAAGAAGAATTCTTGTGGGTTGCTTGTTATATTTAATAATGTTCCTTTCCAGTTTGAATATACTGTTTCATCTCTTTTTTCTTGACAATCTTATTATACCTTCGTTCCATTCTTTTAGGATTTTTTTCACCCTTTCACAGTGTTTAATATTTGAAGCATTATTTTTTCTATTACTTAGTTTGTTCCTTTTATCAGTTCTGCTGGAATATTATCTATGCCAGCAGCTTTGTCTTTTAATGTTTTTATAGTATTCTTGGTTTCTTCTATTTTGATTGCTTCTTCATTTATATTTATTTTCTCACCTGTTTGATGTATTTTATCTAGTATTGTGGTCATTTTACATACCTATTCGAAGTGTTCAATCCATCTGTTCTACTTCTGTATTTGTTCTTAAGATATCCCCATTTTTATTTTTTACTCTCATTTTAGCAATTGCCTTCTTTAAGGTTTGTTTAGGTTTTCATGTCATTTTTCTTAATGCTTCTGTCTTTCTTAATCTTACTTCTGTATATTTCTTTTTATTATTTCTGGAGCTCATTTTTATTCGTTTATCATTTTTGTTGTATAATCCTACATATATATTTTTTCTCTTTCACTTTTATTTGTCATAATCTGTTGTTTAATGCTATAACCCTTATCTTCTGTTTTGGTTTTTTATATCCTAAAATTATCTTTGTTGTTTGTTTAATAGTTGTCTTACAACTATTCCATGTTACTGCCACTCCTTCGTTTTGCTCCTACATATGTTATATACTGGATAAAATATTTAATTTTAAAGGCGTATTAAGCGAGACTTTGAATACAGTGGGTTTCTGGCTTACTGTTTGGATTTATTTTTAAAATTTATAAATGTTCAGTATAAGGATGCAATACAAACATATATGCACCAACAGAAGAGAATGCAGAAGAAAGATACTATGATCAATTAGAAACAGAATAGAAAAATATATATTAGAGAAAGTGAGTGAAAAGCTATGTGTTACCCAACAATAGGAAAATTTAACCCTTATGAAAGAAGTACCGATAACAGAGAATGATTCTTATATGGTAATAGGAGGAACCCGGCTGAAACACAAAAGAATCCATCAACTAACTAGGAAATAGCAAGATGGGAAAAAGGTCATATTCAAACGTTGAAGGGCCTGGTCCCGTACTGTAACTTGGCAACCAAGCATCCGATGGTTACAATTTATAGCTCATTCGAAAGTGCATTTTAAGCACAACAAAACATCGTTCTGGCCCAGACGGGAATCTGTTGCACACAATGCATTTTCTTTACAATAACCTTGCACATATGTAACAACCACATGCCAAATGGTTTTTGCAAAACGATGCATTGTGTGCAACGGATTCCCGTCTGGGTCAGAACGATGTTTTTGTTTTACTTGAAACGCTCTTTTAAACGAGCTATCCATTGTAATTATTGGCCAAGTTACAGCAGGGGCCCAGGCTTCTCATTGTTTGAATATGGCCCTTTAAGAAATCTAATATTCACTCGGACCATTTCCTCTTAGTAACAAAGTTCAAGGTCAAGTTAGCAGATATATATATATATATATATATATATATATATATATATATATATATATATATATATATATATATATATATATATATATATATATAACATTTATTTGCAATTGTATAACAGTTTAGTGGACATGCAGAATTATGCTCAACAGAATACTTCTATAACAAATAGCCTCATAGGCTTTGTGTGACAAACAGGAAAAAGCTTACAAATCACAACTTACAACTAATCTTAAAGTAAACCAAATATTTAGATTCTGGTAGACAGATTATTTGGCATATCTCGGTGTAATCGTCTGTTTTTGGGTTGACCCATAAGATCTCTTGTTGGGATGTTAAGCTGAGCTGTAAGTCGAGTACTATATTGGGAGTCAAGTTGCGAATTTCTTTCTTAACTGTGAAGATTCCTTAGGATGGCCGTATTTGGCAGTTATTGTTTAAATAAACAGGAAGACGTGGCTCTGCGAATGGTAAAGGTTATGTGAACAAATTTGATGTTATTGTCTCTTTGATCCTTCCAGTTTTAAACTTAATTTGCAGCTTCCTGTGAGGCAATGTTGGACTGTAGTGTCGTCGGCAAAGGTTGCTGTTAGAGTGTCTGACTTAATTTTCAGGTCTGCAGTGGATAACAAATATAACAATGTTTTTATATTAAAGCAACCTGTGCTGCTTTCCATTGTTTTGGGGAATACCCTATGTGTAGATCTGCGTTGAACAGCTGGGTAAGTTATTTATTTCCGATGATGGGTAATTCTTTAAGGGTTTTACCAATAATTAGGTCATATCCTGCTGCTTTTTATGTAGAGTACTAGTGATTTTGTTTACGTTAGTCTGAACTAGTAATTCTAGCTGATCTGGGGAGTCCAGCTGTTGAATAACTTTTGTTCTTCTTCGAGACTGATTGATGTGACTAAAAGACATTTATTAAATGATATGCAAAGACACGTGCTATTTCGGAATCGGTTCAGGCATACGTTCCTAATTTCTTAGTCGTCTTCTAAAGAGGGTAAGTCGACAGCTTTAGTAGGTGTAGGCGTTCTTAGTCATTATCATTGGCTGCGGGTCTTCGATATTCAAGGATTTTTGCTTAATTAATATAGCTGTGGAAACTACTGGGTGTGCATTTGTTACATTCTAAATCGCCCATTGTATCGTATCGTTGAAAATTTAACAGCGGCTTCAATGTCTGGTTCAGTTTTAAGAGATGCGTTTAATGTTAGTTTCTGATTCACTAGAATTCTCAAGTAATCCTAATTTGTGCGTTAGTACTAAAACTTGGTTGTTTCTCTTTACTTAACGCTTCTGTTGATAGTGAAATTAGGACTGGGAATTATCCATTATCTGAAGATAGCTCGAAACAAGATTTGAGTAACAAGGTGCTTTTGTAACGCAGAAGTCTACTAGGTTGTTTATTCCCGTCGGTTGGCCAGTATGTGAGACATATTTTAAATGATTATTTTCTATAGTTCTAAGTAGCTCGCGTACTTTGGGTGTTATAATTCGAGATTCCCAATCAATGTGTTATAGTCACCTTCTGTAACAAACCGCCATCCTAAGATACTATACAAATCCTCGAATTTCTCCTGTTTTACTGTGAATCTAGGAGGGAAAATACACAGTTGAAACTGTTAACGAGTTGACTAAATCTTCTACGGGCACTGATGGTGAATTATTGAAGTTTTAATAATTGTGACAGTTTCATTTCGGGTAGATTCCGCTGGGTGATTAGTGTTAGTTAGAGTAGTTAGGAATTTTTAGTTAATTTCTTTCGGTGAATTTTGGAAATTAACATGACGTCACTGTTGTGATTTAGAATAAATATTTTAGTTCTTTAATGTGATGTGACAAGGCATTAGCATTCCATAAGGCTAGTTGTAAGTTTTTATCCATTATTTAAGTTTGAGGAGCACGGTTGTAAGGTGGTTTGATAGGGTTCCTATTTAATCGAATATGTTTTTATCATGCTTTTTGGGTCTTGCAAGTCATTGGATTGCTGATTAGTTTGATTAGTGTTTGGAAGATTTACTATGTTGGTGGGGATGTGGAAAGGTTGCTGGCTTTTCGTTAGTTACATGCGTGTGTACCAGTCCTAGTTGAATTTGTAGATGGTGTATGACCGGTGCAGGAAGAGTATATTGTTTTGGTTTAAACAGTGGAAATTTTTGCTTTTAAAGTTTTTTTATAGATTATACATCCATTGTAATTGGGAGGGTGATTACCTCCGCAGGGGACACATCGCACATCTTGAAACCTTTTTTTGCGTTGACACTGGTCTGTAGAGTGATCGCCTGTACATTTTACGCATCTAGATTTTAAGTGGCAGAAACCTTTTGTTGTGTCAATATCTTTGGCACCGAGCGATTTCTCTTTTGTGTTTAGGTGGTTCAAATTTAATTTACATTGTAGGGTGCACTTAATATTTTAAATGTCTTTATTGTTGGCAACAAAGAACATTGAAAATGATTATTTTGCTCGGTATTGTTTGCCATTCCAAAACTCTCTATTTCTGCATAGTACATATTTGTAATGTTACCTCGTAAGTTCGTTTGTCTTTAAATTTATAGTTATGAAATTTAGTCTGCTTTTCATTTAAGACTTTTATTATAACACCATAGTAGTCGGCCATTTTAGGTTGAACTTTGCCCTGATTTCTAGCAAGTTTTAATTTTGTACCGATATTTTGCTACTTGGTCTAGAAGTTTGATAAGGGGTACACATTTATAACTACAGTTGCAAAAAATTGGAGGAGGAGTAGGAGACTTTTTAGAACTTGTATTGGGTTGATTGTCGTCTTCTTTTTTTCTTCTAGAGATGAGTAACTATTAGAGTTGAAAGGCAGATTTAACCAATATTCATTGTCTTTCGAATGTTTGTTTTTAGTTTTAAATTGTTTTGAGGGTTTCTACCTCTTTTTAAGTAACTTAGGTCCAGGAATTGTTGACTTCTGGTTGAGCTGGCATTTGCATTTGTTGAAACTGTCTGTTGTACATCTGAATTTCATCGGACGTTATCATTGTTGTAGGTAGCGCCTCTGGGCCTACTGCTACTTGCGAGGGTGGGATCACTCGAGCGACAGGACGAAGGCCACACCAGCCTTTGCATGTAATTTATTCGATTAGTTTTGATTGTAGTTTATTAATATACTAAATAAATTATTGTACGAAAACACTTGCGATAACATAGATGCGAACGGACGTCGTTCCTCTTTGAAACTCAAAAGTTTGGAAAACATAAGAAATGTTACAAAATTTACCTTCTAGCTTGACAAAAGAGTTGTCAATATAGAAAACGAGACTATAAATGGCCAGTGACAAACATAAAGAAAGAAATGCAAAAAATGAATAAGATACTGGCATTGCACAAAGAAGAAGAAATAATTAGTTTGATGCAGATTGTGAAAAGACAACAAGAAAACGAAATGCAAAAGAAGAATATAACAAATCAAAAATAGGAGAAGAATATATATAAAGCTAAAAAAAGAAACTGCTAGAAATAAGAACTGCAAAATGTAGAATAGCCACCTAATCTAAATGACGCAAGAAGTGAGCAATGTAAATAAAATTTGAACCATTAACAAGATTTTATTGAAACTAGGAAGACAATTTCATAAGTAGAAAAAAGCATGTTCTGCAAACTCGAAGGACACATTTTGAAGTAACCTTAAATTATCCAAACATAATTCAAGCAGACGCACGGTAGCCCATAGAAGGTATGCATGAAATGGAATACCGCACACCAGCTAGAGAAAATGTTAAAGAAGCAATTAAAAAACACATCACCAGGGATAGACAGCTTAACAGTAGAATGGTTTAAAAAAGGGATCTAGCACTGAAATACCAAATATATGCCCTAATAAAGAAAATATGACAAGAAGCATGATAATATCAGAAGGGTATGTTGGAATCATATTTATAAATAAGGTGAGCAACTACGATGTGAAAACTATATGGCTATAACATTATTTAACGTCGTTTATAAAACGTTTTCGAGCATGTTGTGTACCAGACTTGAAACACGGATGAGAAAATGAGCAATTACGAAGCCAACTTTCGCAAAGATAGATCAACAATACAGATCTTACAAAAACCATTTGCGTGTTTCTATATTTGTTTATACCACCATTTTACAGATCTTAGATCGGTATACGGATGTCATTAGTAGATAAGAACGGCATACAGTAGGAAAAACTAAACATTAGTAAACAAAAGCAATACGTCAGGTGGAGATTTAGCAAGAACCATCGACGCCATTGTCTCCTGATAAAGAAGTCAGATAAGAAGACAGCCTATTCTTTCCACTCTTTAACAATCACAAAATCTGGGATGAGAAACTATCTTTAATAAATCAAACCACTTCATAGCTTATGCAGATCATCTTGACTTTATTGGCAAATCAAAACAGCCTTCGTAGTTCTTGACAGTGCAGCAAAAGAAATAAGTTAAACAACAAAACTAAATACATGTACCTAAACAAATAAGATGAACGGTATTTAATAGACAAAATTATATAAACAATTATAAATTTAAGTAAGCTAACGAATTAATGTATCTAGATTTTTTAATCAATAGAGTAAAAGTGTAAAAGCATATAAACCTAGCCAACAAAGCATATCAATACTTAAAACTCAGCTGTTAACGAACCATCTCTCGTGGATATAAACAATATTAGATGCTTCGAACGGAAAATAGTGAGAAGAATAGTTGGACTGGTTAAAGAGAATAACAAATAGTAATGTCACTATAACTTTAAACTAGACAGTCTCTACAATAAAAGTAGCAAAAGTAGCTAAGACACATAACATAGAAAAGGAAACACCAAAGAAAATCTACTTGAATAAACCAGAAGGTAGAAGATCTATTGGACGACCATGGGGCAGGTTTCTAGATAAAGCAACATTAGAGTTGTGAGTGCTAGGATTACAGCAATGACAGACTAAAGCAAAAAATAGAAAAGAGCGGAAAATATTGGTGGAGTAGGCCAAGGCTTACAAAATATAGAACTGCGAATGTGTGTATGCATATTTGCTGTATGTGGCTGTAACTTAATTATACGTACCAGGCAAAATTAGAACTAGTGAAGTCAAAAGATCCATAAAAACAATACATGATAGATACAAAAAAAATTAATACAAATGAAAAATGCACCTTTCTTAAGTAGTGTGGTGAATTAAAGGGGCATCAATAAATTATAATTTTTAAAAAAATCCTCATTTCGGGATTATCAAAAACATAAATAACTGGAGTCAACAGAGATCACATAAATAAATAATTTTTACGTCTAAATATGTAAACAAAATGTAAGTACTAATATATAGTTTGGGCTTCTTAGCTAACTGAGTTGGATATTTGGTAACTCCAGCCTAAACGCTTACAAAGCCAATATTTACTAGTGGATCCGGCTTATTAATTTTTTTTGCAAAATTCCTGAATCTTTCATCTGCACAATGTCTTTTTCAATACAGCTGTTTAGCTCTCTCTTTTTTTTTGAAGTATAAGGTGTTACTGGCGGTATTTGTTTAACATTGTTGTCAGAACTGAAACTTTAACAGGAGTGGTACACTTTTCAGTTACTTGTTGATTCTTTGTGCTTTAAGTAGAAGTATCACTTAATTAAAGTGACTTTGTAAGGGGAGACTGCTAACGCATAAAATCCACTTAAGGCAATGAATTTTCACTATCTTCAAGTACACATTCCCCACTAATTTTATAAATTTCAACTGTGTACTCTGTCATCAAGCGAGAAGAGCCACCATTCCACTTCTTAGTTAAATGTGGTTTTGAATTGCTTCATAAAAGCCATAACAAGGAATTACATTTGATGTGAGGTGGAAGATAGACCACTAAAACAATGTTTTGGGTCTTATCTTTGATGAGGTTTGAATATTAAAACATGGGGCCGGCGAAGAGATTGCTCTGTAAGCAATCCCAGAACGAACTTAAAAAAACCTTTCGATTTCGATTTCGAATTTCGGGAAAATTCGAAGTCGAATATCTGGAAAATTATTCGACATAGAATTTTTTCTTCATTTTCGAATTCAGCGTAAAATTTCCTATAAGAATCACATTTAAAATCGTAATGTCGAAAATTCTCCCGAAATTCGAAGTCGAATATCTTGAAAACTATTCGAGATAGAAACTTTTTGATTTCGATTTTGAAATCAGCGTAAAATTTCCTATAAGAATCCATTTTAAAATTTTAAAAAATCTATAATTTTGTGACAGCGACAGACAGACCGACAGACCGACAGACATATAGAATTCAGTAACGAACTTTGCAAGTTCGTTGAATATGTAGACTTGAAACAATCGGCAACACGCGTGAATCCAACCAAATTTACAGTACACAGCAATTGTATCTGAAGGAGCTTTTTCCATCAGCTCTTGATTTGAACGGTTCCATTAGAGGGGTGTATTTTCCGTCAACTGACATGCAGGACACAATATGTTCAGCTTTCTTTTTTAGTCGGAGGTTGTTTTTGTTATATAAGCATGGTTTCATCAACATTAAAGATTCTATTGGAGTTGTGTTGCACCTTTCCTAAGTTTATTTAGAATCTCTTCATCTTTTTGACGTTTTACGGGATATAACTTGTTTCCTTCCACCGTCTTACACAAAAGTTGTCTTCAAATCAAATGAAAAAGCTAATATTATCTATAATTTTAATTTTGCTAGTGACAATGCTTTCTATACCTGAAAGGGAAGCCTAATTAAATCGGTGCGAACGTCTGTCTGTTGCGACTTTCAACTCAAGAACTACTGAACCTGAAGACATAAGAGGGTATCATTCGAAAACCTATGGCCTACCGGGTTTACATCCGCGAGCTGGCATAGGTGGGATGTACTACAACAATGCTACAAGATTTTTTAGGGCACCCAGCTTCCAGTATGTCATTCCTTCTAACTTTTGATCAAGGCAGCTTCCAAACTGAAGACCAGCTTCTATTTCTGCCATTTCTGACATCTGTCGTGCCTTATGATTTTTGATCTGATAGCTAGAGATATAACGTTTTCAATATTCAACTAACAACAATAAGTCAAGTCTAGACGCCAAATATCAGTCTGCTAGGAAAATCTCGAGACCGGTTTGATCGGAAGTGGCTGCAAATTTTTGTTTTATGTATAGAAGCCCCGGACATTGGTAGAAAAGGAGTTCCACGTCCATACTTTTTTTTATTTGTATCGCTTTTCTCCACTTACATGGCGTATAGAGCTCATATTACGCCACTTTAGGCGGGAAACCGCTTTTTAGTTTTTAATTAAAAATGAAAATTCTTTCAGAAACGCACAAAAATACGTGTTTTATTCTTTATAAAAGCTAACTAATGAAGAAATTTTATTTTTTGTCTTTCGTATGAATTCATAAGCCTTATTTCCTAATGTTTTCAAAAACTTAACAAAAGCATATAACAAATAAGCCATACGTTTTAAATGAAGATAGACTATTCAATTTTGATCATAATACTTGGACTAATCAGTAATTAATAGTTATTTTTTTGAATTCAATTCTATTTGCTCGCAATTTTATAATACCGCTATTCAAGACCAGTTGTTTTTCAATATAAATCAATGAATATAATGGTAAGTCTTGGCCTGCGAACTGAGAGGTTACGGCTCTCATATGTTCATCTCTCTGCCCGGTCGTCGCGCACTATCTCTGATGCGGGGTGATGTGGCAAGCACCATTCGATTGAACGCAGGTACTCAATTATTTTTAGTGACTGAGTAAGCCACCCGTCAGGCATTAGAAGAGTTCCAGGAACGGAATACGGATCTTTACGCACCCCAGCCCACGTCTCAACCGCTGGACCACGCTGGCGTTAAACCAATGGATATATTGTTAATATTGGTAAAAATAGTTTTACAGCTTATATGCTGCTATTTCCACAGACTGCACTAATCCTGACAGGTTTTTCCATGCATTACGATAGTAAAAATCCTAAATGGGTTTATAGTTTGGCACCATGTGGAGGAAATAGTTATGATAAATTCAACGTCCGGTTGTCCTCGTAAAAAACTAACACTACAGCAATGAAACGAATTTGATTACTACATATCATCGATAGAATATAATTTACTTAATTACTTTTGGACCTTAGGATTAAAGAACACGTAGATATGTTCTGTTTGCAATAAAAGGCTACTAAAAGAACATCCTGAGCGGTGTGGGTTTTTTATATAGAGCAAAATAATCTGAATTTGCTCAAACCGAGCTATCCTAAACCAAAATGAAAATCCTACAGAGAAGGGAAGGTTGGCCGGCAGTAGACAAGTTCTGGATACCAGGCGCTCTCTAATTTAAATGTAGCCTTACTGTTGCGTACCGAGCTCTGCAGCAGTTTAATAACTGCCCCTAACTGAACATGGGACCAAGCATAAATTACTCTTAAAAAACAAAAATTTATTTTAGGTGCCCTATTGTGTCGATGACAGTAAATTCTTTTGACAATATGACTTTTACTCATTCTCTACCCCCTCCTATTAAAGACACCATTATCACTGTTTTTACCCAGACATCTTTTTATGAAGCCTGAGTCGAGCCATTTTAACAAAATTAACCCGTTTTCGATCCACAAAGTTTTATCTAATGCTAGTAATAATATGTGTAATGTAAAGAAGATATTTGTAATGAGTTACAAATTGCATTTTTCTTCTGGAAAAATCGGGAAATTTGATATAACTGTTAAACCATACAGAATTCTAAAAACTTTCAATGGAGTTATTATCATGATCTACAGAGAAAATTCTAGATAACTTTTAAAACTAAGATGCGGTGTATGTGAGACGTGAAGATGAACAACTTGTACATTCGCCTCTTTATGTTTCAATTTCTAACACACTGCGCATTCTGAAAAGTGTTAAAATAACATTGTACTCTATGTACTTTATACTTTTACATTCTACAGCCTCTTTACCGCCGTACATGCCAATATTACGGATATGGAGCATTACAGTGCAACAGAATATTGGTGTGTATTTGTGGTAAAACATCTCATGTAAGAATATCTTGCAAAAAACCCCTTTTAATATGTTAATTATAAGAGGTCTTTTATAGAGACATCCCGTGAATATTCAACTTTTAATTTTGAAAAGAAAATGCAAGAATATTGACCTTCAGAGCAGCTCTAACGTCAGACGTCAAATTTAGGCTTCAAATCCAAAACTGATTTCTTTTGCAGTTGATTTGAAGAAATTGTGGCTTCTTAAACATTACTTTAGGCACAGATAGTTAATATTCAGCTGGTACCCTTTACCGATATGCTTTTAATCTTAAAATGTTTTCTCGCTGTACTTCTTCTTAAATCAGTCAACACAAAACCTTAGACCATATGAATTCCATTATTCAGAACAAAAAATGTAAGCGAATAAATTCCCTAGATTTGAAACAACATTTCCGCGCTATTTACCATATATCCAAAAGGAAAATCAGAAATGCTTACAATAGTTATAGATTATACCACACAAGACGGTATCAAAATTAGTAAAGGCTGTAAATATAAACATTATTACTATGGCTCCACTGATTCATTGTAACATTTGAGGATTGCAGCACATTGCACAACAATTTTATGAGCTGCATGAATAAACTCTTTGAAATAAGCGTTTTCCAATAAGAACGTTATGATTGTAAAATGAAATAAAATTACGTTTTGAGTAACATATCATTTAAATGTCCACCTCGACTTCGTGCACATGGAAAATTTGATAAACCCAATTTTCAATAACTTGGGCAATAAGTCAGATGTCATACAGCGTTCGATGTTTAATCCTAATGCATCAAGTGTTTGTGATTTGTTTGCATAGACTATGAATTTCAAATAATCCATCAAAAAGTAATCTAAAGAAGCTAAATCACGACTTCTTGGAGGCCAACTAACAATTGCATATCTTGAAATTATCGTTTCATCAAATTTTTCTAGTAATACGTCAATAGCGGCATTAGCAGTGTGACATATGGCACCGTCTTGTTGGAGCCACATGTCCTCTAAATCAATTTCATCTAAATTTGACCAAAAATCTGTAACATCAATCGGTACCATGGATTAATCACTGTAACTGCTTCTATCTTGTTTTGGAAAAGGACTGGTCCGATGATTCCACTAAGCCACAAACCATACCATACAGTGACCTTTTGTGGAGCTTCTCGTAAATCTCTTGTAAATTGTTTTTACGCCAAAAACTATAATTTTGTTTGTTAACATATCCACTTAACCAGAAATGAGCTTCAACTAAGAACATAATTTTTTGTCCAAAATTATGATCAGTTTTAAGTTGCTCTAAAGCCCAAGCAGCAAAGTCATAGCGCTTGCGATGGTTCAGTGACTTCGGTTCTTGGATAAACACAATCTTATGCGGGTGTAAACCCAAATCTTTTTGCAGAATAGACTAAGTTATCGTTATTTTAAGCCATATTTCTTGAGCACGACCAGAAATCGATAAATTTGGAGCTTCTGCGACGTTATTTCTTACAGTACCAACCTTCTCTACATTTTTTGCATGTTGACGTCTTGGTATTTTTACATCGTGAAGAATAAATTACCTTTCAAATTTTTCAACGATTCGAAAAATAGAAAGTAGACAAGGGCGAAGAGCACGTTGGGTGTTCACAAGAGAACGTCTATTTTTATAAAATTTTCGGACATTAACAAAACGATCTTTAAGCGTGTATTTAGCTATGATGAATTGTCAGAGTATATTAAATACAAATGACAACTAGTGGCAGTTATAACATTTTAAGCATAATTAAAAACCATATCATTCTTAATGGAAAACCCTTTACATTTAAGCTTCAATTACTTCTTAGTTAGTGCCAAGTAGAATTTTAAAAGTTTCACACAGCGATTAACCAAGTCGCATATTTGTAAACGACAGCTTTATCTGCCATTTTAGTCTATCATCATAGCATAGCTGTCTTCTTGGCTCTAAAAAAGGCTTATGGTGCTATGGTCTGCTAAGAAAATTTTCTCTTATTTTTACAGTTTTTTTTCTGAACGTAGTTTTAGTTTTATACGGTGCTACTAGTTCTAATCAAGTCATGAAATAATTGGTATTTCTCAGGGTTCTGTTGTTTCTGTTACTGTAACTATCGCTGTTAATAACATTGTAGACAATTTTCCCGCTGATGTGTATGTGTCCCTAAGCGATTTATGTATATTCTTTGGTAAAGATATAACTCAAATTGGAGACAGCAATAGATGTTGTTTACCAACAAACCACGGGTAATGAAGAAATTGTTTTTCAGCTAACGAAACTTGTTGCATCTATTTCCGCAGAGGTAGAATTCTCTCCCTTATTTATATTTGGATTATACTCTGCCCACGTATATTAAAGTTTTTGCAGTAATTGGCCCTATTGTGGTTGAACTTCTTCATAAATTCTACTACCAATGTCTGTAACGAAGTTAGGGTGCTCACAATTTTTCTATTATGGTCATATATTAAAATATAATACAGAGGCTAGTGTATACTATCCAATTACAGATATTAGTCTCTCCTTGTGACAGATTACTTCTTGTTTGTATCCATCGACACTTTTAGTGCCAGTTAATCACTGCGGTCCATTTTGTGTTCAATTTAAAGATACATAAAATCAAATAAACCTTGATTATCTAATTATGCCTCACATTAATTAAATGTATGGTGCATTTGCCATTTTTGAAGTGACGCCCCTTTACGAAGACTCTACTTTACCAGTTTAATACAAAACTTTGTTTCTAGAATTACTTCACCGATTAGGGGATTACCTTGTACATTATACAGATAACAAGATCAGTACTGGTGATGAATGCTCAATTTATTGAATTTACGTAATCGTACACTCTTTCAGTTGAGGTCTCCAAATTTTTTCTTAGCAGTAACGCGGAAAATATTTGCGAATTTGTAACATAGATGGCAGCACCGTACAATATACAGGTCGAATTACCGCCATTGCAGTAAGTGCTGTTTTGTATGTGTCATAGGTCCCACGAATGCTGATTGATGAACACAAAGCTGCGCCGGTGGCAATATCTCAGGACATGTTGACACATGATGCCGCTATAAATTTTCGTCCATGAAGGACACTCCGTGGCCGCACATTTTCCAATCGAGTCGCTGTTGCATCAGCGATTTTCCAGATTTTCTAGTCCTAAAGAAGTGTTCTCAACAGGCACGGAATCATGGTGACGATGTTATGAAAAATGTGTACGTCTAGACGGAGATTACGTTGAGAAGTAACAGAATTTTCTGCTTTCTTGGGTAAGCACTTTTCAGAAAAAAATTTGAACGCACCTCGTACTACCAGAAAAGATTTTGAAAATCATCTTAATTTTTTCCTGTCGACTTTTTGGTTTTATTTTCTTTGTTTTGTTAATTAATTATGTTACACCTTATTTTGCCTCTAGATTTTTTAAAATTTTTATACTCCCGTTTGGGGATGGGACTCATGTATCACATCAAAGTTTTTAGTGTTATATAACAAATTACATATTTTGCAAAATACAATCTTTTTGAAAATTCTTACAATATTACGTACAGATTCTATTTGTAACAAACAAGTTGTGGAAATCAAGTTTGTTGAGTCTGTTAGTGCTTCATTATTAAGGTATATCACATTTTCGGTTGCAGCATGCAGGAGGTTATTGTTTTTTGTTTGTGTTATGCATTCCGATCACCTTCTATAACAAATCTGTTGCTAGAGGTCAAATTTATATTTTCAAACTTGTTAGTTGGATTTAGTTTGTTATTTGGATGATTATTACTAAGTCTCTGTGGGTAGCATTATCAAGGAGTATTTTACGTTAGATATTGTGGTATTAAAATGTTCCGATCACTATTGCGATTCATATACAAGCAAAATGTAAAATTGAAATTTCAAATTGTGGCGGCCTTTCCTATGTTTATTTTTTATCCTTATCGTGTCTAGGTGGTTTTAATTATTTTGTAAAATCTCTTCATGTTTAACAACTCGTAACTTATCATTCAATGTTTTTGCGCTAAATAATCAATAAGATAGTACAAGTTAAAAAAAGCAAAAAGTTATGCAAAGTTAACATGAAATTCGCAGAAGGCCTTAGTGCCATTTAACAATATTTGAAATTTGATAAATGTTCTGGAAGCACGAAGAAATAAACTGCACTACTTGGTGAGAGATGGTGCAAGTAATAAATAAACAAATTTAATCACTTAGTAACATAAGACGCGGAATTAGAAGCATTATTGAAGGAAAGTTCCTACCAAGCGCAAGAAAAACTTGCACTTACATTAGGGGTGACTCAACAAGCAATTTCACATCGTTTAAAGTCGTAAGGAATGATTCAAAAGCAAGAAAATTGGGTTCCATATGAACTGAAGCCAAGAAACGTTGAATGCCGATTTTGCATATGTGAAATGCTGCTTGTAAAGCATAAACGAAAGGGTTTTTTGGATCGTATAGTCACTGGTGATGAAAAATGGATCCATTACAATAACCCAAAGAAGAGAAATTTATGAGGACCACGTGGCCATGCTTCAACATCGACAGTCAAGCCGAATATTTATGGAAAAAACTCATGTGTATTTAGTCGGATCAGTTTGGTGTCGTGTATTATGAGTTGCTCAAACCGAACGAAACCCTTACTGGGGCTCTCAACCGAACACAATTGATGAGATTGAGTCGAGCATTCCAAAAAAGAAAAAAACGCGCCCACTACTAATCTTGATACGACAAAATCATTCTCCTGCATGATAATGCTCGTCCACATGTTGCGGCACCGATCAAAACCTACTTGGAAAAAATCAGTTGGGAAGTCCTACCCACCCGTCGTATTCACCAGAAATTGCCCCTTCTGATTATCACTTGTTCCGATCGATGGCACTTGGCCTGTCTGAGCAACACTTCACATCATATGACGATAGTAAAAATTGGGTAGATTCCTGGATAGCCTCAAAAGATGAAGCGTTCTTTCGACGCGGTATCCGGATGCTGCCAGAAAGATGGGAAAAGTAAGCTGCATGACAATACTTTATAAACATAGGTTCCGTTCTTTCACAATAAATGCCCAATTTTTGATAAAAAACGGGAGAGACTTATTTGTACTCCCTTTATAATGTTTATAAAGTATTTTTACATTTTGTTTTTTAAGAATAAATAAATAAATAAATAAAATAATAAACTTTCACTAGATATTTTTGATGGCACTACCAACAATTGAAACACAAATTACAACAACTTTTTCATAAATATGAATTTATCAGTAAAATGATCAAGACAGGTAAGACGACGAAAATGACATATTGCATTTCAATAACAATTTACAGCTTTAACATAACAATATTCAACAAATTTCTATCAGAATCAACAAAATTACTTAACACTTTGTTGGGAAACCCCTAGATTTAATAATAATAGCACATCTAGATGGTATGAGTTTATTGATGCACGCAGAGGTGATTTCCTTCCACATATCCTCCAATTGAACAAACTTCTAGTCTATATTTGCAGCTTTTGTCTATGGCATTTACATTCCAGCTCTGACTAGAAGCGCTCGATAGGATTCAAGTCCGGTGACTGCAATAGCAACTCCAAAACATTCACTCTTCGTTGGCGGAGCCAGTTGGGGACAAGAACAGAATAATGCTTTAGGTCGTTGTCTTACTGCGACCCATTTGTTTCCTTGAATATGGAAGCCTGTGATCCTGTAGTATGTTTCTGCAGACAAAACAATGCATTATTTCACAAATTCCCACGAAAGCACTGACGCTATCAGATTTTCAACGTCATGTTTGACAGTGGATAGCTGATAACAAGAATTGAATCTCTGACTTCCAGACGTTTCACATATGATATCTCATCCGATCCGAAGGGATGGAATTCTGATTCGTCGCTGAGTAAGACATTTTCCCATTCTGCAGACGTCCAGCGAAGATGCTTTTTCGCGAAGGTGGCACTGTGTGCGATTATTCTTCACGAAAATGAGTGGCTTCTTCGCGGGGCGACGTCCATTGCATCCTGCAGCATGGAGGCGACGCTTGACAGTCGTTGTAGACAGTTTTGGGGCATAGGAAGTATTAATTTTCCTCTTTATATCGACACAGTTCAGACGATGGTCAGCTTGCAAGGTGCGGGCGATCAGGAAATCTTGTCTTGCAGTGGTCTTGCAAGACGGGGCGGGAAAGGGTATCATGATGCTTGCGGGACTGATAACGCTTCATGATGTTTTAAATTGTCAGCCTTGTAACGTTAAATTTCTTGCTCACTGCAGCAACAGACAAAGCCTGCGGCCTTCGTAGGTCTCTTGACAGATTGAGCTCACGTGTCTTCCTCACTTGCGAATGAATATCACGATGAAAAGCCAAAAACACAAAACTAACAGACAAACAAATAAAAAACACCATAACAAATCAATTTTTTGTCTTCTTAGGAAAAATCATCATGATAATGACAAATGTACAGTACTCTCATACCATACCACCTACTGAAAATCAAAAAATCCAACAATGAAATCCGCATATCAACAAACCCCTCTGTTAAATTATTAAGAACAAATGTTTCGTTTGGAAGAAGTTGTGCTGAAAAACAATGTAAAAATACTTTTGGACGCTGCTGTAGTTATTTTTCGTTAAAAAATTAATTTTAAATTAAAAAATATCAAGATGCCATAGAATTATTTTTATATTAGTATTAGATTACTAATGCAATATTAATTAAAATAAACTAATCTAAATCTATAGTAGAGGCATACAAGGACATCGACGTATCTTTAGAGGCGAAATTAAAAATTCTGAAAGCGTTGCGACTACGTAAATAGCAGCATGTAGAATGACATTACCTTACAATGAGACACCACATTATATTGGAATGTTGGTCATTTTTAAACACATGAGCATTGTCCGTTTTGTGTTTTATACATTTGTACTTATTTCTCTACACGATTCTGTCTGTTAATCAGACAATCCGATTATTTTTGGATTATAAATGATTTTAATTTATTTTAACTGTAGTTTAAATAGCATTGTGTAATTTATTTTTAATTTTATAATTTGTTTTTGTACTCTTGTAGGTTCTCTAATACTAATTAAATTTAAAAACAATTAGTTTCTTTGTGATAAGTTCCTATTAACGTTTATGTCTTCGTTTTTTTTTGTATCAGGGAAAACGGAATAATTCCATCATTAAAATCTTCTAAAAAAATGGGTGGGTAGTAGTCGGGGCTACTAACGTGAGGTTTCCCTGAAAATGTCGCTTTATTAACAGACTAAATACCCCCTCCTCTCTTGCATCGTACGGAGGGTGGGGGAGGGTAAATTTCGGCTGGTTTTCAACCCCGTTGTTCTCCGTCTAGTAGTCTTCGAGTATGAGTCGTTTCAAACTCGGCCGCTATAGTGTCGCTTATAATTTTGGAATGACACTCAGTATTCATACCGAAATTAAGAAGTTTTTACCTCGAAATAAACGTAATAAAATTTGGAACATAATTGAGACAAAAGTATAAAGAATGAATAGGATTCTAGGTATGGTTTAGATTTACTAGTATTTGCTATATAGGATGATTTATAAAAGAAAACTTTTACTATATATATATTGCTGTACAGAATAAAAAAAGGTAAAATTTCTTCTTTTGAGTAATCACAACTTTCTTTTATAAAGCATAAGAAACTATAAAACAATTTTGATTGTGGCAAAGCCGAAAGGCAATCTTCAGGTAACAACTTAGCTTCACATAATCAGTCTACGATTGTCAACAAAATAAGTCGAGACTAGTACTGAAGAGCTGCTATACCTAAATCTCTTCCTACTGGAAAAAATCTTGAGCGGAGCATGACTGACCTGGCAAAAAAAGGCGTGGCAGGTCGTTGGTCAGTCTAACAGTGCATCAGGATATGCACTGCAGGTGTTTTGCCTTGAGGAACCGCTAATTGTTGACTGACAAAAACAGTATGGACAGTAAGTTAAAGGCCCAAATATTGCTGAACGACGTCAATTAGGACAGCGATGGCTTTCTGAGATTTTTTTAGATGAAAAGAAATTTATCTGGGACAGGAAAGTGAATCACCAAAATGACAGTTTACAGAACGCAAATTATGGACAATATAGAAGTTCAATTTGGGTCATCCTATATTATAATAATTATCTACAAAAAAATCAGTACGGATTTCATGTATGAGCACTTAACGTTGAAATTTTCTCTAAAAATATTCGACTAAATGTTTTTTATTAATTTTGTTTCAAGACTTTACTTTTGTTTTCGCAGAAATATAGCTCATTGCCGACATAATGGATGTAGAATATTTTTTATGATACATAGAAGCCTTTGTGACCATTTTGTGTTCAACTTTGAGGTAGACGTTTAATTTTAGAGTTTACACAAAATCTATTATTTTTATTAATAGTACTATAGGGACTTTAAGATCAGAAGAACTACTTCTACATAGGGCAGCAGCTCTGGTGGTACTGGATTAGGTACAGTTATATACCAGATACCAACAAGCGTTTATAGTAACTATAATACGGCTGCTGTACTGCGATATGGGGGAAAAGGAGAAACCACCATATTATTTTCTTAACCGCAACTAACTTAATAATGGCTCCTTCTAAAACAAGACACTGGTACCAATAACTAAGCAAACGTCCAGCGACAAATAAAGATGGAGTGGTGCGGGTTAAGAGAGAAAGGGGGCGGGAGGAAGGGAGGCAGGGTGTGTGTGTGTGTGTGTGTGTGTGTGAGAGAGAGAGAGAGAGACTGTAGAGGCATAACTTACTTTAAAATTTGTAATAGGCATATCAATATATCAAGAGTAAGATATAAAAGCATTGGGTTGAATGTATTCAGTATTTTTCGTTAAGACCGATATTGAACCAGTATTGAACTCCTGAGCCCCCCAACAGTTTAGGTTGTAAGTAATAATTGAATTTTATTTTTGGTAAATAAAAGGTGCAAATAGACCAGCTGAAGTGCTTCGGAAGAAACCGTCGGCCTCGTTGAGTGTGAGGTGTTTAAAAGTCAAAGAATGATCACCAAGTGTATTCTCCATGAGCACTCATATAAGTAAGGTTAGTGTCAGATAAACATCCAGCTTTTTGTTGGTAGTTTAAAAACAGCAAGTGTAACGTGTGAACATTGTTTAAACTTCTGCCGCAAAAGAAAGAAGTTCTTTAATCCGTTGTTACAGAGGATAAAACCATCACCCTGTACTATACTCCGTCAATAAAAGAGAGTCAATGGAATGACTAGACGAAAAACAGACAAAAAAGATCATGCCAAAGATCTTTTGCGATTTAAAGGAATTTTGATAATTGGATTAAAGAAAATAAACACAGTAGCAAACAAAAATATTACACCAGCTTATTATACAAATTGCGGGAGAGTAACAATAAACAGAACAATCAGAGACACGATTGTCCAAGTTACTGTGAAAGACTGTGGCTGTGAGAAGCTTTCGTACCAAATCTACAGCCTCAAACAAATGCTATCTATTTTCAGAACTGACAAAAGGCCTTCGAAGTAGAATATCTAATAATGATGAAGAGTTGCAGAGGGGTGTTTTAAAGCATTTTACAGATTTCAAAATTGCATGCGGTTTGATAGATAATAGTATAGTAATACCTAATGTAGTACCTACAGTCAAATTTTGAAGCAAATCGGTTAAAATTTAAGGGAGTTATAATTGCGACCAGTTTAAAAAATAGGATTCCAAGAAAAACAAGTTTAAAATTTATTTGTAAAAACATTCGATTTATTTTCATTCTGCGATGTCGGCACAATATAAAATTACTTTGCTTTCTTCCTTTTCAGCTAATAGAGCCCTTCGATCTTCTTTTACAGGGTCACACAGCGATCGCTCTGGAAACGACATGACGCGCGCTCATGACCGCAAAAGTTATACCTGTTATGGCCAATAGTGATGTCTAAAAGCTCTACAATCTTCATAACTCTCCGTGAGCAAAATTATGCTTTCCTTTCTACAGGTACTCCTACCTATTGGCCTACCGATCCCAACAAAACTCCCGACCTACTGGATCTTTTCATAACAAATGGTATCTCATCACCATATGTGGATATTGTCCCTAGCTATGACCTTTCCTCGGATCACTCTCCGATAATAGCCACCATCATAATAATGTGCCATACATAAAAAGCATATTGCTAGAGTGCACAACAGAAAAACCGATTGGGAAGTGTATCAAAATCATATTCAAGAAAATATAAACTTAAAATTTAGTTTCAAAACTCCAGAAGAAATTGACGAAGCATTAAACAAGTTCTGCATTCTTAAGGAGACTGTGCAGCAAGCAACTCCTCCAGTGTATCCTCGGAGCTCTACATTCAACGTCCCTGTGGAGATTAAAAAATTTATATCTGTGAAAATAAGAGCCAGAGCAATTTGGCACCGGACCCAAGTAACTGCGGATAAAAATACTTTCAATCGATTACGTAACCACCTGAAACAAAAAATTAAAGATGTGCAAAATCAATCCTTTCATGACTACATCATTAATTTGAACAGATACGACAACTCAATCTGGAAGCCGGTAAAAAATGCAAGAAAGCCTAAAAACCAAGTGCCTCCCATATTTAATGAAGCAGACCCAAACCTAAGATGGGCCAGAAGTGACGAGGAAAAGGCTAAATTGTTTGCAGAGTACCTTGAGGAAGCCTTCACCCCCAACAATGATGTAGTCGATGATGAGATCGAGAGACAATTAAGAAACATCACAACCAAAGTTCGAGGAATTGCAAGTTTCTCTCCTAGAGAGATTCAAAAAGAAATCAAAACACTAAAACTCCGTAAATCTCCTGGCATAGATCGCGTGACTCCTAAAATGTTAAAAGAACTACCAAGAAAAGGACTAGTGTTACTTACTTATATATTTAATGCTATCATTAAGTTAAATTACTGGCCCAAGCAACTGAAAGCCGCAGAAATAATATTAATACCTAAACCAGGCAAAGACTTAAACAAGGTTTCATCATATCGTCCAATAAATTTGTTGTCTATAACCTCAAAAATACTGGAAAGACTTATATTGCAAAGAATAGTTGCTGATCCTAACAGCGAAGAGTGGATACCACAACAACAATTTGGCTTTCGTCAAAATCACACTACGATACAACAAATTCATAGGATCTGTCACAAAATTAATGAAGCATTCGAAAATAAGAAATACTGTACATCGGTTTTCTTAGATGTAAGTAGAGCCTTCGACAAAGTTTGGCACTCGGGCCTATTATACAAGATTAGAACATTTTTGCCCGTAACATACTATAATCTCCTAAAATCCTACTTAAACGACAGAAAATTTAGAACAGGAGTCAATGAAGATGTGTCTGGCATGAAACCGATCAAGTCCGGTGTACCACAGGGCAGTGTCCTGGGTCCCTTTTTATACGTGCTGTACACTTCAGATTTACCACTAAATGATGATACTACAATGGGCACCTTCGCTGACGACACTGTTGTCCTTTCTACCAACGATGGTCCACAACTAGCAACCATTACCCTACAAAATCATCTAAATCAAATACAAGAGTGGACACAAATGGAAAATCAAGATCAAGGAAGATAAATATGTACAAGTTAATTTTACCTTAAGAAAAGACCTGTGCCCCTGTTTATCTAAATAACATACAAATACCTACTTCATCTTGTACAAAATATTTAGGGATACATTTAGATAATAAACTATCATGGAAACAGCACGTGGTTAAAAAACGTAAACAGGTCGATCTAAAACTTAATGAAATGCAATGGTTACTTGGTAGGAAGTCAAAATTACCTCTTGAAATAAGCTCCTTATTTATAAAACGATCCTAAAGCCAATATGGGTTTATGGAATTGAGCTCTGGGGTTGTATCAGTCGTTCGAATATGGCAATTATACAGAGAAGTCAGTCTAAAATATTACGTATGATCTCCAATGCCCCGTGGTATGTTACTAATGACACACTTCATTCAGACCTGAAAATTCCATATGTTAAAGATGTCATAACCGAAAAAAGTATTAAACACCACATAAAGCTAGAACTCCACATCAACGCACTCCTTAATCCTCTTCTGGAAATACAAAATACGAGAAGGCTTAAACGGAAATGGCCTAATGATCTAAAAAATGTCTAAGGAGGACTTGTCACTGGAGAAGACCTCACCACGTCACTGAAGAGCTACTTAGTTCTTAGACCAACACATTAGCTCATAAAATATATTAATATAAATTATAAATTAAATATAAAATATATAACTAAAAATAATAAATAAATTAATAAAAAAAATCTTCATAACTCTTATTATTCCATCGTTATACATACACGGGTATGTCGGATGCAATATCTACAACGGTTTTCTGCTTAATACAGCTTTTGGAGCAATAAACAAAACTATCGCGTTAGAACTTTCCATGTAACAGTTCAAATGTTTATCTGAGCTAAGTTTCTCGTAGATTAGCTTGATGGCATAAAAAGTACTTATGAAAGAGCTAGTTTCTGCATGTGTTGGAGTAGAAAATCAGTGACTTTTGGTTTCTGGCATGAATCTTTACAGAGAGGGCAGTTTTCGAATGACTGTTCAGTTAATTTGTTCTTTCCCCAAGACCATCCGTTGTTTTTTTAGGTTTTTAAGGCAAGTACCCATTCGTTTTTGGACATGATTTTTTTTTAGTTACAGTTGTACATCTAAAATATCTTTAAATGTCTTCTAATCTTCATCTCTAACGTGGTAAGCATATTTCACAGAATACAGAGCTTTGGAGCGCTTAAATATTTTGACGACTGAGTTAATTTCCATTTTTTCGGCGGACCTCTTGTGATTTGCTTGATGTTTTCTTGTGAGTTTGGAACCATTATTCGTACTCAACGGTGTTACTGTTTTTTTCAAGTCACAAAATTTACAATTCTTAGATTTTACACTTTATCAATTGCTTCTCAAGTATTTCGTTCAATAAGCAATTACCAAGCCGCATAGAGAAAAAAAACGCATTTTTCTAGGTCACTTAAAATTTTCTCCACTTTAAAGTCTATAGATTTTTTTTAGGCCTTAAGCATCAGTTCAGCAAATTTAATTTTTAGATTTTTGAAATTTGTAGATTAGTTTACAGTGTGTTATCTTTCATGCCTCCTTTAATACATTTTTAAATTAAAAAGCAAATAAGAATATTTTATGTGGAAAATCCAGTACGTTGTTTCTGTTTAATCTCTTCCTTTTTGACAAATATTGTTACCATTTCACTTAATGTACTTTGCATAGACTTGTATTGAAGGAAGAAATTCGGTAACCGTATTAAAACTTGTAATCCTATTACTGTATGCAAAAATTAATACTTTCAAACGCTAATTTTTTTTCTAAACGCTGCTTCAATAAGAGCTTTGGTTTGTGTTTTTCGAATAAAATTTTCAATGAACAATAAAGAAATGGGGTATTTATATTTATGAAGACTTAGCGATTATGTTTTGAAGTATTGCCTACCAAATGTCTTCCAAGATTTTTTTACAAATAACAAAATTGCTAAAGAAAATGATTGCAAAAACCACAACAGGAACGTAATGGTTTAAAATAGAACTTGACAATAACACATAAAAGATATGGCAAAAATACTTTGTAAAATAACGGATAAATTTTCTCAAGAAAAATAAGTAAAAGTGGTAAGAAATAAGCAAAGAGGTGGAAACATTAATTGGCCAAATAAGTTATCAAACTATGTTGACAATAAGCTATTGGAACCCTTCAATAAAGGAACAAAATCAGAAAGAGATAAATAAAAAAATAACAAAATTAAATTTAACTCGCATTAAAGTACAAAGAAAGCAGGAAGGAAAAACACTTCTTCTTCTTCTTAAGTGCCGTCTCCTCTTAGAAGATTGGCTATCATTATGGCTGTTCGTATTCTCGACGTTGCTGCTCTGAACAATTCAATAAGAACTGCAATTGTACCATTGTCTCAGGTTACTCAACCAGGAGATGCGTCTTCTTCCTCTATTCCTATTACCCTGTATCTTCCCTTGCATGATATTTTATAGGATTTCATATCTTTCTCCCCGCATCACATGCCCCCGATTTGGCTGAAAATCAATCCCATGAAAAGGTACTGACCTAAGATGTGTGTATGCCAAGTTTGAAGTGAATCCGTTGAATAGAACGGAAATTATAGTGTCTTCAGACACACAGAAAGACATGAATTTTCAAAGTCGTAACGGTCACTTCCTGTTCCCGTTAACCGATTTAGCTAAAATCAATCCCATGAAAGGTACTGACCTAATATGTGTGCATGCCAAGTTGAAGTAAATCCGTTCAATAGAACGGAAGTTATAGTGTCTCCAGACACACAGACAGGATGATAATCTCATTAACTTTTTACTATAAGCTCCGTTGTAGAAAGTTAATAAACTATGGATAAGAGCAACACGGTACTGGCATTACAAGGTCATTGCTCCTGAAGGCCAATATGACATCTAACAGAGTAACTCAACGAAATATATACTCTACATGCTGATCGACTTGTCACTATTAGACATCGATAGTGCATTTAAATACTGTTACCAATATCGTAATGACAAATTGTGTTCACATTCTGTTTCTGGTACCTGTTACATGGCCGCTTTGTAATAGCAAGGGGGCAATCGGCTGGGTTTTTAGAAGAACACTTAAATGATTAAATAATAAACCTGCAAAGCTTGCAACGCATAGCGAAGTGCTGACCTTCGACCAATCAGTTTCACAATCACTAGCAAACAAGCCTTTTTGGTCACCTGTCGATTGGTGAAAACAGAATTTGGAAATTCCCAGCCGTTCTCGAGTTATTGCTCGCACGGACGGATGGACGGACGGACAGACAGACAACATGAAGTTAGTAAGTGACTCCGCTTCGCTTCGCCTATTAATAATTAATACTCAATTTCTACGCATGGAAAGGGAGAGACATGGAATCGAACTCAGATGGGGTACACCTTTTTGTTATTTTATTTTCATTTAATAGTGCTATGTTGTACAATCATCTACGAAGAATTTGGAATTGATGATTCTATACATTTTCGAGGCTCTGAAAATTGTCCAAAAAAGCAATTCGTAAAAAAGTAAAATTTTCTGATTGAATTCTGACAATGTTTTCATTACTTTATTAAAGCTTACATAGTGCCATTAAATTCGTCTCTAATTGTGCATTTATTTATACTATTGCTCATTCTATAGGCAATGGCTAACGCTTTTTACAGCATTTGTAATTCCCTAAAAGTTCTTGAGTTATCTTCTTCTTCTTCATATCTTTCTCCCCGCATCACATGCCCCAGATACTGTAATTTCCGTATCTTAACTGTATTCAATACTTCTTTTTCCTTCCCCATTCTTCTGAGTACCTCACCATTCGTCACTCTGTCCACCCAGCTAATTTTCAACATTCTTCGATAGGTCCACATCTCGAATGCTTCCAGTCGATCACTGATGTTTTTCTTCATCGTCCAAGCCTCCATTCCATAAAATGCTACTGAAAACACGTAGCATCTCAACATTCTGATTCTTAGCTGTAGACATAAGTCTCTGTTGCATAGTATATTTCTCATTTTATTAAATATGGTCCTGGCCTGGCCAATTCTTGCTCTAATTTCCTCTGTGTATTCATTGTTCTCGTTGACAATAGTTCCCAGGTATTTGTATTTTGTACCTTCTCCACTTGTTCTCCTCTAATCCATATATTTTCTTGTCGTTGTTGTGATTTTGTGATTGTCATGAATTTAGTCTTTTTGATATTTAGTGACAGACCATTTTCTTCACTACTTTCGACTACTAGATCTAATATCCTTTGTAAATCTGCTAATGACTCTGCCATGAGTATAGTGTCATCTGCATATCTAATATTGTTTATATATTTCCCGTTAACTTTAATCCCAATTGATACTTCTTCCAGTGCGTTCTTGATTATTTCCTCAGAATATACGTTGAAGAGTAGAGGTGAAAGCACACATCCGTGCCTTACTCCTCTTTGTATCTGTATTTCTTCAGTTAACTCATTATCCACTTTTACATTAA
This sequence comes from Sinelater perroti, assembly GCA_036346155.1. Lineage (NCBI taxonomy): Eukaryota > Metazoa > Arthropoda > Insecta > Coleoptera > Elateridae > Sinelater > Sinelater perroti. The sequence continues at coordinate 11,436,290 of JARFIY010000260.1, read as the reverse complement.
CTGAGTTATTATTCTAATATCTTTCATATCTATATTTTTATCTTTAAGTAGTCGAATGAGGTAGTTATGGCGGACTTTGTCAAATGCTTTGTTGTAATCGAGGAAGCAGACATTTATTGGTTGATTGATATCCATACATCTCTGAGTTAACACATTCACTGCGAACAGGGCTTCTCTTGTGCCCATTGCTTTCCTGAAACCAAATTGGGTTTCACTAAAGTCTTGTTCTAGCTTTCTGAAAATTCTTTTATTCAATATTTTCAGAAATATTTTAAGAGTGTGACTTATTAAACTAATTGTCCTATGATCATTACATTCTCTTGCGTTGGCTTTTTTGGGTAAAGCGATGAATGTCGATCTGAGCCATTCTGTAGGGATTATTCCTGTATTATATACTGTATTATATAAATCCACCAACACGCCTATTTGTTCTTCCGTGATTAATTTTATTATTTCAGCTGGAATTTCATCAGGACCCGGAGCTTTATTGTATTTTGCCAACTTCTTCTTCTGTTATATATGGTCCACTGTCTCGTTCTGTATTTTCTTCTATTGTTTCTTGTTGTCTTTCATCTTCGAATAATTCCTGGATATACTCTTTCCATCTTTCTAATTTACCTTTGATGTCGGGTATTATTTTACCATTTCTGTCCAGGAGGATATTATTTTTTATTTGATTTTCTTATTCCCGCCATTTCCTTTATTTTCTTGTGCAAGTTGAAATCATCATGTCTTGCTTGCAATTCTTCTATTTCTGCACATTTATTTGTGTACCATTTCTCCTTAGCTTTTCTAATCTTCCTTCTTATTTCTTTATGTAAGGTTTTATACATTTCATTGTCTCTATTCTTATGTTGTCTTCTGTTTTCCATCAGTTCCAGTATCTCATCCGTCATCCATATTTTATTTGTGTTATTTATCTTTGATTCTCCTAATATTTCTCTACTTGGGGTCATTATTGCTTTTTTGAATGCTTCCCATTTGTTATTTGGGTCTCCTTCAAGTTTCTATCTATTTTTCTTCTAGTTCTTTATTAATTTTTACCGCTAATTGATCTTTTGTTGCTTGGTCTTTTAATTGTGATATATGTAGTTGTTTTTTGTTCTGTTGTGATGTAAGTTTTTTTAATCGTGTTTCGATTTTTATTATCACCGGATTGTGGTCAGTTGCTGCATGTGCGCCTGGATATGTTTTGGCCGACTTGATGGAATTGCGATATCGTTTATTTATCAATACATAGTCTATTTGGTTTCGGACTATGTTGTTGTTATTATCTGCTGGTGCTCTTCACGTATATAGCCTTCTTTCTGGCAATTTAAAGAACGTATTTGAGATTATCATTTCCTGTTCTTAGCAGAACTGTTCCAGTCTATCTACCCTCTCATTTCTTAGTCCCAGTCCGTAATTACCTATGATATCCTCCACTTCTCCTTTTCCTATTTTTGAGTTGAAATCCCCCATGACAATCGTGATTTCTCTGTTTTTTGTGATATTTATAGCTTGCTAAACGTCATTATAAAATTGTTCTACTTCTTCCTCATCCTTATCTGCAGTAGGGGCATATACCTGTATTATATTCATTATTCCTTGGAGTGTTTGAGTTCTTAATATGATTACCCTATCTGAGACAGGCATGAAGCTAATTACTGATTTACACAGGGATTTGTCTACTACTATTGCTACTCCATTCCAATGGTATGGGTTGTTGTTACCTGAGTAGTATATCTTAGCTTTGTTAATTTGCATTTCCCCTGAATTTGGCCACCTGGTTTCACTCAGTCCCATTATGTTAACCTTAAGACGTTCCATTTCTTGAAGCACGTTATGGATTTTTCCTGTTATATAGATTGAATATTCCATGTAGCTATCTTCATCTCTTTCTTCTTTCTTGCAGCTTTATTCAAAACCGTTTCCCCGGAGATCCGAACGGGGAACTAGAGACTCCGGAACATTTTGCTCTGAATTCAGCCATATTGATTTTACTAGGGATGCCCAAATGGGCCTTTAATACAGTGGTTTCCCGTTGCCTTCTGTATCCTTATGCCGTTGACCACCCTCGTAGTTCTTCCGCCTTTAGGACCGTTCTCGATCTCGATCTCGATTTGTAGCCGCTCAATCTGAGTCAGACGCTACTGCTAGTTTTGGTCCGCCCCGGGTATTTTATTTCCCCGGTACCCGCCATATCTGACGGGCGTTCCCCTATCCGCCACCTGGGGAGGCGCCCAGTTGGGGATCTAGCAACCCCGCTGGGAAAAACACTAACATCTGATATATACCAACATTAGAACAATACTAGTGTCGAGGGAAGGTGTTCGAGGTAATAAAGGGAGGTTAACATAACAATTAAGATAAAGTGATTATTCTAAGATATATATATATTTTTTTTTTATCTATTTGAATTAGATCATCCATTTTAGTAACTTGTGGTTTTTAATTGTATTTTCATAAATTTTCAAAATTAAATATTCATTTGTTTTATACGTGTACCACAAATCTTTACAGCTTATATCTGACTACTGTCTTAACATTCTTTTCACTTTTGAAGTAGTCGTTATATTTCAACATCAAAAATTTAACAGAAGTGGTCAAAAGTAAAATATGCATTGAATTTATTTTAAGGATATTTATATTTTGTAGTGGACTATAACTTTATTTACAATTTTGAGTATGAAGAGTGGGGATAACGAGTCGGATTACTAAAGATTTCCGTTTTACCGTTGCTCGAACCATCGATCAAAACTATCGGTTCAAGGTTAAAAACGAGTTTGTCGTCACGAGGATGGACTCACTTGTATAGTTTACTGCGTTATTGCGCAATTGTTACAACTGTTTATATGCTGGTTAATTTAAAATAATACCGAATAAACTGATTTCCTTCATCAAGCCTTTTACTACGGTAGACAATACATGGGTACATAAACAGTACAATGTGTCCCAAAAGAAAGTTTTCTTTTTGAGGTACTTATAAAAAACAAACGAAATGTCTATAAAAAAATTGATTTGCTTTGGAAAATTATTTTTTAAAAATAATGTCATCTTAATGTAATCCTGCATACTCGTAATAACCGCCATTTCTTGACGGATATTTTCTTTTAATTGAACCTGAGAGCCCGGCTTGCTGCTGTATACTCTTGATTTAAGATATCCCCACAAAAATAAATAATAAAGGGAAAATTTTACGAATTTGTGGTAGAGACATGTTAGAGTGTGCGATGTTGTTCCATTTTGTTGGAATCATGTTCTTTGGTTATATCCAGTAAAATTATGCAGTTTAGGTACCAAGAAATTGTCCAGCATCTCCACATAACGCTCTGAAGTCGTTGTTAATGAGCAGCTCCTTTTATCTTCAAAGAAGTAGAGACCGATTATTCCTCGTGCTGACATTGCAGCCCATACAGTCACGTTTGGCGAATGAAGGGATTTATCATGCTTACATTGTGGGTTTGCAGCGCTCCAATAATAACAGTTCTGTTGGTTAACGTGGCCATTAAGGTAAAAATGTGCCTCGTCCGAAAACAAAATGTTGAATTAAATGAAACGCTCAGTTACGCAGTTAAGGAATTGAAGCCTCTGACTGGCATCTGGGCTTCAATTCTTGCACCAATTGAGTTTATAGGGGTGCAGACACAAATCTTTGCGAAGAATAATGATCTAGGAACATTCAAAACACACCCGTTTATGAATAGATAAGTCAGGATTCTCTCGAACGGATTGTCGTACGCTCTGACTGTGGTCGTCCCGACTTAGGTTTATCTATAGTTGGACGGGTTTCTTCAAACTTACACACCCATTTTAATGTATGTTACGCAAATCATTATGATTACTGAACTTTCTTCGTGCAATAATCGCCGAATCATTATTTTTGTAAAATTCAGGCACACAAAACTCTCGTTCCCGAGAATCGCTCCATAGCCAATCAAATCACAACTTTCTTTTGGGACACCCAGTATAATAGGGCAGAAATTTAACATATAGTTTATGGAATTTTTTTAATGTGGAAAAGAACAGCGATACTGTTAACGGTGGTTGATAGCCACAAAGGTCAACTACCAATTTTAATATTTATTACATGTAGTGCAAAGCAACAAAGTTTGTAAATTCTAATCCCATTTTAAGCAATAGTGTCGTTCTTTAATTGAAGAAAAATTATATATTTTTTGCAAAATGTAGATTTGGCTTTTCCCTGTTTTTCTGTTTTAAAAAACATATTGTTAGACTGATTTGGCAATTTTGGAGATTCTCTTTACAAAGGGTGTTTTAGGGTTTTAGGTTCAATAAAAAAACCGATAGGAGGTATATAAAATTCATTTTTATATGGTAAAATTACGGAACGGAAAGCCTTATTGCAATGCGATTTAAATAAAATATAAGCCAAATATCGTCTCTTGTATACGATGCACTTTTCAAATTGTATTCTGAGGTTTTTTCATCACTCTTTCTTAATGTATTGCGTTTTATAAGGCTTGGAGAGTCTTAGGGTTATGTTTGTAAACCTAAGATTTGAGAAGTCATATGAGGCTGGCCAACCGACGTTTTCGCTTTGAAAGAACACATCTCACACACATCTCAGTTTTTAAGTGAAGCTCTTGCTATGTAGGCCGTGATTCCATGTTCTTAGAACCAAACGTTTTTCAGATGGCGTATATGCAAAATAGTCAAACCAATTACACATAAAGATTGGAAGTTATATTAAGACATTGGTTTTTTTCTCTCTAAAAGTAAGGTAACAATCCTAACATTACTCACAGCACCAAACACTGATACGTTTGCTATGGAGGAGGCCTTTTATGGTTATGTTTTATCGTTTTAATAACGAAAGTTCTGTTAACACATTTCGACAAGTGAAAATTTGTTTCACCAGTAAAGAAAACTGCATCATGTGAGTCTCGTTTGGAAATTTTCTATATGGCAACCAACTTATATGGATGAAAACAAATAACCTGGTGTAAATATCCAACGTCTTCTTCCTCCCCCTTATAATACGTAACCAGTACTTCGGAAGTTTCCACATGCAAGAAAACATATTTTTGATGGGGAATGGAAGTCCGAAAAGCAAGTTGAAATCGCGTCTGGATAACACGCTGCGTGGTTACAGCAGATTATATATATACAAAAGGATCTTCACAGCTGACGCTGTCTTCCTTTACTCAACCGTTTCTTCCACTCCTTCTTGTCTTCCCAATCTCCGTCTGCTAGCCCTCTTCTTTCCATGGCTTCGTCCACCTCATCTCTGAAAGTTCTTCGGGTCTTCCTCTCTTTCGTTTTCCTGGAGGACTCCACTCTGTTATTTTCTTTATCCATCGATTATTGTCCGTCCTTCTAACATGGCCGTACCATATTAATTTCTTTTCCTCGATGTAAGTCAGTGTGTCTTTTCTACATTCATTCTCCTCTCTATTTCTGTATTTCTAATTCTGTCTAGTCGTGTCACCTGGCAGCATCTTCTCCAAAATTCCATTTCTGTGGCTTTTATTTTCCTCTATTTTTCTTATTAATTATCCAGTTTTCTGCCCCATATGTCATGATACTTGATAATTGTGTTGTATATTCAGTGTTTTGTATTTTTGTAATGTGTGTTCGATAGAAAGGGATGTAGTTGTCTGATACTTATTCTAGTTTGTCCTAACCTGTTCATTATTTCTTCTTCTGTAGATGTATTTTTGATATAGTAAAGCCTAGGTATTTGAACTTATTTTTCCTCTTATTTCTACATTGTCGTCTATTTCTAAGTTTTTACCTCTTCTTCTGTAATCGCTAAATATTCTGTCTTGTCGAAGTTTATTTCCATACCGGCCTTAGTGTACTGTCTTTAGTTTTCGTAGCATATAACTCAGGTCCTCTTCATCTTGGGCTATTATCACTTGATCATCTGCGTAGCTTAGTGTATAAAGATGTTCATTGCGCACTGGTATCCCCATTCCCTCACATTTCCTTTTCCAATTCTTTAAGGTATCTTCTAAGAATATCTTGAATAGGGTTGGAGATGTGCAGCATCCTTGTAGGAGCCCTTTTGTTGTCTTAAAGTAATTACTGATCGTCTGCCCCACTTTCACTGCCACTTGGTTGTTTCCATAAAGTTGCTGTATTGCCCTGATTAGACTTTTGTTGATCCCTATATTACTCATCGCTTCCCACAGTTTTTTTCTGGGAACCGAGTCGTACGCTTTTCTGAGGTCTATGAAGGCCAAGTGAATGTCCCTGTTTTTCGCTCTTTTCAGCAGATTCATTGTTCCAAATGTACACATTGTTTGTACGAATGTACGAATGTTTACATTATACTTTTTACTTATTTTATATACAGATTTCTATATTTCTGTAAATTTCTTTTCTATTAAGGAGAGGTGTTCAAAATACTATAACTACGTTATTATCTTTTTTTGTTTAATTCTTATACTAAATTGTATTTTTACCTTGCTTTATTTTAATTGTTTTTTGTTAATTCTATGGTTTTGTAACAAATTTTGGTAGTTACTTTTTACATTTTTTATCTCTTGGTAAAATTTAATCTATAAGACGGAGATGGGTCAAAGAAAACGCTGAGTATAGTATATTTAAAAACCTGAACTAAAAATTTTGAGTCGGTGTTAAATGATGAACAATCAGTGGAAGAGGAACAGGATGCGGTTTACTCGCAAGTTGGTTAAGTAGAAGTGAAAGCACCACCGACTTGGAAGGAATTTCGAAAAATTCAAGAAGTAGAAAAATAAAAAGAGTTGATAAAAATGAAGTTATAGGATTACAAGAATGTACAATATGTTGGTAAAAAAATAGGATAGGACTGTATGCACGAATTATAGAAGAACGGCGCCACTGCAAGCAGCATACAAGAAGTATGTAGAACGAAGGGTTGGTGCCTATTAATGCGGGTTCAGGAGTAACCGATCGGTAATGGATCAAATATTTACATTGAAACAAACAATAGAGAACATTTACGTTCAGTAACGGCCCCTACATATAGTCCTCATAGATCTTTGATAGGCTTATGATACCATCGACCGAAGGAAACTGTACGAAACAATGATGTAGTTAAATATCCCTAGAAAAATAGTAAATTTACTAAAGGAAACTATCTATGTATTTTCTTCACTTGTAAGGTGGAGACAGCAGGGCTTCCCACAGATATTTTTAAAGTCAACCCAGGAGTGTGGCAAGGAAATCTACTCTCAACAGTACTATTTAATATGTTATTAGAAAGCATATTAGAAGAAGCTGGTATATACAGAAATGGGACCACTTATCAGCACAATCACCAATGTTTATCATAGGTTGACGACATTGCGCTTCTCGCAAAATTACGAAAAGAGTTAAGGAATGTAGTGACGAGACTCGAATCAGCAGAAATCAAAAGACTAAATAAATGATAGTGAACATAGGTGTAGAAATTGTTAGAGATAGTTTACAAATAAGTAGTAACAATCGATGGGCGATGAGGATGAAGCAGTGAAATAAATAGTACAAAAGGCAAACATAGCTGGGGGAAGACTGTTTAAATTAATTACGCCAAAAAAGTCTCGTAGAACACTAAGATCCGAATTTACCAGACGTTTATTAGACCGGTGGGAACTTACGGTTGTGAGGTGTAGAGCCTAACCCTGAACAAAACAAAAAATAATAAAAGCATGGGAAATAAAAATGCTTAGAAGCATTTTTGGAGAAATAAAAGAAAGATATGTCACTATACAACCAGGTAGCAATACATAAAAGCGCATAGAAACCGGTGGTTAGGTCATGTTGAGAGACTGTCTGAAAACTTCGCTACACAAAAGGCAATGAAAAGGGAAAAAAGATAAAGACGCTAAGGCAGGCCCCAAAAAAAGTGGCTAGAAGCTGTAAAAGAACACTAAGAGATTAAAGCTAAATAAAGAGTGTTTGGTGCTCATCTCTAAACCCGTGTCCCATCTCTACGGTAACCTTTGCTGTCCGCCAGCCGACCCTCGTCGCAACACGAGTTTTACCGCCGCCCGGCATTCCGAGTTGAACCATCGTGAGCGACGGGCAGAGCCAGCCGACCCGATTGAAGCCGCCAGCCAGCCGACCCAGGTGCTCTATTGCGCTGGGCTGGTACGCTGTCGTTGCCTACTGTACGTTCCGCCTCGTCCGTGGTGCCCCAAGATTGAAGCCACCAACAAAGAGCACGCTGAAATCTGCCGTCCATGTTACCAGAGACCATTACTTGCGTCGGGAGAGCGCACTACTGACCTGCCGCCCACCATATTTGCAGTTATTCGACTATAGTTGTATTGTTCGTTTTTTTTTGTTTTTCTCAGTTTCGTTGTTTGCTTAATTGTTACTTTAGGATTAATTTTAATTTTGCCCCGTATATAGTTTACACAGCTCCGCTTTGTTTTATTTCCTGTTTTGCTTATCGAGTCACCTTATTGCGCTTAATTATCAAACAAAGAGATAAGTGGAGAAGAATTGGAAAGGAAGCAATTAATTTGTAAATATGTGCTAAGCTTTAGGCCTTTATGGCCTGTGTATGCTGAATAATAATTGTTTTGTATTTTATTTCTTTTTCCATATTATGCTAATCTCGTGTTTCTTCTTTCCGCACCCCCACAATGCGTAATTGTTTATTATTTTTTATATTCTTAATAAATAAATAATAATAATTCTATTCTAGTTAGTCAATTCTACATAAAAAATACTTGATCAAGTCCCCCCAGTCGACGTTCTTTCACTAATATTCGGGTGCCTTCGGACATGAATGGCTTCGTGACTAACCGACGTACAAAGAGTACAAAAAGTGGAATTTAATATTACAAATGTGAAAACCAAGCTCTAACTGAGTTCGTTATTTTTACAGTAAGACTAAAATTGGCACTCAACTCTCATGGTGGGTTGTGATGTTCTGTAAAGCCTTCCAATGTAGCATGTTCTTCCACCCTTCGCTGGGATTCTCTTGTAGACAAATAATTAGTGAGTGAAGCTAAATAAATTAATAGGGTGATTTTTTTCTGGTGACGAGTAAGGTTTCGAACTTTGTGTATTTTACTTAGCCATAAAAATAATTAATACAAGAAAAAATCTTCAAAATGCGCCCATAAATATAATAATAGCTTTAAACTAATAAAAATAAGTTGACCAACAAACTGGTGACACGGCTGTAAAAACTATACGTTACTAAAAGTTACCATAACTGCGCTACGAATATTTCCATAAAATTTTTACAAATAATTTCGGATTTTATAGAGTTAGAGTTCAAAAGCCAATACAACTTCTTCATTGTTCATATGTGTCATGTCGGTGGTGAAGGCTCTTAATCTGTCCTTGGTGTTATGATGCCTCTCATTGACATTCGCCTCGACCACTTCACACGTAGTAGCCAAGGGTATTGCAGATGGGACTGGAAGGTGGCCACAAGTCGGTAGGCTTGTGGTAAGCCTTGTAGGCTAGAACCAAATCTTACTGAAACACGTACTCCCGTCCAGCGGTCATCTCTTCTATGAAAGGCTCGAAATCTGTCTCTAGCACGTTAATATAACTATCGGTCGGGCCACCTTTAGGCCTTTCTCGAAGAAATGGGACGATGTGACGTCCCCTTCGATGCTCACAGCTCTAGCATCATCAAAGAGGCGAGAAACTTTGTATACATGAGTTTAGAGGTATTTTGGAAATTCCAACGGTCATTTTGCCTGGATGACGTTCTTTTCGCCCGCAAAGAATTTCAGGAAGCCAGCGCTCTCATACATGTCTTTACTTTAATATTGCTTGAGCCTTTCTGTTATTTTGTTTTTCTCAGTCAACAGTTCGCTGTTCCTCAAGACGAAAAACTGCGCTACCGGTCCTGGTACACTGCTAGACTGACTGTCAATCTGGCCACGCCCACTTTTTTCCAGGTCAATCATGTTCCCCCTAGGATCCTGATATATCTTCTCTTTTAGTTCGCGGACAAATTTATTATTCTCTTGGGAAAAGATCACTTTCTGTGTGGTGCCAACCAAACCACGTAATAATTTCTGTCGGCGATTTTCCGGCACAAAGGGATTCGAGTATAGCAGAACTGCAGTCGTATTCTCGACTCATTGTGTCGATAATTTGAGGTTGTTGATTATGTGAAACTAACTTGTTGGCTACCTAATAATAAGTTGGGCATGCGCACAAGACGACTTTTAGGCTTTCTCGCAATACAGGCTACAAAAATTCCGGTTTACATTAACGACCTTGCAGATATAATTTTGTACGTTACTGTATAAATAATATTTGGCTAATTTATTTTTGATTATTTGTGTTTGTCAAAAGTAGAGTTAAAAACGAACTTAAATTGTTTGGTAGCTTTGAGGTTCTATTGCATTTATTTGTTTGTTTTTTTAAGTTTCTGTAACATTGGATATACAGTATGCTCCACATATCTTGCTAATAAGTATTCGCCAACAAATAAATAAAATTTTACCCCTTAATAAAGTTTTTTTTTAAATTAGCAAAATAATTATAACTAGAAAATATTTAACATATTTAAAATAAATATTCTATAGCGTAATAATATCTAAAGCTAATGTGTGGAACAAAAAGAAATTTATAATAGAATAGAAACATCACATCTAATACATTAAATCAATCGTACATGACTCTAAGCACAGTTAATGAGAAAAACAATGTAAAGCTAAACAGTATCATTTATTTTATGTATTACACTGCATTCATCTACAAATGTACGAAATTAGGTTGTTCAAAATATTTTGTATATATTAAACATGCTGCGTGTATAAATCAATTTAAGCCAATCACACTGTTTATCAATAAATTCAGTTTTAACCTTTAACACAAAAAAACAACAAAGTAGGTTATCTGTTCAACTTTTTGCCCATCAGACCGTCGAGCACATTTATGTGTGTTGTAAAACCAGACATTATAAAAGTAGAAATAAGCCGCGCTCACTGTTTGTGATACTGTTCTAGATATTTTATGAAAACCCCCAGCACTCTGGACAGTATCCGGCCGCACTCCTGCTTGATAAAAATCAGTTTGTTGGTGTTCTCGCTGATGCTCAGGAAGGGGTTCGTGTTGAAGTCGTCGATTTCGTCGATCTGGTCCATCATGGCCTCCTCGTCGAACGATTCCGACAGCTTCAAGTAGATGTTCGCGTCTTCCCATAGCTTCAGCACCCTCAACAAGTCCTGCCGGCGCGTTTGGTGGAGGTAGTCCTTGAAGACCCTGCGCACCTCATTGTTGTCCAGCACGTTCTGGATGCGGTCGCTCAGGCGCCCGATCTCCTGGGTCGTGAAGATTTTTCTGTCGCATTTGGGCAGACAGGAAGCCATCACCTGAAACAGCGGGGAAAGCTTTAGCTGCTGGTTGCACCACAGCTCCCACCACAGCACTGCCGCGTTTCATAAACCCGTCACTGTGATAAGTTGCAAGCGGAGCCATCTATGTTCGCGACTTGCAGTTGCGCTAATCTTAATTTTTCAAACCAAAATATATTGGCATTTTAAAGAGACCCTTTCCAAAGAGCAGCCGCGTAGCCAAGAAAACTTTTGAAATATTAGGTTAAATTATATCGCGTTCTGTTTAACATAAATAAAATTCTAAAACATGAAATATAAACTTATTTTCTACGTGTGTTCTTATTTGCAACTTTTATCGTGCGATAAACCTTAAATTTTGCAGTGGAGAGGTTTTTAAATTTGTTTTTTGTTACAAAACTAACTTTTAACAAAAATATTACTTTTATAGTAGTAAATATTTATATTTTCCTGTACTTGCATGAAATAGATGCATTTCGTCGAGCCAGTAGATGGTGAGAATTGCAAATCAGACAAATGTGTGAAGTTAAACTCGCAAAACAAATTTTTAAGTCAACAAACCAGGCAAACGAATCACAAAGCACTTAGCGCACACCAAGAGACCGTTACTCTTTTTACTCAACCACATTATGGAAGCCTTGCACCTGCCAATAAGTAGTGTAATTTAACTACAACGTGATAAGTGAATAAACGAAAGAAAAATAGGCCCGTCCCTTTAAAACTCCGTAACATGCCGTGCGTGGTGCTTACTCCACTGAACTTTCTGGTGCCTTGAAAGCTACTGATGATGCTTCATTAAATTAAAATCAATCAATCAAAGCAGACGTGCTGATATGCTTCGTAAGTGAGCCTAATACTTTTGCCGCATTGCGAATGCAGCGCTAAAAGCAGACATTAAGAGGGCATTGAAGTCGTTGCGGTAATTTCCAGTTTGTTTAGTGGCGTTTTAGCTCATTTGCTTGTTTCTGAGAATAAAAGTAAAGGTAGTAATTCAAGTCATCTTTTTGAACACAATTGACCGTTGAATGCTGCTAAATAGTCATTTTTTACCGCATTTAATTGTTTAATTTCAGTAGATGGAAATTGTCGTTTTTGTTAATCATGATTAAATACCCAAAAAAGCCATATTATCATAGATATAAAGAGAAAAGGCTAAAATAGATTATAACACGTTGAGGACTAGTATTTCAAAAATTTTAAAACTTGTTGTGGAGGTTTTAAGTCTCTGGAACAGGGGGTAACAGAAGAAAGCACTTCTAAAGCACCTAATTGTATATATAATATACTGCAGTTGATGTGAAAAAAGAACAAGGAAAAATTTAAGATTATATTTTCTGTAAGTCATATTTTAATTTGTAATAGATTTTTCAATTTGAAATTTACATACAAACGTAAAATTTGGTTAGCAATTTCAGTGACATTATAAAACAGAAAGAGCACTTCCAAAATGACGTTGCTTTGAAAATCACCCTTAACACTATGCCTGAACAAAATCTACATCTGCTTAATGACAAATGTTTTATCTCTCATCAAGAGAGGTGGAAGAAGCTGATATGTTGTCAGTATGTAGAATTTTATTTTAAGACAAAAAATAAACTTCAATTACCATAATGGAAGAAAAGCGTTAGGATTCCTCAACTTATGTTGTCATTGAAGATTTAAGTTCATATTATAAACAATACAGACCAATCAGGATTTTTTTCTGCAAGGGAATTACCAAGAGACTATAAATTTAAGTAACCAATACAACCTACAATACATATGATTGTTTAGTTTTCTCTACTAAAATCTTGGATAAAATGTACCAATGTAAAGTGTGCAGTATGCGATAAAAGATTTTCAATATCTATAGATTAGTTTGATATATTTCAGCGTGATCCAATCAAATTCATCTCTAATGTATTAATATTAGTGACGGAAAAGTCTGCTTATCCTAAAATAAAAAAAGTGTGTTCTAATTGTTGTATGATCTTAAGAAACTACCTTTGCTAAAAAATGATGCTTAAATAAATAAAGGCCCTTTGCAACTATTTTACAGTAGTTAATGCCTTAATTATTAATCCAAAATAATCTGCTGTAGGCTTTCAGCTACAAGCAAATTAATAGGCGAAGTCAGAATAACCAGAACCTTCAGGCTTGTCAAACCTCACACCTTTTAAAAATGATTTTAAAATGAAATTTGATCGCATTTCTCGTGACCATGAATATTTTAGTAACCTTCATAATGAGTTAGAGTAACATAGCAATAAGGAGAATATAACTTCCCCATGAAAAATGTAAGAAAAAATAAATTTTTCTAATCAAAATATAAGGAAGCTCAGGACCAAGTTAGATGATCAATGTACCTTTGAATACCGTAGTATTGTTATATTAACCGAAACCAATGCTTGTAATTAGGTTCTGTAAATATAGAGTGTTCCGTTCTAACAAATTTATCTTGTCCAGTCAAAAAAGCCGTGTGGTTTGTAGTCCTCTATCGGAACTATCTCAGAAGAAGTAACGTTATTACAAATAAGCGCACGTTTTGTACCAATCAACATATGCTCCCACGGCAGATAATACTGATGAAGATGTAAAGACGTTTTACGACAAATTATCATGAATATATAAAAAAAACTCTTTAGACATGAAATAAACGTAGTTATTGGAAATTGTTGCGCTAAAATGGGAAAAGCTAGAACGGGTATATATTGGACCACACGGATTAGGGGAAAGTAATAAACTCAGCGACAGGTTCGAGGTATTTTATGTAGAAGAATAACCTTTCAAGACGACGGTATACTTAAAAGTCACCAACAGACACCTCAGGACGCATAGCCAGTCACCAGATTGACTATATATTAGTCAATACAAAGAAGAATTAGAAAATCCAAAGCAGAAAATTAAAAAAAGAGTGTACAAACATTAAAACCCTACAAGAAAAGTATGTCTGTTTCAATATGTATGATATAACAAGTTTAAAGAAACAACTGATCTTTATAAAACCAGAATTTGGCATCACTACAAAAATGAAGTCAGAGCAATCGTTATCCAAATTAAAAAAAATCCTCAGGTACCGCCAACTTCTATTTGGAATTTCTAATCTAAAGAAACGCAGGATTTTATTTTAGGAGAAAATATTTTATTTATTTATTAGTTGCTAAAGTTATATTTACATTATTCTAAAAAATAAACATTACCATTAAATATGGAACAAGATATTTGACAAAGGTCATCGATGGTTCATTTGATTCTCAAATTGTTTTAATAAAATATTCAATCTTTTTTTTTAATTTTTGATTTTTAATCAGAAATAGTTCTTTTCGTAGCATAAACTTTAGTCTTCAGAAATCGCCAAAAGAGAAATCGCACAGTCTGAGGTCATGAGGTCTTGGTGGGCAGTTTACTTTACTGTTTCAGGAGATATATCGCGATCATTTCAAATGGTCCCCTAGTTTTAGTTTGGCTGAACCTTGAAAGGGTGCAAATTCAGATCTTTTGTTAAAATCCATTACATGGTACTTTTAGAAACGTTCACTAACAACCGACGGCCAGTATGAAATAGGTCTAATTTTTATTGTCTGCACCTGAACGTATTTTTTAATTCGTTTTTCCATAAATGCCACGTAATTTGCGCGAAATCTCAGCGAGATATTCCCGTGCTTGTAATAAATTTTAAATCGTGACTCGCTCCTCCGTCGAGTAGCGCTCCATATGACTAACCCCAATGTGTTTACTACAAAATATCACCAAACAAAACGTTGTCAATCTTGCAAAAAATGGCACATAATTTAAATTCCGCATTTCTTTTAAGAGACTATATTAGAAGAGTGATGTTAACCAACTGTATGTATCAAACAGGTAAAATTTCTCAGAATTAGCTTAAATCTGAATATATAACAATACCCAAAACATCAGGAGCAAAGAAATGTGAGAAATACAGAATTATTAACATCATAAAACATTTGTTAAATATGTTTTTAAATCCCCCATAAAAGAATATACCGAATTTGTAAAAAGATCTGTAAGAAACTTAGTTTATATTTTGAGACGCACTTGAAATGAGAAAAGCTCTATTTAATATACAGGTGCTATTTAAGAATGTAGGCGAGTTAATATTCTGATATATGTCTTTTTTGCCAATAAATGGTATCATACTGAGATGATGGATACGTTTATTGATCTTGATAGGTAAGGGTTTACAAATAATTTCACAGTTATATTGAGGTTAATCCGTTAATAATAAAGATAGATGGAGAGCAATATGAAATAGTACAAACACTTAGAGAAGTAAAACAAGGTTCGTATTGTCACCGTTACTGTTTAACATAAATTATAAACATACATTCAGAAAAGCGCTTGGGAATAGCAATTTCCGAGTTTTTTCTAATGGACAACGAGTAAATAACATCAGGTATGCTAATAATACTGCTATTACTGCAGGCTGTTCAGAAGAGTTATAACAGCTAGTGAATAAATTCGATGCTACGTCTTCTAGATTTTACTGTATGATGTGGAGATCTACACGGTATCTGAAGCAACTACCAAGAAGTTAACAACCTTTGATATTTATCTTTTTAGAATTTTATGTATAAATCATGTAAATAATAAAAAAGTTCTTCGAAGGATGAAAAAAATCCGAAATAATAATTACGTTAAAGAAAGAAAATAAGCTATGGCACAATTCAACGAATATTACAAGTGAAGATCTCATGAAGACGTGGACCGGGTTATAAAAAATTTTCTGGCTAAAAAATTTTAGAACATGGTACTCCACACCAACAATTGGATTTTTCTTGCCATATCAAATAAAGTAATGATAGCCAGAATGATTTCCGGCATCCGAAAGGGGTGGGCACGCCAAGAAAAAGAGCCAAAAGAAGATGAAGAATCATTATCTGGACTAAACCTACCTCTAGAGCTCCTCATAGTAAAGATAACTACTTGTTCTTTAAAACTTATTTTAGACACTTTCTTCATACAACTTATTATAATAGCGACTAAACGTCCTTTATGGAGCCGTACTCTCTGTGAGGATTATCCTATGCTGAAAGCCTATTATGTAAGTGATTTAATCTATATATGTCTTATGAAAGTTCTACAGACCTCTGGTAAGTTACCTGATATGGTTTCTTGTGATTGTTCTTTGATTACAGATTTTTTAAGTGTGATATTTATCAATCGTTGCATTGTACTGGTCTTCTTCGAAACCTAATCATGATTTGAACTAAACCTAAGTTTTAGTGAAATTGCATTTTATTTTTTCAAAGAAAATTATGTTAATCTATCAAATGTGGTCTGTATTACATTGGTACCTACCTTCTTGAAGAAGCTGTAGATAATTTTGATAATACTTTATATAAAAGTACCAATATGTACATTCATAAGAAAATTTGCTCATCCTCTTATCCAATATTACAAAATATTATGGTGTATACAGTTGATATTATAAAACTGATAAAAGCTAAATAAGTAATTACAAAATGGTACTAATTAGGATCTAAAAAAATATTGTCAATTTTATATTAATTTTATTTCGAATTTTAAATTACCACTCAAAAACAAACCAAAATTTCCATGAAAATTTATTAACGCTATAAAAAATAATGAGAGCATTCCTGAGTGGATATATAAACGGTACTCGTAACAAATCTAGACAAGACATAAATCTTTCTGTTAAGTAATTTAATAATATGTACATAAATAAATTCAATATATAAATACTCCCACTAAATTACAAAGTGCCTTCAAGCAGACCGAACGTGCGTGCCGAGCTATACCTGAGTTATCACAACTGCGGAGCCGCAGCCGTAGCCTTGCTTAAGGTCAGGCAAATTTATATATTTATTAATTTAATTTCAAAAACTCATGTACTTTTTTAAACGTCAATCAACGTTTAGTCGCATATTATTGCAATCCATTAAACTGTACGTATAAACATACATATTCTAATATACGTAAGCTGTTAACTCATGTTTCCAATTATTGGAAACGGGTGCGGTCCCGGTCCTCCCGGTCCACCCGGTACAACATTCAATACTCAAACCTCTCGAGAAAATTATGGCTACACATTTAACTTTCCCAACATGCAAAATTTTCCGCATGTACAACAGCAAGACCTATACAGACTTCAAACAACCCCGCAATTTGTAAACGCACCTCAAAATCAAACCTTACTGCCGCCCCCCTCCCATACAATAAATCCGTACACAAATACATTCCCCCAGGAGATGCAAACGATTACAAGCCAACAAACATATAATTCTGAAAATACCGGCAATACTGACGAACAAGACAATGCAAGTTTAACCGACTGCCCTAATTATGACGATCAGAATAACCCAATTCAATGCCCGAACTATAGATGCTTATCGGAAACTTACGACACACCTTAAAAACGAGAATATAGTGCACCATACTTATCAAATTAAGGAAGAAAGGGCATACAGAATTGCTATTCGCAACCTTCACCACACTATACCAACTAAACTAATAAGAGCTAGCAGCTCTGGGACATAAAGTACGTAACATCATAAATATAAGACACAGAACAAGTAAACTGCCACTGCCGCTATTTATGGTAGATTTGGAGCCAAACGAGAATAATAAAAAGATATTTGATGTAGAGTATCTAAGTAACATAAAAGTTATCATTGAACCGCCCAGAACTAAAAATACTATACCGCAATGTATGCGCTGTCAGAATTATGGCCATACTAAAACGTACTGCAATAGACCATATAATTGTGTTAAATGCGGTGCAACACATAGCACTTCTGTATGCAAGAAATCTCCAGACACTCCAGCAAAATGCGCTTTATGCCAAGGAAGCCACCCGGCCAACTATAAAGGGTGTACTGTATATAAAAATCTCCAGAGATCTAGAAATACAACATATAGAGCAGTAACAAATAACCCACGTCAAACCTACCAGGTGCCCCCCACCATGGATAACCTGAACTTCCCACCCCTTAGAAATAGGACCGGCAACGCAAACAACGCAGCTAGCACATATACTCCTCAAAACACATTAACGTATCAACAAGCAATTACAGGACAAAACAACATTAATGATCTACTTTCCAACTTCCTTGCAGAATTTAAAGCAATGTTCGCGCAACTTATAAGCCAGAACAGCATGGTGCTCAACATGCTCTTCACAGTAATTAACAAAATAGCATAAAATGGCTAATTACCTACGTATTGGTACCTGGAATGCCAATGGCATTACCCGACACATCCCGGAAATAATTACCTTCCTACAAATGCAACAAATCGATATCCTATTAATTTCTGAAACCCATGCAACAGAAAGAACAATAGTTAAAATCCGAAATATACTACTTACCTTGCCAATCATCCAGACGGCACAGCTCACGCTGGATCAGCTATAATTGTCAAAACACAATTTCCCACTACGAGATGGAGCCTTTTATAACTAACAAAATACAAAGTGCAAAAATTAAAATAGAAGTTCTCCGTACCCCCTGGTCATTGCGTCCATCTACAGCCCACCACGTCACCCCATCACAATTGAAGAATACGAGGAATTCCTACTAACCCTGGGGCCAAAATTTATTGCAGCGGGTGATTGGAACTCCAAGCATACTGCTTGGGGCTCAAGGATTGCCACCCCGAAAGGACGGAGACTGCTAGCTGCAATCCAACGAAACAACTACAACTACCTATCAACTGGTGAACCAACATACTGGCCCAGTGACCCACATAAACTGCCAGACTTACTTGACCATGCAGTTACCAATGGCATAGCGAATACTTATCAACAAACGGAATCCAACTTCGATCTATCCTCTGACCATACGCCAATCATTATAAGTATCAGCACGACTGTCATTAAGAAAGACCCTCCTTTAAAATTATGCAACAAGCATACCGACTGGGAATATTTTAGGAACTACCTAGAAAATGAAATTAAACTCGAGATCAGAATAAAAACGCTCAAGACATTGATGAGGCAACCCAGTACTTAACTACCATTATACAAGAAGCTGCATGGCAAGCCACCCCGTTCAAAACCATCACCTGAAACAGACAACATTCCTCTGAACGTACGGAACCTCATTTCTGAGAAACGAAGGGCACGGAAAAATGGCAGAGAACCAAAGATAGACGAGACAAAACCCACTATAATAGACTAACGCATCAACTGCAAAAGGCGCTAGCGGAAGCTCGCAATGAAACATTCAGTCAATACATCACCCATCTCTCTCCTGATGACAACTCTATATGGAAGGCAACAAAGAAATTCAAGCGGCCAATAGCAACTATCCCTCCTATCAAAAACCCGACGATACCTGGGCCAGATCTGATACTGATAAAGCCAATTCATTTGCGAAACACCTTGCTAACGTGTTTACAACACCACAAGTACAAGGTCATGTTGACGATAAAGAAATTGAATCCTTCATTGATACTGCGTGCCAATTGTCACCGCCAATCAAGCCCTTTACGCCAGCAGAAGTTTCTCAACAAATACAACTAACAAACGTGCGTAAAGCACCAGGATATGACCTAATGGTTGGAAGTACTTAAAACCTTCCCAGAAAAGCGATTGTACTAATTACCACAATATTTAACAGAATACTACAACTCTGCTACTTCCCTATGTTATGGAAACATGCCCAGATAATAATGATTGCGAAACCTGGCAAACCGCCCACCCAAGCACAATCCTACAGACCAATAAGTCTCCTGCCTCTCCTTTCCAAACTTCTTGAACGGCTACTACTCAAGCGCATTAAGAAATCTGTAGACCTAGACCAGCTTATCCCACTGCACCAGTTTGGATTCCGTGAAAGCCATTCCACCATTCACCAAAGCCACCGAATCATCACTCATATAATGGAAAGCATGGAGAAGAAGAATGTATGCCCAGCGGTGTTCCTAGACATTAAGCAAGCGTTCGACAAAGTGTGGCATACTGGCTTGTTATACAAACTCCCCAGTCAGCTATACGTACTACTCAAGTCATACCTCACAGACCGACCCTACCAAGTCAAAATGAACAGTGCAGTCTCAGATGTCCATCCAATCAAGTCCGGAGTCCCGCAGGGCAGCGTCTTGGGACCACTGCTATATCTAATTTATACATCAGATGCACCAACCACAGACAACACTATACTTGCTGACGACACGGCCATCCTTTCAGTCAACCAATCTCCTGAACTTGCTGTGGAACATCTTCAACAGCATCTAGACTCACTGCAAGCCTGGTTCCATAAGTGGAGAATTACAGTCAATACTGATAAATCGGCTCAAATAACCTTCACTATAAGACGTATCGAATGCGCTCAAACCAGCATAAATAACACCCCAATTCCAATCCATAGGGAAGTAAAATACCTCGGCTTGCACCTCGACCAAAAACTCAATTGGAGCTCGCATATCAAAGCCAAAAGGAAGCAATTAGATCTCAAAATCAAACAAATGGCATAGTTACTTGGAAAAGATTCCCAACTCTCTCTATCAAACAAGGTTTTGCTGTATAAAGTCATCCTGAAGCCCATATGGTCCTATGGGATCCAACTCTGGGGATGCGCCAAAGCGACACACACTAAAATCCTTCAAAGATTCCAGTCCAAAACCCTCCGTATGCTGGCCAATGCACCATGGTACATAAAGAACGACAACCTTCATAACGACCTAGGAGTTCCCTACGTAGATAGTGAAATCAAAAGGCTCTCAACTAACTATAGCAGTAACTTGGCAGGACACCCTAACCAACTCATTGAACAACTCTCCAATCAACCGGACATCGCAAGAAGGCTCAAACGACAATGGCCGCTGGACCTCGCACAACCTAATCAAAACTGATGTAATCATTAGGGAGACTAGCACTGGCTAGAGCTCCCCGCATGACATTGTATTGTTATATAATTTTACTTAATACTCAAATTAGGAGTAGATTGTAAATACGTTGGTTCAATTAATAAAAAAAACTAAATTAGTTTCAATTATAATACTTTATTCAGATGTGTTTCTTTGTCTTTTGATAAAGTACATTGTAAAAAGCACCGGAATTTGTAATTTAAGAAACCCTACTAATGATTAAAAAAAATTTTTTTTACGTAAGTTGATAGCACTGTCCTTAATTACTATGGCTAAAATGGTTGAATCAGTATACCTCAGCAGTACGTCACGATTTTTACAATGAACGAAAATATTGAACAAAGAGTTTAACTTAAATTTCTGGTGCCAACTCGCTAAAAATGTTAGAAAAGATTTATGGCAAATCAGTTTTATCAAAATCACAGACTTACGATTGGTACAAAGCGCTCAAAAAGTCGATAGGTCGTCGAAGACAACTCTCGTTCCAAACGGCCTTCGATCTCTTCAAACGACGAAAACAGCGAAAAAGTGAAGGAAATTGTGCTCGATAACGCCATTCCAGTTTAAGAGAGGCAGCACCTGACCTCAAGGTCTCTAACAAGTCTATTAGATCAATTTTAGTAAATAATTTGGACATGAAAAGCGTCGCTGCTCAGCTCGTTCCAAACGAGTTGAATTTTCTACATAAACAGTTCTATAAACAGGTCTCTTTAGACATGCTGGATTGCTTCAATTTTGATCCCACATTCATAAAGTGCATCATAACTGGTGATGAGACATAGGTCTATGAGTCTGGCATGCAAACAAGCCAACAGGCACTCCGTGGTACCCGTTTAGAGTCGATCGAGTCCATAAAACAATATTCATGTAAGGAGCTGAAGGCTATACTGAAAAGCGCCCATAAAAGATGTTTCAAAGATTGGAAAAAACGCTGGCCTACTTTGAAGGCAACAAAATCGATATTGATGATTAAACAAAAATTGTGTGTTTTGTTTAATCATTTCCGGTAGTTTTTGACAGAATGTATAAAAGTTTAAGTTAATGACCCTGACGGTATTCTGCACTCATTATTAATTTAATGCGCTTATGTTATTGTTTTTTCTAGGTAGATTCCGTTTAAATAAATTATAGAGAAGGTCAGTTTCTAACTGAATGAACTCATAGTTTTGTGCTTCCCATTTTTAATTGAAATAGTAGAAACAAAGTAAAAAATTATAGACCTATTTGTTTAGTCTCGGCCATTTCAAAGTTTGAGAGTCAATAATATTTTCTAAATTGACTTCTGCTGTTTACCTGCATATAACTGAAGAACAACATACACGGTTTTGTAATGACAAATGTCCTTCAAATCTAACGCAAGTTGACGTTAGCTGTTCTAAAGCTTTCAACACAGTAAATTATAAATTGCTGTTTTGTGAATTCCCGCGAAGTTTTGAAAATGAGTCTCTAGTTACCTAATTGGAAAAACTTATCCTTAGGATCCATCTCGTTGTTTAAAAATATTTTTACTGGCTTCGTCACACACTACTTAAAAATTACTTCCATTTATTTTGTAGAAGCTTTTAACGAGCTTTTCTAGGAAAAATGACGTTTTCATTACACATTAAATACGTTATGGTTCTTGGAAAGGTTTTATTTTACTACCTAAAATTCGATTCTAGAGATTTAACTTTTCTCTATAAACCGATAAATAGTTACGTTTGTGACTCCGATTTATTGAATTTTAAGAAATCCTTGCATATTTTACTTGGTTTTTCTACATTATATCAAACTCTACTAAATAGGATATTAAGTTTAGATAATATTTTTCTACAACTCATTAAATGCATGAGATTTTTCTCAAAATGAAAATATTTTACAGTTTCTAGAACATTTTATCTATTGTTATTGTTATAATTTGACAACATCGATAATAAATGTTTTGTAAAATAGCATCTGTGAATGGCATTTAGTTCAAATCTCTGTCTAGTTAAATGTCAATTTTGGTTTTATTGAACATTTACTCCACATTTCGCTACTGGTATGTTTAAGAATAAAAAACATGCAATTAGAGTAAAAGAAAAATGTTTATCCATGGGCATGTTTGGAGGAAACGTCCTTAGAATACTGGAAACATTACTGCCTTTCATTTCTAAACTATAAACTCATAAGTAAATTTTAGACGAACGCCACTCTCATTGACAAGAGGAATGGCTTTATTACACCAGGGTCCAAAAGTTTCTACGGCAAAAAGAACAAAAAATTGACTCTGGTCAATGAAACTCTTGTAATTTTAATTATTTTATTATCAAATGTGGGTTTTATTCCATTGTTATTAACCAGAGCTCCAAGAAGATAAACCAGGAGAAACTTCTGTAAAATCGAAAAAACTGATTCTTTAATATCACAAAAAAATCTCTCATTTGTTGGTGTTAATTTGTAGTCCGAGCGATAAAAATAAATCACATAGGTTTTTAAAATCTTGTAAGACTACATCAGGATCTGCCAAAGTTCCATCTTCCAAATACCAAATATTCAGTTTAGAATGCAAGGACTCAATCGTTCGCTGAATCGAAAGATTAGATAGTAAAGGACTGCCTAAAGGGTTACCTTGTTGAGCTCCTGAAGGAAAATTAATAGTTTTACACCCAAAAAATAAGAGAGATTTAGATTGGTAGCCTCGAATAAAGAAGGGATAAATCGAGGGATTTTTTGCGGACGGCCAACAACATATCTTTTCTCCCAAAAGAATTTTGTTGGACCCGGAAACACTTTAGAAAATTCCTAACAAAATAAATAGCAGCCTCATATCCTCCACGAGTTGCAAATCCTAACTGGTAGGGTTGACAACAATCTCCGATGATACCATAAACAAACTTGCAGACTAGTTTAGAAGTGAGTCTACTGTTAAAGCTGCCAACAGCAACCGGACATATACCACCATCTATATTTGACAAGGCGCAAAGTGAAGCTCCATAGAAAATTAGAAGAACTTCCTGGCAAATTGAACCACCCAACAACAGATTGCATAGTCTAGTTAAAAATGAAATCAATTTTGAAGAGTGATCCCCAGGCAAGGAGCACAAATTTATTATGTTGCGACCAAATTCCATCCATACCTCCTGCAGATCTCCTTTTATTTGATTTTTCTTACATAAAAATATTTATATTTGCACGAGGATTATTAAAATGGACGTGTCCTTCTGTCTTGCTCCAATATCCGAAACGAGATCGCATAGTTTGTCAAAGATATACATCGGCACAAACTCGCCTGGTATCGACCATACTTTGTCCTTATAAGAATCTAGCAGTGGAACTAACTAAGCTGTACGTTTTGAGGTGTTGGTCCAAATTTACAGTATACCGGGTACACCATAAGAATTCCAATAAAATACTTTCAGGTAAACAATCGGAATTGGCTTCTGATATTCGCCTTCATCTCTTCCACGAAAGGTTCAAAGCAAGCCGATGGGTTGATACTGATCAGCGAATCTTTGCATCTGTTGGTTATAGTGGTTTTGTGTTGCGTAAGTAACATAACAAAATTTGTACTACTTCACGCAAATGCAGATATTTTGACGATTTAAACAAATTCAGCCTGGTGCTCATTTTTTCGACCATCAAAGGGGGCCTGACGGTCACAACACATTAACCTGGCAAATTTTTGTATATTAGATTAGTAAATGCTATAAAAATTTTTATTTAAAGAAATAGAGAATTGTAATTCATTTTTTGGTAAAATTAAAAAAGACGTCTCGGAAATTGTGCAGCTCTTAAGTGAAGCATGAGATGAATCTACTAGGAATCCTACTGCAATTTAGAAGTGTGTCTTAATTAGATTTATAACGAAATATTTCAGAATGAACAGAGAACTAGTACAAAAGATAATAAACGGAAATAGAATAAGTAGTAGTCAAAATGCTTTCGGATGATCAAAAATTGGCACGTATTCGATTTTGTGAATAATAATTACATTCCTATTCTCTTTGGTTCAGCTGGTTTTTTCTATTCCCGAAGATTAGGGAAACCACGAAGGACCATCACTGGAGATCACGAAAAGATGTGGAACGGATTATAACGAATTCTTTATGCAGTATCAAATTGCTTTGGAAATGTTTTTATGTAATGGAAGAATCATTTGATACCAGATAATGAATAAATGTGTCTTGTAATTGTGATAATTATTTTCTACAAATTTAATTAAGTTCTCATATACTGCGCACAACATTAATTTAAAATTTACATTGTGTACAAACTTTAAGATGGTTTTGTTTGGATATCTTTATATACTTTATCTGAGTTTTAGTTATGATTTCATGATTGTACAAAAAGTTAAACTAACTTTCTGTTATTAATATTTTTTTAATGTAAACTGTGCTTGCTTATAATTAAAAAGTATTTAAAAAAAGTTAAGTCCTCTGTAATAAATAAATAAAAACGTTTACAACGTTTAATGCTACAGATTTCAAAATAAGGTAACTTCCTTCATAACGATCACATACCACATTTGTTATTCCGTTAAACTAAAACACAAATGTTATTACTTATGAAAGCTGCTCTTAAAGAATAAATCTTTTAAACCTTGAAAAGCAGCACATTTAAAGGATTTGTTGAAATAAATGGCTTCTGTTCTTTAATTATATATATAAAGTAAATTTAAAGTTTTTGTAAACTGCACATAGTGTAACCAGTTTCTCTCAATTTTAGAAATGTGTGTTCTACATCTATTCTTTAGGTTTTTGTCTGATATCTCCAATTTTTATTCTATTTCTTATTTAGCTTTGTATTTAAGATATATGCATCACGCAATATGTCATCTAAAACCAAAACTGTACAATTATTAAGAGATAAACCAGTTAGTGGAAAGCCTTTGGTAATTGTTACTCCTAAAGCTATACCTCCTGTTACTCCTGAATCTACTGGAATAGGCCCTACCACTCTCCCGCTTCCCAAATGATCTGATCAGAATCTAAATTCCGAAAAATGGGTTTACTCAACGGAAAGCAAACACAGCCACTACCTACGCCAAATAAGGCATCATTATTACATAAAAAAAATAAAAAACCGGATAGTTAATAAATTGAATGCAATGCAGCATCAATCGCAAGAATTGCAAAATACGCATGCGAAGTTGTCTTTGAATAACACAAAAAATTTCAAAAGGGTAGAAATTCAGTGCAAGATGATCTCAGAATCGGTTTCTTTCTAACATCACATACTGTTGCAAATGTGTAGCATTACTGCAAGAAAACCGTCGTGTTACTGTGCACATAATATCATCTAAGAATGTGTATCACCAAACAAAAACTCAATGTCCCCATACGCTCTGACAGAAGAATAGAAATAAACCAAACGAACAATTACTGGGAAACTGTTAGAAAGGGCAAGAATTTATCCCATAATTGTATTGAACATTATCTCCAGAAATGAAAGTTGGGTCTACCAGTATGATCTTGAAATGAAGCGCTAATGTGTTCAACGGTCAAGTCATAATAGAGCAGCATCCAAAAATGTGAAGCGATAACTTTTAAAAACAAACGCTATACTAATTGCATTTTTATGCTAGAAATTTGGGGCACTATGAATATCTACCTAAAATACAAATGATAAAGCAAAACTCGCGCCAAGCAATTGGTCAATTTTGAAAATTCATTTCCTCACTATGTCAATCAAAGCAAGGTCCTTCGATGTTACGTCTTCTCTGTTTTGTTTTGTAGTGTTGAGTTCTGGATTCTGACAAAAGCAATCGCCAAAAATTAAGTAATCTTTGAAATCTGGCTTTATCAAAGAATGTTGATAACATTAAGGATGGACCGTCACTAAAGAAAAAGAAAACACCGAAGTAACCGATTACGGCACACACCAAAGTACAAATATTTGGGGTACATAATGAGAACGGAAATAAGATACGGTTTAGTGTAACATGGTTTTCCACACCAACAACTGGGCTTCTTCACGGTGCAGTAAGCAAAATAATGGGAATCAGAATAGAGACTCTACGAAAAAGAATTCGGCAGCGCTAAATTGATCTGAATAGCAGTTCCTATTTGTCGACTACGCTTACTGTTATATCAGTCCAGAAATACCTGTACAAAAGTATTCCTGCTCTACCACATCCCCATATTTATCCGATCTGTCGCCATGTGATTTTTTTGTTTTCCTGTATAAAAATTACGCTAAAAGGAAAATGTCATGAAGACATCTCAGCAATCGAAATGGCTGTAACAGATCTGCTGAGAAGCATCCTAATGAAATTTGCTTCCACGACCTCCAGAAATGGCGGCAGTAGATAGTCAAGGGAGTCATATTGGCAAAACCTAAGACCATTAGTTGATAATAATAGTTCCCCGTAACAGGCCTAGAAGGCCCTTTGGGGTAGTAACAGGATAGTTCTGCTACAATCTAGAGCCTACGGTACACAAGTATTAACGTGGCTAGCGCTACGTACCGACCGTCTATTATTACCCCAGAGTTTGACCTCCAGGTACTCATTTATTGCAGCCTGAGTGATTGAATTGGGATTCGAACCCGCAACTCTTGGTTTCGTAGTCTGGCGCTCTATTTACTAAACCACCACGGCTCTACCATTAGTTGATGAGTTGAATAAATTATTTTTTACGAACCCATTCCTGAAACTTCCTGTTTTTATTAAAGAAATATTACAAATAAAGACAAAGAATATAAACTGACAATATAAGCTGACAAAAAAACCGTTTAATTTTTATAAGAGTATGAGATATTTAGAGGAGGTTTGGAGAAGCTTCATTTGTTATTTCTACAATATGTTACTTGGCAAGTATTTTTTATATATTTATGAAGTTCTTAGCATATTTCCTTCTCTTTGCAATTCTCTATGTACAGTAGCAAGTTTTTCAACTGAAATAAAAAATTTTTACAAGTTGTTTTCCTGTCATTTCTTTATACAATACCCATTTATTTATTTTAGTTAGGTCCAAGTTATAGAAAAAAAGCCGGAATGACCATCTGAAAGGTATCAATTTCACAATGTATTTTCTTGCCATTTGACTTGTCAAACCTATATCAAATTTTCTGCTATCTAATCTATCTACTAGTTTCCAGTTTAGGTTTATCACCAGGGTTGTGCATTTAATTTATCAAAACCAACTTTTTTACTTGTTTTACTTTTACACACTACAAGATTATGATTCCATTTATGTAGTTCTGTTGAAAAGTGTCACTTTATCTTTTTTTAGAAAGGTAAGGCAGCTCTAATTCTTTTGCTAACAGTTTTGCAGAAAACACCGGTGAAAGTCGTATGCGGTTCTTTCCATATTATTGCTTACAATAATTGATAACTTCTTTAATAGCTTGAAGGATCTTTGTTCTCATCTTTCCTCGATATCTATTTATTACATACATAGTTGTTATCTAGAGAGTCGAGTACGAGCAGTGTTACAGTGCAGATGTTCCTTGGCCTGCCTGATATCAGTGCGATACGCTTGACCTTAAAGCTATCCGTAGCTAATATTAAAATCAAATCCAATATCATACTTACCAAAACCCAAATGACAAACCAATTTCCGTAGTAATTAAAAATGTTCCACTTTCTCTGACCGATGAGGAAATCAAAACTGAACTAGCTAGTCAGGTGCCTGTGACAAAGGTAACACGATTGTACACCAGAGATAGAAAACCTCTACCTGTTTGTGCACTAGAGCTAACCAATAACGAACAAGCGAAACGTATATATTCACTAAAAGCAATTTTTCACTCCATAGTTACTGTTGAAGCTAGAAGAAAATCCAAGAATATACCTCAGTGTTACAGATGTCAACAGTATGGCCATACTAAAAATTATTGCAGTCTAAAACCAGTTTGCGTAAAATGTGCTGGTAATCATCTACATTCAGAATGTCAAAAGAGGCCAAACGAACCACCAAAGTGTGCTAACTGTGGAGGCAACCACAGCGCAAACTATCGTGGCTGTTCACACCATATTACACTACCAAAACAACGGACTCGAGCCCAACCTAGAAACTCGTACATCAATAACACACAGACTTCTGCAGATAAGCTTAAAAGCAGACTCTCCCAGAACAACAATATTACCTCCTCATCCACTCCATCAGCATTACCCGACAATCTCATTCAAACACTCCTTAATCTTATTACGCCGTACCTTAGCCAAATTAAAACATTCATTATTAGCACTCTCTTACCAATGCTTATCAATGGACCTTAACCAAAGCAAACCAATACAAAGTTTAACCATCCTTAACTGGAATGCAAATGGAATCAACAATCAGCGCTCTCTATTTATTGCCTTTTTAGCAATGTGGACATCGCCTGCATATCAGAAACGCATCTTGTTGAGACCATAAAATTTCGAATCCCAGGTTATCATATCTATCGCAAGGATCGAAACTCCAGAGTAGCAGCTGGTGGCGTAGCGATCATTATAAAAACGCAATATGAACACATTCAACTTCCAGAAATTGTTAACTTAAAAATTGAATTTACCTCAATAAGGGTTAAACTCGATGATCAGAGTAGTGTAATAATTGCTTGTGTCTACAGGCAGCCAAATACAAGAATTGCTGAGGAAGATATAAAAAGAATTTTTGACACTACTGAATCAGTACTAGTTTTAGGAGATATGAATTCTAAAAATACCCTGTGGGGATGCAGAGCCACAAACCCCGAAGGTATTAAACTGGAAAATCTTGCCATAGCAAACACCTTCCAAATTTTGGCACCTGATGATTACACCTATTACCCGTACCGAGAAGACCACCAGCCTGACATACTCGATATTGTTCTCCTGAAAAACTTTGGTAAACCTATCTTTCAAAGTGTCATTCCAGAACTAAATTCTGATCATCTCCCAGTACTGGTGTCATTCACCAACACATTAATCATTAAACAATCTACTCCAAAATTAATTAATGGCAAAATCGATTGGAACGTATTTCAAACTCAGCTCAATAGTAAACTCCACTGCCCAACACGATTACTAACAACCAAAGACATTGATGCGCCGTGGACCACTTTACATCAACAATTCAGATAGTGCTAAATTAACTTGTACAACCACTAGATGGACTCATCCGACAAATTACAATTATCCCCCAGATACATCATTAACTTAATCAAAACAAAAGCCAGCTTCGGCGTGAATGGCAGAGAAACAGGAACCCTCAACTTAAAAATAAATTAAACAACCTAACGCACCAAATTAAAAGAGAACTGGACAGCCTACGAATTAATACATATAAAAACACATAGCAGATTTCAGCCCAGGAGATTGGGGCCTTTGGAAAACAACTAGAAAATTCTAAATCAAAAGAAGAATTGCCAACGCTATCATCTGTATCTGATAATGTCACTTACACTTCCGACTCCGAAAAAGCAGCTGCCTTTGCTGATCATCTTGAAAACACATTCACACCTGCAATCACTTGCACGCCCACTCACAACACACAAATCATAAACGATATTGAACGAAGGGTGCCAATTCCAGATTCAACTTCACCTAACGAACTGAAGGATATTATCGAAAAGCTCCCGAAAGAAAATCTCCTGCGCCACGACTTTGATCACCAATAATTACCAGATTAAACACCTCACATTATGGCATAGCTTATCTATGTACCCTACAATGCCTGCATGAGACTAGGTACTTTCCAGAGTCCTGAAACTTGCGCACATTCTAATGTTCAGAAAACCAGGAAAAACAAACAAAATAAGCAGTTACAGACCCATAAGTCTGTTAACGTCGTTATCAAAAATTCTTGAAAAGATTCTTACAACCGCTTGCTAGAACACATTGAAAATCTCAACATCTTGCCTAAATTTCAATTTGGCTTTAGAAAAGCCATTCAACAAGCCATCAACTACAAAGAATCAGCGAGCTTATCGAACTCGGATTTCATAACAAACATTACACTACAGCAGTTTTCTTGACATAGACAGGCATTCGACAAGGTGTGGATCGAAGGCCTTAAAAAGATCCTAGACATAGCCATGCCTGTATACCTTAAGCACTTATTTTCTCCTTTCTAGACAATAGAACCTTTGCAGTTAAAGTTAACACAACACTGTCCGAAACCAAAATGTGTCGAGCAGGAGTCCCACAAGGAAGCATTCTGGGCCCAGTGCTTTTCAACATATTTACTTCTGACCTACCTGAGCTTAATGCAACAATTGCTACCTTTGCGGACGACACTGCCGTATTTACCCAAGCGGACAATCTTATTAAAGCAATTGCGATGCTGCAGAATGCAATTAACAAGTTATCTTCCTGGTACAAACTCTGGAACATCACCATAAACCCCGACAAATGCCAAGCGAAAATCTTCACTTTGCGAAGAATCAATAATCCTCCTTGTTTACGCATTGACAATACCGCAATTTGTTGGAATCGAATGATGGTGCAATCAAATACCTAGGAGTATATCTCGATACCCGTTTAAGTTGGAAATACCACATAAACCAAAAACTTACCCAAGGATACACTAGATTAAAGCAGCTATACCCGCTCATTAATCGCAAGTCTAGTCTCAAAATTAAATGCACAGTTTTATTGTATAAAACCTTACTACTACCTCTTATATTATACGCATCACCAGTGTGGTGCAATACATCGAAAACCCACTTGCAAAAAATTCAACACTTTCAAAACAAGGTGTTAAGAATTGCTGTAAACGCACCGTGGTATATACGTAACACTCAGCTACACGAAGAGCTAGGCATCCTACCCGTCGATCAGTTTGTTAAAAGATGTGCGGAAAAATTAATCTTAAACTCAAGTGCGTGTAGTGGCGCGGTTCATTATGAACTCTTTAAAACGAACATTCATACCAGGCTTCAACGCAAATTACCCCAGGATATAGTGCTAACAAATCCTATTAACGAATAAGCCAATACCAACAAGTTAAATTATTGTGAGCATTATTTTGTCACACAAGTTTTGTTTAGTGTTATATTAACATTTCTATTACCAATGCTATGTATAACAAAAATGTTTGTTGATCTGGCAATATTTTAAATTAAAAAAAAAAAAGTTGTTATCTACGTCAAATGCTAATTAGAATTTGATTCCCAACTTATATGGTTTACTCGACATATACTGTAAAAATGTACAGCTAGATTTGGATGGAAATAACTGTTCATCAACAATTATAGTAGCGGTCAAAAAACTATGACATTCGTGTTTTTTGAACTCCGTTTTCGAACAAATAATTCGGTGAACTAGAATTTTTTTTTGCTGGCAAAAGCCAACTCTAATACCTACCAAAAGGTAGGTATTAGAGTTTGTCTGGTTTGCCATATTGGTCACTTTTGCAAAATTGTGCCAAAAATCGTCAAAATTCAATTTTTGCATTTTTCAAAATTTAAATTTTTGTGACAATTGCCGTTGTTGGTCAAAAATAATTAAAATAAAGTCATGAGCTATTTTTGTAAAGTGTTGCAAAGTGTTAAGCCGGTTTTGTGCAAAATTTGAACTTTATATCTTCAGCGGTTTATCCGGTGTACTTAGGAAAAGTTAACGCAATCCTTTCAGAGTTTAGCACTTCTTTTCGGTTAAGTGCGGTACAAAACCTTTAATTTAACTGATCAGGCGGACGTTAACATGCTCTTAGGCAAAAATTGCACCCAAAATTGGCAAATGGCATCGAAAAATGACAATAATTCACTTTAAGAATTCGAACCATGTCTACGTAGGTATGGTTCCAGATAACTGGCAAAAATACAAATAAATTTTTGGCCAAACTCGAATTTTTAAAGTGAGAGCCTCAAAGCAAGTCAAATCGTTCAACAGTACCAGAGAAGTGTGGAAGAGTTCACGCTGACTTTTTACAAGGGTCAGGCACCAATTTCTTGAGTTACCAACACGATAAGATATGTATGGCTAAAATTGTTACTTATTCTTGGCATGAATTTCGCTCAGTTCTTGGCATTTTTCGATGGCATTATTTTTTTTATGTTTTCGTATAAAGTAACAAATGTTACTTTCCTCTTCATAATGTATCATTTAGTGTAACCTTTGCTAAAAATATTGTAAACTTCTATAAAAACTTTTTGGTTTGGAAATTTCTTTTATTTCTTCTAAAACTGCCTCACAAACAGCAGTTTTACTTTTACTCTTACTTTTGAAAATCAGTGATAATTTCTTTCTCTTTTACCCTCCACATTTATTTAAAATATTTCCATTTCAAGATTTATATTCGTCAGCATAGCAAATAGCTCATTATCATTTTCCATTTATTTTTTGTTAAATTTTATTAATAAAATTTTTTGTATCGATTTCAGATTTCGAAAAGACCTTGACATTTTTCAGATGAGTATTGTTAGTAGTAGTTAATGTATTGTTAGTTCACTTTTTCTTTCTTCAAAATAGTGCTTGTAATTTAAAATGTAAGTGATGGTCTCTTCTGTAGTCATAACGTACTGCAACACCAACGCTGCAGACTGCTTACATTTGCCATGCAACATTGTCATCAATGCATGTACGTGCGTAACTTCAGATCATACAACAAACAGGCTCGTTTCCCTTTCAATTAATTATGCCGCACGCGTAACCTTTGTTTTTACCGACAGTATGATTTCAGAAGAGTGCCTATTATTAACTCCTAACGGGTCAAATTGATCGTTCACATTATCGTTCAAATTGACAGGTTTAGATAGATAAAATAGGTTACAAATAAAAAGTAAGTGCTAAAAAATTTATCACATGCACATTTGAGAAAAAATTGTAAAATAAATAGTGATGTGATGAAGATGTAAGATTGGTTGAAAAAAGACAATTTGAACGGTCGTGGTAAGTTAACTGTTAGTGAATTCTCAAAAAACTGCATGTCGTCGCAATAAGTACGCTTTCATCCATAGATTAGTTATCCATTGGTGAAATGTTCAACAAAAAGGAACCCCTTTTTATACGATAAGCAGCGACTACAAGGTTATGGGATAGAGACTTTGGAATGACCCTCCAATATCCCATATTTTAATTTCATCGAAATAGTGTGAAGGATAATCATAGATAAATGCAGGCAGATTGATATCGTGCCTTATTATAACGGAAAAAAGTGTTATAAAACCAAATGGTTGGAATATCAATTCTTGATAATTTAATGTTGTTTGGTTATTACTAGCTGTTTCTTATAAATATTCTTGCTTATTTTCATAAAAAGACTTATAAACCATAATATCAAAACTCTTATTTGACGGAGCTTATACGTAGGACGGTTAATTTTTAAATAGTTTTGTAGCTATTTTTGATAAAAATTACGTCAAATTACATAGTCAGCTTAGTAGGAGCCTATTAGCCCCGTGAATGTACCGATACTGGAGGATATTCAAGAAATGAACATTAATAATAACAGTATAAGTAGGTCAAAAGAATTATTTTAGAGAACAGATATTAAATAAATATTTGAAAAATAAAAATCCTTTTGAACATATACACGTCCGACCTGCCAAAGCCTGGTACAACAATAGCAACCTTCGCAGATGACATCTCGATGTTCACACAAGACGATAACCTTCACGAAGCAATTACCAAATTACAGACCGCAACAGGCAAACTTCTGACATGGTTCAAAACCTAGAACATCAGAATAAACCCTGATAAATGCCTAACCAAAGTCTTTACGCTAAGAAGGATCAACAATCCTCCCTGTATACAAATAGAGAACAATTAAATATCCTGGAACCCCGAAGATAGCGCTGGCAAATATCTGAGAATATATCTGGATACTCGCTTAAAGCAGAACATAAAACAGAAGCTTACTCAAAGCTGCTGCATTAGGCTAATACAACTATACTCACTGATTAACCACAAATCTATATTAAAAATAGATTGCGCATCACTACTCCACAAAATCCTAATTCGACCTCTTGTTCTGTATGGATCGCCGATCTGGTGCACCACCTCAAACACCAATATACTGAAAACAAAACTTTCAAAACAAGATTCTAAGAATTATAGTCAACGCACCATGGTATGCTAAAAATACCCAGATGCACAAAGAAGTCGGCATATTACCCATTGATCAGTATATCAGGAACTGTGCGGAAAAAGTTATCTCAAACGCGAGTATAGGTATGTAATGGTGCGGAATTCTATAAACTCTTCAAAACAAACATTCACCCAGGCTCAGAAAAAAACTACCCCAGGACCTAGTTCTAGCAAACCAAATACATAATTAAACAAAATGTAAACTCACTGCGCTTATTACTCAGTCGCACAATGTCATAATGTATATTCTAAGTTATTAATATGTCACAAAATATTTTACGCATGCCATGTATAACAAATGATTGTTGATCTGACAATAAACGATACCTAAAACATGAAGAAATAGTCTAACCAATAGTAAAACTATAACCCATAATTATATTCATTTTCGCAAGATCGTAGATCGTAGATTTTTAACAAAACATTAGGCACCCAGATGTTTGTGAAGTTAGTGCAACAACGTTAAAAGAAAGACAAAAAGTTTTACTACAAACTTTTAGCACAATGAAATGGCGTGTTTACTATTAGACACCAATAAGTCAAAGGACATTACAGATTTACCAATGGAAGCAAAAGTGACCATATCTACCAGCAAAATTTTGTATACCGTTTAGATAGTGGAGGACTGTCTAGCTTTGCGTAATCCCAGAACAGTTGATACACAATATTATAGTAAGATGTGAGTAGGCAAGTCAAACTTGTTTACAAAGCAAAACAAATGGTTATTTTGATTTAAATTCAATTCCTCTCCTAGACAACACCAAACTATGTGCAGTTTTATTATCATCATCATAAATCAATTCTTTGCGTCCATTGGTAGAGATAGGTCTTCTTCATTTTCGCCCATTTTTCTCTACTTTAGACTGCCTGAATCCAGTTGCCGGCTATTCCTCTGATATCATTCGTCTATCGTGTGGGTGGTCTTCCTCTGCTCATTCTTCGTCCATCTCTCATTCGTCATAGGGACACATCTCCGGCTCAGTTCCATTTCAGCTTCGCTATCTGTGTGTTATTCGTTCCTAAAATGATCTTTTAAGGACACGCTAAGCATCAATCTTTCTATTGTTCGCTGTGTTGTTCTAAGCTTTTTAGCCTTTACATAGGTTAATGTTAAAGTTTCGGCGCCATACGTCACAACCGGTAACATGCACTTATTGAAAATGTATCTTTTCAAAATATTGTCAGATCATCTTTGAAAACGTCCCAAAATCTTCCACGAGCAGCTCAAGTGTGGGTAAGTCTTAACTTCAATTTACATATTTAGTTGTCCCTGGAGATTTGTACTTTGTGCCAAATTTATCTGTTAGTTCTACTTCCGTATTGTCAATTTTTAAGTTCTCATTAAGGACTAATGTGGTCATACAGTTTGTCTTGGAGCTGTTTATTTTCAAGCCTACTTCATTGCATACCTCTTAAAGTTCTTTTAACTGACGAAATATCGTGTAGATTGTCTGACATTATATCTGCAAATCGAAGGTTGGTTAGGTTCTGCCCGACTGTGTTTACGACTTTTACTGCCCAATTTAGCTTTTTAAAGGCATATTCCGGTACTGCCGTAAACAACTTGTGGAGATCGTGTCTTTTGGCTAATTCCCCCTTCCAGTTGATATGAGTTTGGTGTTTTCGTGTAGTTTTACCGTTTTTTCTGCATTTTTGTATATGCATATTAACCTTTTGTACCGATAGTCGACACGGCATTCTTGCAGCGCTCCCATAGTTGCCTCAATCTTTGTTCATAGAGTTCATAGAGACTGGAACTAGCGGCATGTTGTGGTCAATAGATTTTTCAGTTATTGTTTGGACGCTTTGTAAATTGTCGTTGGTCCCAAATTCGGTACGAAAAGCGGCTCGCTTGTATTTGGTAAAGGTCTAATTTTTTTTCAAGTCTCGTAGATATGATCCTTGTAAATAGTTTGTATAGATAACTTAAAAGACTTATAGGTCTGTAGTCTTCTAGTTCAGCTATATCATCCTTGTTGTGAAGCAGTATCACAATAGCATTGTTGTTTGGTTCCTTTAATGCAAAATCTATTTTTTTAAGGTAATGTCTGTTGGTAAATTTTGATCATTGATTTATTATACCCTTTCTTGATGTTAAAGTGTCTGGCTCTAAATATAGAGCCGAATCTGCTTCTTTTTCACTTTTATATGGCAATTGATAGATTTGTTCAATATCTTTTCTTTGTTGGTGGTGACACCTTTTTCTTTGTTTTTAACTTTAATTATTCCTTTCTTTCCATTTCCGAGTAGCGTAGCACTTTCATGCTTTTGTTATCTTCTATGGTTTGTTTGATTTCCTTTGTTTTTATTTTCTGATATCTTT
Organism: Sinelater perroti; assembly: GCA_036346155.1. Lineage (NCBI taxonomy): Eukaryota > Metazoa > Arthropoda > Insecta > Coleoptera > Elateridae > Sinelater > Sinelater perroti. The sequence continues at coordinate 11,398,936 of JARFIY010000260.1, read as the reverse complement.
TTTAGCTCTTCAGTTTATCGTCGTTTGACTTCTTATGTCCCTTTTTCTGCATTAAATTCTTAATTTCTTGACACACTTTCTCTTCTCTTTCCGTTTTGAGACAGCGTTTGTTTTAACTTTCTAGTACTGTATTTATTATTTTTTCGTTTAAACTATTAATGTTTTCTTTCGAGTCGATATTTTCCAGCACTTTATTAATGTCTCGCTGAAATTTTTCATCCATGGTCTATTGATCTTCTTGTTTATTATGTTATATCGCGCAGAATAGTGTAACGCATTTGTGTATTATAATTCCGCTTCCTCCTATGGAACTCTCATATTTACCCGCACAATAGAAGCTATTACCAGATTTTAATTTTATTAGTTGTTTTTCTCTTCTTCTCACCTCATTAAATTTAATTACTACCCATTTCACGTTTTGTAGTTCGTGTTCAAGTTCCGTTAGGCGTGTTTCTGCTAATAATAGTCTTGTGTTGTAGGTTGCGATGTACCATTTCACAATATTAAAAGGGTGTTTTGAGGTTGTTAGCGAATCTTTGCCTCCTCCAGATTCCTTGAGGCAGCCCTTCTTGGAGGGTTGGGACTTGTGTTTGCCCGTCTGAGGACCATTCCTTTCGTTTTAAAAATCACCATATTCAGGGGGGAGGGAGTTGGCCGTAATCTTCTAGGCTGGCCAAGCGGGTTAGAAAATGAGGTAGGAAATAGGAAGAATTAAATTGGAGTAGTGAGCAGGGTCACTCCCCTGAAGTAGACCTATCTCTGGCAGGAGTATAGAGAGTGTCTAGCCGCTACCCGTGCAGTTTAGTAGACCAAAAATACAATGTAGACACACTGCAAAAAAATTTAAATACATACAGAAGTTTTCAGAAAGATAGCAAAATGTGAGCGCACGTACGCGCGTCTGTGTATCAAGAGAGAACATTTGAAAAAATGTAACAGTTATTTTGTTTTCTGTTTAAATAAAAATAAAGTATACATTTATATTTAAATATCGCCACCGTATTAATAATAGCCTACGATGCGGATTAAGAATCATCCCCTAATTGAAACTATTATGTAGAAAACTGTTTATTTAACTATTTATATTTGAAAATGAATCTACCTGCAAATACGAAAATTAAACCGAAAATGTTCTTTCTCAACATTATGAACTACAAAATAACTAACCCAATAAATGAATAAAAAAAGAAAAAATGTATACCACTTACATGTATATGAAATAATTCTATAAATAAATAGTTAGTTAGCGTTTGTTTTTACGGATATTTAATTTCAGTCTGTATTTAGCTTTCTACTTACCCTAAACATAATATTTAATGTTTATACATAGCTTTCTAAGCCTCACAGGCTATTTATACACTTTTGCTTTTAAAACTTCAACATCACATAATTTCCGCTGACAATGCACTTAGTTTTAAAAATAGAATATGTTAAGTAATCCAGACGGGCCAAATCGTCTATTTTTTATGCAAAAATGTAACATTAATTACTTATTTAAATACTGGGTGATCAATAGTACGCATCGGAAACTATTTGCTGCGCACATAGCTGACCGATTGTTAAAATTCAAAAAAAAAATTTTATTCAGCATAGTCTGAAGTTTAGCTTAACAAGTTTTCAAAATGTAAACCTTGACCAGCAACAAGATGGCGCAGTGTACTTTCAAAAGCCTCATTTACTGTTTGAGTAGCCAAAACTTTATTTTTTATGATTATTTTGAGATCTTCGAGTGTCTTTAAAGACTCATAGTAGACCCGATTCTTCAGGTATCCCCACAGAAAAAAGTCGCATTGATTCATGTCACGAAAATATCGTGACCAATTGATTCTATCACCAACAAAGCCAAGTCTAAGCCAATGACACGTGTTTTAAAATTATCCATAAGGGTCAAAAAAAACTTCCGTAGTGCAGTGAGGCCTCCCACCATCCTGCACATACCAGAAACCTGAGTATTTTGGCTCTTTGCTGCCAGTATAAACTCATCGAGCATCTGATAATTCTAAGAGTTGACATTGGTGTCAAAGAAATATGATCCAAGAATCTTTTTCCCTGGAATTGCACACCAGGCGCTCACTTTGCTGGATGGAGAGGCTTTACAATTTCAAGGTGAGGATTTTCGATTCCTCACAGGTACATGTTTTGCTTGTTAACAAAACTTTGCAAAATGAGTCTCATCACTAAACCAAATTTTCGAAACATCGATTGAACCATCTTCCACTTATTCAATCATCATTTAACCATACTGAAATCTTCTCTCGATATCATGCGGCTTCAGCGGCTGGTGGACTTGAATCTTGTACGGAAACATTTTCAAATGTTTTGTCAAGATAGTTTGGACACTCTCATAGCTAAACATTAAGTATATTCTCGCCGAATCGACAAACCTATCTGCCTCGAGATATCATAATTGCCATATTTCTTTCGAGTCGTCCTGTCAAAATCGACCAACACTGTGGGGACAGCGTGAAAATGATATCGATCCAGAAGTAGCATCGAAAGGGCTGGGGCGATTTACGTCGGTTTTCACTCTACCTCAAGAAGAAAGCTTGTATATTGTTAAGAGTTCCTGAAAACATTACTGGCCCGACTGAGTTTAAGTTTCGTTAAAATTTTATAATTTTTAAGGAATATATAAAGAACGCTGCCAGCCCCTGGTTGACGCTGATGCTGACGGACCCAGGTTCAATCGGTGTCTCTGATGCCTGGCTCTATCAGTCACAAAATAATTACCTGCGTTCATTCGAACAAGTAATGGCGGTCGTCTAATGCTTGCCACATCGCATCAGAGATAATGCGCAACGACGGGCAGAGAAAGGAACGTATGAGCCTTAACCTCTCAGTTCAGTCGTTTATGCTGTATACCTTATTATAATATACAAAGAACACAAGATTTCACCAAATGATATTTATAATGTTGATGAAACTGGTATTTTGACAGTTCCTAATAAACCATCAAAGTTCCTCGTACTTTGTGGGAAAAAACAAGTAGGGTGCTTGTCTTCCTCAGAGCGTGGTGTTCTAGTCACTATTGAAATGTGTATGAGTGTGGCTGGAAACTTCATGTTTGTCTTTCCACGAAAAAGAGTTGTTAGATGAGGCACCTCCCAGAGCATTTGCTTGCTACACGAGACAGAATGGATCAATAAAGATTCCTTTGTGAAGTGGTTTAGACGGTTCATACAATTTTCGAATCCCTTTGCAACCAAAAAGGTTTTATTGATATTAGATGGACACGAGTCCACACTAAGAGTCTAGAGCTTATTCAGTTAGCTCGCGACAACAATGTCATACTTTTGTGCTTTCCACCACACACCACGCACTGCCTTCAGCCAGTAGACGTTTCGTTTATGTGCCCCCTGAGCGCTTTTTATGAGCAAGAAGTGAGACAGTGGCTAATAAAACACCCAGGACGAGAAGTTAACATTTATCAATTTGGTGAACTCTGAAATGGAGCTTTTACTAGAGCAACAGTGATGCAAACTCCCATCAAAGGATTTCAAAAGACTGGAATTTTTTCTTTTGATAGGAATGCTATTCCAGAGCACATGTACCTCCGTCAAAAACAACAGCAAGACAATTGCTCATAAAAGCCGAGAAGCCCCGACCGACAAACCTATCTGATCTCCGAAAAGATCTCCAACCTTTTCGATATTTTGTGATATCACAGCAATAGATGGCCGGCTAGGGTTTACAAGTTAGTCTTAAATTTTTGAATTACCTTAAAAGTAGCGAAAGAAAATTTTTTGTCGTACGTTTGTACTCTGAAATTACAATTACTGTTTCTCGTCTGCTTATAGTTGGTTCAAAATTTTTGTTTTTATCTAAGAGAGACTTCTTAAAAGCCTGTCGGACTACGACACAACTTCTTCTAAAATCGTAAAATTTCTGCACAATAAACAGCCTTTCGTCTAAACCTAAGGATTCCATATTTACAATTGGATAGTCACGTGATCAATAGTTTTCTACAGAACTTTAATTAGCTAACTATTATGTATGATAGGAGGTGCTGATCTACCTTATCTCATTATTTTTAACAGACAAATACTTTACAACCCTCCTATTGATAATTAGGTTGAATTTAATTAAATTCAAACGCTCTCTTTGAATAAAAACATATGTTATTTATCATTTCGGTACACTAAAGACACCCAACATCAGTTTTACAGTATTGTAACGAACTCGGTTTATGTTCAATTATTTGTTTTCATAGGCTCATCTGCTCACTAATGCACCTCGATCACTACACATATTGTATCAAACGGCAACTTACTGTCTTCTTGAGCGTTTACACGATTAAATACTTACACATTTCAATTCTAGGACTATCGCAACTCTTCGAGTAGGTTTCAGTTATCTATCTTCACTTTCAGTCTTTTTAAGAGCATCACACTACCCCTTATTAAAACCGTTATGTTTTATGACAGGTATGATTTATGCCACTTTTGAAAAAATGTTAAGAAATTGCCAATATATATATATATATATATATATATATATATATATATACAGTTGGGCTGAAAAGTTCGTAGGCTAACATAGAAAAAAATTTTTTTTTGATAAAATTGGATTTTATTATTCAATATAATTGCCTTCGAGGGCGATACACCGATTATAGCGATCATACAATTTTTCTATACCATTTTTAAAATATATTTTGTCTTTAGCCTCAAAATAAGCTTCTGTTTCGGCAATTACCTCTTCATCGGCGCTAAATTTCTTTCCAGCGAGCATTCTCTTGAGGTCTGAGAACAGGAAAAAGTCACTGGGGGCCAGATCTGGAGAATACGGTGGATGCGGAAGCAATTCGTAGCCTAATTCATGCAATTTTGCCATCATTTTCATTGACTTGTGGCACGTTGCATTGTCTTGATGAAACAGCACTTTTCTTCTTCAAATGGGGCCGTTTTTCGTGATTTCGTCCTTCAAACGCTCCAACAACGCTTTGTAATAATCGCTATTGATGGTCTTGCCCTTTTCAAGGTGATCAATAAATACTGATGCCATAAACCTTGCTAGCCGATTATTGCGTCTTTCCACTCTTTGATTCGGTTCATCGCGTGCAGTCCACTCGGCTGACTGTCGATTTGACTCTGGAGTGTAGTGATGAAGCCATGTTTCATCCATTGTCATATATCGACGGAAAAATTCGTTATTATTACGGTTGAATATCGCTGAACATTGTTCTGAATCAACGACACGTTGAAACTTTTGCTGGATTGTGAGCTCGCGCGGCACTCACTTTGCACACAGTTTTGCATGTCCAAATATTCATGCAAGATATGTCCAACACTGTATTTTGATATCTTCAGAGTCTCAGCTATCTCGCTTAACTTCAATTTACGGTCATTCATAATCATTTTGTAAACTTTTTATGTTTTCGTCCGTTACAGCCTCTTTCGGGCGTCCACTGCGTGCATCGTCATCAGTGCTCATCTCGCCTTGTTTAAACTTGGAAAACCACTTCTCAACGGTTGATTTTCCTGGTGCACAGTCTAAATAATGCTTATCAAGCCTTGGTTTCAACGGTATTTTTTGCCAAAAGCAGTGTTTTATTAATACTCGAAATTCCTTTTATCCATTTTTTAAAATTAACAATAGTTGCTTCACTCAAAATACGATATCTCCTAAACTAATAGTCCGACAGTTGTCAAATTTATACACGAGTCTTTTGAAGGTTAGGGTTAACTAAAAAGCACATGGATTTAATACTACTAGCGCCGCTTATGTGTCAGCCTACGAACTTTTCAGCCCAACTGTTATATATACAGTTTTTTATATAAAGCTGTTGCTGCCTTCCCTCCTTTAACAAAGTTCTCCACTCTTGGCTGTTTTCCCAGTATCTCTCTTTTAATCGTCTTTTTTGAATACCTTCGCCCATGTCGTCCCTCTCTTTCTTTTCCCCATGGGCTCCATTCCGTGACTTTATTTATCCATATGTTTTCTGATGTTCTTACGTGGCCATACCATAATAGTTTTTTTTCTTCTATAAACCTAATTACGTCTGTTTTGGCTTGCATCCTTCTAATCTCGTTTGTTATTCTGTCCGTCTGGGTGAAACCACAGCATCTCCTCCAGTATTTCATTTCAGTTGTCTGTACTTTTCCTTTATTTTTCTTGTTAATGATCCATATTTCTGCGGTATATGTCATAATGCTTTTAACTATGGTCTCATATATCATTTTCTTTGTTTTTATTCGGATGTTTCATATTTCCGAGTGTAGTTGCCTGGCCTGTTCTTGTCTGGAGAAGTTTATTTTTGATTTTTTCCTCTGTTGTTATGTTCTTTGATATGGTAAATCCTAGATATTTGAATGTAGGTTTTTTAAAAATCAATTTCCATTTCATCTCTTCCGTATTCTTCATTAAGCTTTTTTATCTTGTAGCTAAGATCGCCTCCATTCCATAGTACGTTTCTAGGTACCGTGTCATAAACTTTTAAGAGGCCGATGAAGGCCAAACGAATATCTCTATTTTTTATTTCTTATATTTTGACAGTTGTTGTATAGCGTCAATGTGGTCTATACAGGATTTATCAGCTGCAAACCTAGCTCATTCTTCCCCTATTTTCCCTTTAATTTTTTTCCAGCTTATCTCTTATTATTCTGGATTAAATTCGCCCTACTGTTGCAATTACACTTATTTCGTTATAGTTTTCACATTTATTTCGTTTTCCCTTTTTTTAATTAGATGTCAAATATGCTCCCTTCTATTCTTTAGCGTTAATGACTTTCAAATAGCTGTTGAAGCATTTTCTATAATTTCTCTGTGCCGTAATAGACTAGTTCTGGTTTAATATTTCTTGGTTCCCCATATTTGTTGTTTTTTATTAAAATTATCGCTTTGGGAGTTTCTTCTAGTGTTATTTCTAGTATTTCGTTCTCTATATTTCTTATTTTTTCTTCTACACTTTTTCTAAACTCTAGCCTTTACTCTGTTGGTAAGTCTTTGTAGTATTTTATCAATTATTGGTCATCTATATATGATATATGTGCTTTTTCACTGCTATTTGTGCTCAATAATTTTACTATTATCCATGATTCGAAGCTTCTTGTCCCCTGATCTATGTTTGTGTATTCGTGTTCCCGCATTTCATTATTTTCTTTGCATATTGGTTTTCTAATCTCTTTATTTTTATTCTTATAATTCTGAAAATCTCCCTCGTCTTTAATATTTAACCATTTATGATGTAGGCATTTCTTATTCTTTAATTTCTCAAGAGAGGTTCCATTTATGTGCTCGATGCTTTCTTTTTATTTCTCCAAATGCTTCTTTCTCAGCTAGTTTTGTACATTCTTTAATGTGCTCGTATACCTTATTCACGTTATCCTCTTAGTTGAATTTTATTAATTTTTAATCAAGTCTTGCTTAATATAAATCTCTTATCGATTCATTCTATAATAAGTGAATTTTAAATTTATTTTCTTTATTTCTACTCTCTGTTGTCTTCTCGGTCTGTTTTGTCTCTTTGTTTTTCCACGAGAAATGTTTGCTTCTAACAATCTATGACTACTTCCGTGTTTCGTCTCTCGTTTAATTCTCTAAGCTTAATTTTAGTTTCTCTTTTTATTGTCATGTAATCAATTATAGATTTTAGGTTCTTTTCGGTTGTATCTATGTGTATTTGTAAATGTTTTTTCTGATGGTAAAAGATATTCGTAATTTTTACGACCTATTACCCTTTCTCCGTTGTTCACTATTTCTTCACCGTATCTTTCTACTGTGTCGTCCTTTTCTTTGCGTCCTGTTCTTCCATTCATATATCCATCAAGAATTAATTCCTCATTTTTGTTCACTTTCTTCACTCGTCTTGTAATGTTTCTAAAAACCTTTACTTTCCTATTATGGGACTGTTGTTCGTTCATATACGTCTAGTATGACTATCTTTCTTTCATACACTGTTAGATTCATTTTTATTATTTGTTCATTTATTAGTTCCCATGCTTTAATGTTCCTTTTGTATTTCTTTTTATCGGAATACTTATACCGGCTATGGCTCGCTCCTCTAGTTGTTAACATTACTCCAAATATATTGGATATCCCGATGTTTTCAGTTCCATTTCCTTTTTTCTTTGTCTCTTTATAATCAATATAGTTGAGTCTATCGTTTTAAATTCTTCTACACTTCTTCATCCCTATTTTTCCAACTTTGTGTATTCGACGTGGATAACTTGAGTTTTCTGTTTCCTTTTCTTTTTCTTTTTGTTTTTCGGTTAATTTTTACAATTGATTCCTCCCTTCGTATCCATTAGGACTTCCTCTTGTAGAGGTGTGGATTACCACCCGAGGATTGATATTAAAATTTTTCATCTTGCCATTCATCTCAAAACCTTCGTTTTTTACATGACTTGGGATGCTTAGGTCTAACGTCATAATCCTCTTTTATAAGGGCCTATATATTTAGCCGTCCACTCTGTTAATAGCGGCCTACGAAAGGTCAGACATTATTTTCCCTGTTTGTCCGCGGGAGGGTATTTGATTTTCTTCCTATCTCTCCTTATCTGGGAGGCATTTTCCAATCCACCACCTGTGGCTTTTCTAAGGGGGCTATTTCACGATTCACTCGATACCTTATTTACAATTTATCTACTAGAACCGTTCTCAAACTTCTACAACGTCTGCTTAATTCTAAACTGTATTCCTCTCATTTGGTCGTTCTAACAGTCGGCTTCTCTACATTGATAACGAGACCAGGCTCCATCAACGTCTTCAAGATTATCTATAGAAGACTATCATCAAAAATCTCTTGGTTCTTTCGTTCCAACACCAGCTTTAGCTTTCGTGAAAACCACCAGTCGGCAATCCATCGCAAATCACAGATATTTTCCTTTAATCGCAAATGATTGCCACATATCATTATGATTACAGCAGTCTTCTATTCTCTAACTTTTTAGTATCTTTTTCAAGCTTTTTGAACACTTTCGCTTTCTGTTTCAATTTTTTTCTAACAGCTCCAACGCGTTCTTTTGCATTTGCTTTAATTTATTCTTAGGTTTTTAGAATGTTATTCCACCCTCACCTTTATTTCTAAAAAAAACTTCGAACGCTTTGCATAAACTTTTGGGTTGTTTTTCTGCATGTATCTTTGCTTCTTATTGTTTTTTAAATTCTTCAATCAAACTTTTGGACTATACATCTATTTTTGCCTGTAATTTTTCTCCCAAGCTTCCAAAATTTTCGTCCAAAACTTCCTCCTAACTTCTCTTTTCAAATTTTAGAACATACTTTTAGGCTGATCTTTACTTATGAGAATTCTAAAACGTTCTTCAATTTTTATTTTTATTTTCTAGTCTGTTTTTGTTTCCCTATTAAATGTTCTTTGGTACTAATTTTTAATGCTTATATTTCCTTTCAGCTCTCCTCTCAAATTCTGCATTAATGTATTTATATCCACGGTTTTGAATATATGCGTGCCTGGATTCGTTCTCATCTTCGTTGATCAGGTCCTGTCGCAACACCTATTTCTTTCCTTTTTAAACTTGATTCACATCAACATTATGATTTATTAAAATTATTCTTTGAGACTTTATAGTTCGCTGATATTACACATTTATTTATCTATAATTTTGTTTATAGTTAACCATTACTGTAGTCTTGGTCGTTTCTTGTACGAGTATTTAAGCACTCGAAACGTTATTTCAGAACTCTCAAGTATAGTTATTTCAATACTCAAAAGCAATTTGTTAGAAGTATAAGTATTGTATTATAGTAAAAGCCTCAAATAAGGTAACTATACAACTTATGACAAAGTTAAAGCGTTAAAGAAGCAAAGTTAATAGATGCTAGTATAAAACTATAAAATAAGTTTTTTAATAGAGTTTACGCTATAAATTTTGGTAAATTATAACGTCACTATGCTTATAAAAAGGATGCCTTCATCAACCCCCCATTAATTTGGGTAATATAGCAGCGGATTGAAATAAATAAGCTGGATTTACTTTTTCTTCTGATCAATAGCATTAATCTCAACCTAGTGTGCCGAAGAATTTAAAATATAAGCTTATATGAAAATAAACCCTAATGTAGAATGGCTAAAATGTATCTCCCTATGAATTCACTGCAGTATTTTATGAAAATATACTTCTTTTTCTTCTTAAGGTGTATTGACACTCCTGATAAATCTTCTAAATTGATATTAAACTTCAGTTTGCTATTACTATCGAACATGATTTTTATGTATCTTTCCCGCTTTTACTGAGGTTTTCCGTATCTGTTATAGCTTGGTTGTTGATCGTTATTTTTGAGATGTTTGTTTTCCTAAATGTATTTGTCTCTTTTAGTTTTTTTTCTGGAAATTACAAAATCATGTTTCCTATTTAGTTCTTCTTGCATTATTTTATTATTCCCGTATTTTTGCCCGTATGTTTCGATCTAATTGTCTATACTTTTTCCCATTTCCTTTTGTAAGTCTTTTTTCCCGTCATGTCAACTAGTACTTCTTTCGTGGCTTCTTGTTTGTAGAGGAAAATACAATATAATAAAAATGATAAGTAGTTATAGAAAATTAGAGACCATATGCAAGCTAAAATTAAGGTATGGTTTTGTTGTACACCACCAGGTTTTAACACTAAATAAAAATAGTAATAAGTGATTGTAAGTTTTTTGTATCTGGTTTAGTGCAACATTAAAACAACAATCTGTAAATGACTAGAAGTTATTGAAAAACAAAAATGCTATACGTGAAAAAACATCGAGTTTTCCTTACATTTTATACATAATGAGGGATATTTTTATTGCAGTGATGTCTTTGCAGCATATTTTTGTTTCAAAAATAAATATACATTTTAGCATACCTGCTGTGTTGTGCTAGAATTAGAAAATATGTAATTCAAAAATTAAAAGGAGTTTGTCACTTTCGGTTTAAGTGCAAATATTATTATAAGTTTAATTATGTTCTTATCCATAATATTGACACACCAAAGTTAAACACTTTATCTGTTAAGTCAATAAAATAATTAGCCTGATATGAATGACATCCTGTATATATACAATAACAAAGATTAAATTATGATAGAATAACGGCCATCCATAAAATAAACTAAGGATATCGTGTTTCTTAATGATACTCTGAGATATAAATAGTATTTCATTTATTGATTCCTTGAAAAACAGCATTCAATAAATAGTCAGCAATTGTAATTTTAAGCTTTGCAGTTTTACATTAAAATTAGTTTTCATTAGCGTCTTTACATAAAAAGTAAAACATCAACTTAAAATAGTTTTAATTAAAAATTTCTCAAGCTAATGTGAATAAAAGCTAATACAAGAATAATAAAACTTGTAACTGTATCCTCCATTTCTAATTAACAAAGTCCTAAATGACAATAAATTTTAACTGATAATCAACTCTTTCTAACCAACAATTTTTGTGGTGGATTAAAAATACGTAATAGAATATCCAAAAGATTTACCTTCTTTCAAGCAGCATATTTTAGGTGCTTTTTTCATCATTCAAAAATATTTTATATCTTTTCAACTACCATTTTTGATTAGAAAGTTTTGTAATGAAAGTAAAAAATCATCGTATACATTTTTTTAAGGTAAGGGAAACAGGCAAACTACCAAAAGTCCCGTTTGAACAAAGTTTCCAAAAAGTCAGTCTCATATAGTTTATTAATTGAGATGGCGGTTAATACAAATAAAGAATATTACAATAAGTGTCAGGCTGTTCATTGCTTGTATCTGAAAAGCATGTTAGCAAATGATGTCCATATTGATATGAAAACCACAGTGAGAGGCGACCTATTGTCATATAGGTACACTCATCAAGGGGTGGGTTACGGCATTTAAAGTAGATACAAATCAAAAAACTGTGATCAACAATAAAAGTCTGGCGCTTATTTAGCATAATGAAGCACGTGTCAATATCAGTAAAACGAGTCCATATGATTATATGCCAGTCTGTACATGAGCAACATTTCTGCGTACAGGATCTCTCGAGCACACCTGAAGCATATTTACAAGCATTTCATGTCATTTCTAATAACTTGCTAAAAACAATTAAGAAATAAGAGTTTTGGACTAGTAAACTTTCAGTTCCAGCTTTTCCCTTATTTGCGTATACATAGCAAGTAATTTTGATAGACAATTAAAATTGTAACTTTTTATTGATTCATAAGTATACAATATAGGATTACGTATGGAATAAAATACCGAGTAAATGGCCTCCAGTAAGTGGCTTTGCTGACACATGCGCACTCTTTTGTTGAAAATTTCCATAACCGTTTTGCATAAATGTGGCTGAATATCGTTGATACAGCTTTTAATTTCCTCCTTAAAGGCGTAAGTAGTTGTGGGTTTGTTGACATAGACCTTGGACTTCAAAAAAAACCCAAAGAAAGAAGTCCAACGCTGTTAAATCTGATCTGGGCGGCCAACTCTGATCACCAAAACGGGAAATTATAAGACCAGGAAATTACTGATGCAGTAATTGAATTGTTTCGTGGGCTCTATGGCATGTGGCACTATCTTGTTGACACCTCATGTCGTTTACATCCATATCTTGCAATTTAGGCACAAAAACTGGATTATCATGTCGTGATAGCAAGTACCAGTAACTGTTATTGCCTGAATAGCCACATTTTCGAATAAGAATGCGACAATTTTGACGATTAGTGAAGCCCTTAAGATGAAAATGAGCCTTATCGCTAAAAATAATTTTGTCCAAAAAATTAGCGTCCACTTGTTGTTCCATAATCCATTCAACAAAGTCTTTTCTCTGTGCGTGGTCAGCAGGCTTCAGTTCTTGAGTCAATTGAACTTTGTAAGCATAAAGATGCAAATCCTTCGTGAGAATACGCTATAGAGAACTCGAAATGTCCAAATCTTGACCACGGTGCCGAATTGATGTTCCTGGACTCTCAGCAACAATCTCACGAATTGCTTCAATGTTTTGTGTTGAACGACTTGTTGAAAGGCGGCTAGAATGTCTATTGTCAATGATTGATCCAGTTTCCCTAAATTTCTAAATTAATCTCTGTACAGTTGATAAATTAAATCACTACTCCGACCATAGTTTGTAAGTTTTATTATTTTTAAAATATTGCTCAACAATGAAAATGCGTTGTTCTTTCGTATGGTGCTCTATTTTTAAAAACCCTCAACTGTCAGCTGTCACGCTGTCTTTTTCTTCGTTGGCAACACTTTACCGCACCAATGGCGCGAAATTCAAATTTTGCGTGAATTTTGGGACACCCAATATAATATTACTTGTTTTGTTACAGAGACTAATAATCCTAACAATGTAATCTTATATTATCAAAAATAAGTTTTGAGCACAGAGTGGGATAAAACTTTCTTCTCTTTGCAGATTAAATAAAAAAAAAAAGGTAGAAGGTATCAAAATTTACTTCTGTAGGCTAAAACTACATAACTGAAAGTTTTATTTTAATGTGTTTTAAAAATGATGTCGGCTAAATAGTGCCCCTCATTTAATGTTAAACAATGTTAAAGTCGCATTCTGAAGTTCTTCATTACTCTGTTTAACATACGACTTATTACTTAACCTATTCTATTTCGTCGAGTTTAAGGGGTTCTAGGGTGATACTTGTAGACCTTAGTTTTGAGATACGCCCTTAGGAAGAAGTTACATGAGGCGAGATTGGGTTAGTGGACTGGCCAAGTGACGTCACCGCGTTGAGAGATTAGGTGCCCAGAAAATATCACCAGCAGAATTTGAAGTGAAGCTCTTGCTGTGTGGGTAGTGGCTTCATTTTGTTGGAACCAAACGTTTTCCGATTAGAGGGTTCATATTCGATACGAAAAACTGTCGAATCGAAAAAACGTATCGGCTAGAAGTAACGGTATGACATTTGCGTCCTCCCTTAAAAATGTAAGGGCCAATGACACAAACATTATCTTTTGTGTATTATGACTATAATCACATAAATTTTGTTTGTTAATACATCCAAACAAGTGAAAAAAATTCTAAGTAAAAATAACTATGTCATATGGCACGTTTTACTAAAATGTTTTCAGGCATTTTCATTCAATGTTTATCAATAAAATTTGGAATTTTCCTGTACAACATCTATCGTGTTGGGCGAAGACGAAGGTCTGTATGTAAAATTTGCTGAATAGTACAACTTCAAAATAGAATATATTACTGCTTCGATATTCGAAGTTTTCCTCTTCCCCGTTACATTACGGTAGCAATATTTATGTAATTCCCTATCTATGATAAAATCAGTTTTCGATCGGAAACAAAGGATCCAGGCGCATTCGAAAAACACGTTATGGGAGACCAACAGGGTCATTGTTCTGAATGTACGGGTCGACAGAAAAAGCTCTCTGTTTGCTCGACCACGACATGTTGGCTAGGTAAAGTTCTTGACTACCTGCGACTAATTAAATTACTTTCCCCACCCTCAGAGCATTCTCCGACTCATAACCTTTCTTTAAAAATGGGGGAAGGTAGAATGAGTTTTAACCCACCCTGTATTTAATTATGTATTAACTCAAGATATTTGTACGGATGCCTGAACAAAAAGACACCGAAAACTGTATTCGTACACTAAAAAAGGTATATATAATTTTTCATAGAAATTTTTGTCTTCTAAATGTGTCTATCATTCTACAGAGAAAATTTCATTCACTGTAATATTATTCCAATAGATATTAAAATATTTGCAAAGTAATAAATGTTTTTGTGTTGCGGCGTAATATTCTATAATTTGTCGTGTATCTTCGGCTATGCACAGAATTGCTAAATATATTTTTGCACTATTTTTTAGCACTATTTTTGTTTCTCAAATAAAAAGTAATACAAAATTTCATCATGTACACCAAAAATATAACTGCGTTACTAGTATCTCAAAAGGTATCTAAAGAATTAAGTATTTGTAGGGCTTAAAGCACTTAACGGCATAGTTTTACGTTCACAAACGTTTTTTGGCCATTAAAAGAATGAGCTACGTGCTTTGGTATTTTATTAGCCACGATGTGAGACTAAAGTTCGTTTCTTCTTAATATAGTAAAATAAACTAGAGGTTACAATCAGTGTTTAAATTATTAAATATGCAGAATAACAGTAATGACAATTCACAATCCGCATTTTAAGAATTTTTACAATCTTGATATTTATTTATATCACAAACAAGTAATTTCTAAAATATATTTTATAGTGTACCGCACTAGGAAATATATTTATTTAAAACAGGTAGCTAAAACTACTAAATTAACGACGTTTGCATTGCCTCTCTTATTTTTATATCTTGACATGATAACAAAAAACGTGATAAAAGAAAATATTCCATTATGATTTTTATTTTATTTTATTTACTATCATGCTTTTATGTTCTAGTTCTTCTGCTTCATATGCTACTTTGTGTATTATTTTGTGCCCAAACCATGTATTTCTATTAGTAGTTGGTTAGTTATGCAGTAGTCTATCATTCTCTCGCCATTTTCATTTACTTCACCTTCTAGACCATGACCTCCCATTGTTCCGTGTCCTTGTTCTATGTTATTTCCTATATGGGCATTCCAATCCCCTATAATAAGTACGTGTCTATTTTCGTTTTGTATTTTCTCTATGGATCTTTGCAGGTCTCCATAGAAGGATTCTTTATCTTGTACGGTGGCGTTTTGCGTGGGTGCATATATTTGGATTATTCCGAATTTATGGAATTTATGGCTTCCCATTTGGTTACTTTTGGCTCTATTATCTCTTTGCTGAGGAGTATTCCTACCCCTTCTGTTGTTCTGTTTCCGACTGTAAAAGTATGATAGACTACATCACATACACGAGAAGTATGAGATATGCAGTGAATGATGTAAAGGTAATAAGAGGGGCGGAGCTAAATACTAAACACAGACTGGTGATCGTCGACACAAATATTAGAAAATCGCTTAAAGAACGAACGAAGAGCTATACAAAGATCAAACTGGAAACACTAGAACACCCAGAAAAAATACAAGAACATGAAAACAAACTAACTGGAAATCTAAACAATTTGGAAATACAAGAAGCCGAAGAAGAATTCAGTGGACTATAAACAAACGATGGAAGGCTTTTAAAGATACACTAACAAAAACAGCAAAGGAAGTCTGTGGAGAAAAAGAAATAAAACAAGACCCAGCACATAAACGAACAAAATCGTGGAACGAAGAAGTCAAGAACAAAATCAATAACAAAAAAGAAGCCTGGAAGAAATATATAATAAATAAAACTGAACAAAATAGAAGATACTACCTAGTAAAACGAAACGAAGCAAAGGAAGCGGTAAAACAAGCAAAGAAAGACACATGGGAGGAATTCAGTAGAAAGATAGAAGACAACTATATAGAAAACCAGAGACAATTTTGGAATATAGTTAAGCGCCTTAGGGAAACAGAGCACCAAAAGTGCGGAATATTAAGGATGAGACAGGAATGCTACAAACAAGAACGGAAGAAATACTGAAAACATGGAAAGACCACTACACAAAAGATTTAAAGAAGAAGAAACAGAAATACAGAGAGAAGAACAACCTCAAGAAGGAAATGATAATCAAGACACGAAGAAATAGCAGAAGAAGAAATAATAGAAGCCCTGAAGAAAACAAAAATGGTAAGGCAGCAGGAGAAGATAACATAGCTCCAGAAATGCTGAAAAAAGGCGGCCCGACCGTAATTAAATGGATGAAAGAGCACAACAACCATGGAACACAGAACAGATCCCGAAGGACTGGGAAAATAACATAATAATACCCATTCATAAAAAGGGAGACACCACAAATACAGACAACTATAGGTCTATATGCTTATCCTCAGTAGCGCTAAAAATATACACAAGAATAGTTGAAAAGAGACTAAGAAATGAAACAGAAGACAAACTAGAAGAAGAACAAACTGCGTTTAGATCAGGAAGACAAACGCAAGACTATATATACACAGTAAGAACCATAATTGAAAAGCTATTAGAGAAGAAAAAAGACATCTACCTACTCTTCCTAGACCTAAAAGGAGCCTTTGACCAGGTACCACACAGATACATCTGGAAAGCATTGGAAGAACTAGAAGTAAGCCCAAAACTGCGGAGAATAATAAGGAACATGAATAGTAAAGTAATTGGAAAAACAAGATTAAATAACCAAGTATCGGAAGAATTTAAAATGGAAAGGGGTATCAAACAAGGTGACAGCCTAAGCCCGCTCCTATTCGTGATATACATGGACTACATAAACAAAAAATGCAAATTAGAAACAAGAAACACCCGCATAGGATACCATAACATAAACCAGTAATGACACAAGACCTAATATATGTCGACGACATATTACTCATGGCAAGGAACAAAAATCAACTACAACAAAACATAAACATATGGAAAAACACCTGGAAGAAAATGGAATGACCATTAATATAAAAAAAATAAAAGTAATGCATGTCACAAAACAGGAAAACGAAGAAGAAATAGATATACAAATAGACGGGAAACAGATACAAACAGTACAAACATACGAATACCTAGGAGTGCCAATCAGTAAGGATGGAAGAATAGACCAAGAAATAAAACACAGAATAAACAAAGGAAATAGGATATAGTATCAAGTAAACAACACATTGATAGGGAAAAAAGAAATAGGTATAAAAGCAAAAATGCACTCATATAAAACAATATATACCCCTACACTTCTGTACGCTTCCGAGACATGGGCGATAACAGACAAACATAAATCCAAAATAACAACCGCAGAGATGAGGTATCTAAGGCGGATAGTGGGCAAAGCAAGAAGATATAGGGTCCGTAACAGATCCATAAGAGACTAACTAGAAATCACACCGTTGGTAGAAGAAATAAAAACCAAACAGCTACAATGGTATGGACACCTGGTCAGAATGAGCAATGAACGATACCCAAAAACTGATTTTGAAATGAGATGTGATGGAAGGAGAGATAGAGGAAGACGAATCAGCAAGAGAAAGAGGACAGACCCTAACACAAATCCGAAGCCTTGCAAGGGATAGACACTCATTTAAACAATGGCTCAAAACCCCGACACCGTGAGGTACAATGGGAGAAGAGAAAGAAAGAAAGAAAGAATTTTATTTTATTTGTATAATTAAATTACATATTTTTTCTCCAATCTTTCAAATTAAACTTTGAAGTTGAAAAATTCTTTATCATATCACATTGTCAACAATGTCATAGAATAACAAACTTTCAGTCTGTAAATAATCATATACCATATTGACAAATTAGTGTCTATACAAATTTAGAAGTTATGCCTGTATATCCTGTCTTTATTTTATACATAATTGCGATGCAATATTTACATTTGCTATATATGGTCTTGATTGCGAATTACAATTTTGCAGTTAACAGAACAATTTACCCAAATTTTGTCAGGAGAAATAAAGCTTAATGTTTATGATGAAATTTATGAGTACAAAACGTGAGTCACTGCCAATCTTATTAGCCAGTTTAATTCTTTGCAAAAATGGGGATTTGAATCTGCGTCAAGTTTGATGGTACGCATGTAGAAACTTATAATTGAACATTCCGAAATCAAAGTGTAGTAGCAGTAAAGTAGTTAAAGTAGCGCTGACCGTTTTCTTTTATTGCGTTTAGGTACATCATGAATGTGAGTCAATGTTAAAACGTTACCAAATAGTACTACTTAAAAATCTTATGTTATCGCCGTGATGCCATGTAGTGCAAGAAGAGTAGGAACTTGGTGGTTGCATAGTAACAACGAATCGCTTCGTTTCTTGCGTCTGGTTTAGAATTTTTTAGTGAAATACAATATAGTATTCTTACGCCTATTGTTTAAATTAAAAAATTTTGTCATATGACATGTCAAATACAATAACAAACTGATTTTTTTGAAAATAGCCTATAAAACGTGCTTCCTAAGACTGATATTAGAAACGCACAACATCTTAAGGAGGCCCTTAGGTACTTAATTAGGATTTCAGCTTTTCAGGTAAACATACTATGCCTTTTTTTATATACTTTTGGGTAGCTATACTTTGATATCAATTTAAGGCTTCTTCAATCATTAAAATTTGAATATTTTGGGTTTTGAAACACAAATAAAAAAAATTTTTGCCTTTACATTATCTTCTGATGTGATCAGAAATTCTTTTGTGGTCACACAGTAATTGGTAACGCCTCACTAAAATAGCGTACAATCTTATTGTCATGACCTTGCTCTTGTTGAAACACAACTATAAGATCACGACTGCTTATCTCAGTTTCCTAGTAGATGCTGAAGTAAATGAATGTATTTTCACAAAACGGTATCTATTCGTATGGTTTCTTGTTTCTTATAAGTTAAAAAAAAAGTGTTAAGAGGTATATAGTCTAAAAAATGTTTATAACCAATGCGAATTAAGTTACGTCTGGAATGGTGCACACCAACTGAACTAGTTAATTGTTTAATACTTTGGCGTACTTGAAATAGTTATTTTATAAAAATAGCTCTAGGATACAAATATTTGTTATTATTCATAGAATGCACTCCAACCCTCTACTTTTTGTAGCTCTTCTGTAACCCTTGTACCCTTTGAAGTGCAACTTTGTGGAAGTTTTTTAAGTTTGCGAATTATTTTATAGCGATAATTCTAATGTAAATGTATGCAATGCGCCTTAGTTTGCTTATAACAATCGCCCATATATTTCTAGCTCCTTTTACAACTACTGTACTTTTAAAAATGTATAAAAAGAAAGTTGGAATGCTTTTAAATGCGTTGTAGATGCAGTACATAGGTTATTAAAATAACGGAAGCTTGCCCTAAAATCATCATTTAAAAAAAATTGATAGCTTGCTAAGAATGTTGAAAAATGTCAAATTCTAAAAGATTATAAGAAGTGCAGAAGTTGCAGACAAGCGTAATAGCAAACATGAATAGATAATAAAAATAGTTCAGCAAACATTTTATTAATATACAAAACTAAATGGTTCACTACATAACATGAAACTACTATAAAATATTTCCAACTGCATATGCTGTTTAATATGATTTTCGTATGCCGCCCCCAAAATTTTGGATAGCTTGAAATACCATTGAAAGCATTTTGAGTTGGAGAAGTATTTCGGCATTAAAATATTATAAATAAAGAACGGCATTTATTATTATATAAAATGCCGTTCTTCAGATTAATTTTTCGTCATGCTCCTGCATCAAGTCGGTTTTAAAACCAAGTTGTGCGGAATAATAATTATCGAAGCTAGGCGGCGACTTTAATATGTAAATTTCAACATCCTCTTTACAGTGCTAATGCTATTCAGCACGAACATTTACTCCGGGGTAGAAATATTCTTTGCTGATACCACCATATATCGCCGTATCAGACATCAATAAAGGTATGCCGCAATTAAGGCTAATATTTATTTTTTTCAGTGAAGAAGCTCTTAAATCTTTATTGATCAAGAACTGTTCTAATATATTGCATGCACCTGTTATGACTGCAGCTGCCGTCGCCCCTGCCAATTTGGAATAGTTTAAAAGACCGTTGACCACGATTCGCGGTGCTCGTTTCTGGTAAATCCCTATCGTCAGCATTGCTCCCTTAGGTCTTTTCTAGACCCTTCAAACCGGGGATGACAAATTTGTGACATGCTTAATTTATATTTTTGCTTTTACACCTTTTTTATCATATTTTTTATAAAGCGATATGGACGGCTCTTATTAATCGCCGAATTTAAAAAACTTTGTTTCGCGGTCGAAAACTCTGATACTTTGGCAGATATCTAAGTATGCAAGAGAAACTAAAATTCTTTTATTGCTTCAAACATCTTTTGCGACGAGTCCTAAGCAAACGCTTGGTTCTAAAACACAAGACACTATTAAAATAGTTTTTCGCTAAACAAATAAGATGTTTCCCCTAGAGAAAACCACAGAATTAGCCGCCGCAGCAACAGCAAAGCCTATTACTTTTATTAAAATGATAGGCAGTTAATCTACATCAGAAGTACAGTAGTTCAAGTACATATCAATGTCTAGTATCTGTTGACAAGTTTGTATTAGATGATTTTGACCAGGGTGTATTGAGGAAAACAATGCATCAGTATAATGTAGATTATAATGTAGATCACAGGATCCCTACATTAAAAATATTGATTAAAAATAAAATGTAACACTGGTTACGCAAGTAGAAAATATTTATTTAACTTAGGTTTCGTTACAAACATAACGGAAGTTATTAATAAAAAGAAATTATGCATGGCGTAATCAGTATTTAAAGATATTGAAAAAATAAAGCTCTGGGTGACAACAGAGATCCAGTAATATAACATATTTAGATGAAATTTATATTCATCCTTCTTATAATGTTAATAAATACGACACAGAACCTGGTGTTTATACATCTGAACGAGCTGGTCAAAGGCATATTATATTCACTATAAATCAACGAGTAAATCTGGTAATTATCATAATGACATGTATTACATGTATGCAGTGGCCAGAAACACATTTAATTCCTAACCTACCTTTAAATAGGATAATTATTTTGGATGATGCACTGTACCACAGTGTTCAACCCAACAAACCTTCAACACACAATAGGGGTGAAAAAGCAATGTGCTTGTGGCTAGAAACAACAAAAAATGATGAATAAAAAAATATGATGTCAAGAAATTATTAAGTAACTAAAGAGGAAATTTGCTACATATGAATAACGTGTTGCAGTACAACAGCAATATCGAGCAATTGCCAAGAAACGCATTTAAAGGTATTACTAAAGAAAATTGAAAAAGTGTGTGTAATCACGTCAAAAATCTTGCCGAAGGTATGCAATAATAAATTATTTAAATTATGTACTTCCAACCTTCAATTTTATAGTAAATATAAAATCTTCAGGTGAAAGTTATGAGTGACCAAAGAATGACAGTGGAAGTTCAAGTGATGAAAAGTAGTTAATTCCAACTAACTAAGTATAGGTTACACATAAGGATTTTGTATGCAGCAGAAGTCAGTTTTGTTTTTGTAATTTTGCCATTGAATCATAAGTCTTTGTGCTTATATGCAATATAAAGGGTTTTCCAATAAGAATGATATAATTTTAAAATGAAATGTCAACCATGCTTAAAATGATATAACTAGTTGCCATTTGTGTTTAGTATACTCTATGACAAAATACACGTTACAGGAACTTTTGGATATTGTCCAAAATTGTTTTGCAAAAACTCAACGTGCCCTTTGTGAAACCTATGATTTACATAATCATTTATCTGTGCTTGCTATACGTCGAATTGTTAGAAAATTTTATTTTGCGAAAATTCCAAGACGTCGAAACGCAAGAAGTATAGAGAACATTGATGCTATAAGAGTTAGCGTTGCAGGGGTTCCAAATTTACCGATTCCTCGTCGTGCTCAAGAATTAGGGCTTAGAAGAATGACAACTTGGTGTGTTTTGCGGAAAGATTTGGGTTTACACCCATATAAGATTGTATTGACCCAAGAACGCAACCATTGAACCATCGTAACCGCGATGATTTTGCTGCTTAAGCTTTAGAGCAACTTGAAGCGGATTTTTTTAGCCACAATTATTTTCTCAAATGAAGCTCATTTCTGGTTAAGTGGATGTTAACACAGCATCTATAAAAGACTTACAAAAGACCCTTGCATTCGCAAAAAGTCACTGTATGGTGTGGTTTATGATATGGTGGCATCATGGGGCCAGTTTCTTTCAAAACGAAGTAAAAGGTGCAGTTACAGCGACTGGTGAGCGGTACCGGTTGATAACAGATTTTTTGTAGATAAAAATTTAGATTAAATTGATTTGGAGGACATGCGATTCCAACAAGACATATTGCTAAACTTAACGTATTGCAAACAAGGTTTGACAAAAAGGATAATTTTAAGAAATACAACTGTTAATTGTCCTCCAATAAATTGTTATCTAACTCCTTTAGATTACTTTTTGTAGTTATTTGAAATCTATAGTCTGTACAAACAAACCATGAAACTCTTAATACATTAAGATTGGACATTAAATGCTGCATTCGTGACATTAAACCCGAGTTATTGCACGAATTCATCGAAAATTGGGTTCATCAAATTTGCCATGTGCACGAAGTCGAGGCGGACATTTAAATAATGTATTATTCAAAATATAATGTAATTGGGTATGCTTCAAAATAATATGAACAGTTTGGTTATATTGAAATAGGTTTTATTTTATTTTATTTTAAAAGCATATTGTTCTTATTGGAAAACCCTTTATAATACTATTTTATAATTTTAAAAAACAAATATTGTTGTAGGTATGTTGTAACTCTGTCGGTTAGAACGGGAAACTACAATTGATGTAGCTTCACAAACCTATCGCCTGTTCGAAGCCAAGAAAAGAAGAAGGAGAGAAAAAACCTGGACTCAGCTGGCTCGACTAACAGCGCCCAGTAAGGGCTCCAAACTAAAGTTAGGTTAATAGGTGGCAAGACAAAAACACAAAAAGAAGTGCTATCAAATAGTAAGCGCAAAATGGAAACACCATGCAGAAATAAACGAAAAATGACTTCATAGTCCATTCCCAACAAACATTTTGAAACATAAAATGTCTTTTTCTGTTAAATTCAAATTCGGAAGTAAAACAATCCCTCAATCTGGAGGGAAAATATGAAAAGATAAAACAAACAAATATTAACATTAAAAGAATATTCCAGTAGAACGCCCGAACTCTACTAAAATTCAAAAAATTAGAAAATTCTAAAATAGAAATAAAAAGATGAATATAGATATAATGGGCATTTGTAAAATGAAATAGTCACAAGAAGGCAACTTCTTTAGCGAGAACATAAGAATAATACACACAAGGGCAACAGCCGAAGAAAGTGGAGGAGTAGGAGTGATGAAGAGTAAGGACTTCGGAAACAGAGTGATAGTCTCTAGACAATACAACGAGAGGTTATTAACAGTAACACTAAAAACAAAACTAGTAAATACAACGATAATAGGAGTGTACATGGCAACAACAGACCACGAAGATGCAGAAGTAGAGAAACAAAATGACGAATAACTTAAAAGGAAGAGAAATTGTCATTCTACTAGGAGATTGTAATATAATACCGTTGTAGATGATCAAGAAGAAGAGAACATGGTAGGATAGTACGGACTGGAAAAAAGAATCAAGAGAGGCGAGAGACATATTTCTGTACTTAGCTTAAACTAACAATTAGTAATTTTTTTGAAGACCACCCGCAAGAAGGTTTACATGAAGGATGCCAGGTGAAGTAGAGCGATACCAAATTTATTATGCAATAGTCAAAAAAAAATACAAGGAACGTTAAAGATAGCAGAAACTATTCTAGTCCGAACATTGACAATGACCATAATGTGGTCATGATAAAATGTAAGCTAAAACACAAATAGTTTAAAAAAGGAACAAACAATTAGAACATAGAAATACTGCAAGACAACCAAACAACACTAGAAAAGTTCCAAACAAAGATAAATGAAAGTAAAATACAAATGAAACCTGGGAAGACATAACATAATGAAAGCAATGAACGAAATGATAGGAAAAGTAAATCAAAACCTGCGAAAGCCGTAGATTATACAACAAAAAGAGTTGTAGGGAGGGAGGGAGATAGAGAGAGGGGAGAGAGAGAGAGAGAGAGAGAGAGAGAGAGAGAGTTATATTGTTCGTTCTGTAAGATAATTTCACTTCAAACTGTATTGCGAATAATTTATGATGTATCTATTGTATGTAACCTATTTTTGTGATACATAAACGTTTTCAATAATTTAAATAGCTAATTCTGTTATTTTTATGGAAATATTTTAAAATGTTTTTTAATTTTAAATTTATTTTGAACCTAACTGTATTATTAGATTATTTAAACTTGAAATGCTACCATGCACGTTCATACAGGGCTCCAAAATGCTTAGTTTTACTATATGAAAAAACAGCTAATGAGTATTGTTAAAACGGATTGCAATTTTTGTGAAAATTTTGCGGAGAAAACTGTGGTCCAAATAGCGCATCAAATGAATCAATGGTACAAAGAGTAATTACAAACTTTGATAAAACTAGATGGGTAATGAAAATATTACCATAGTCAAAGTGTCGCTGTTAATTCGCAAACATCGACTCGGCATCGTGCACAACATTTGAACATTTTGAGAAGCTCCCTTCAGCAAATACTCACTAAAGACCTATACCTTCACGTGTATCACATTCAAGTAACGCAAGAGATTAAGCTTGTTGGCCATTCTCAACATCGAAATTTTGACAGTTGGTTTTTAGGTCAAATTCGGTTTAGCCAAAAAATCATCTTTAGCGATGAGGCGTATTTTCAACTCTACAAGTTCGTAAACATACATAATTGTCATATCTTGATTTTAGAAAATCAACAAGTCATTGTTTAGTGTTTCATTTCGGACAGGTGTCGTGATAACCTTATCGTTACCGTTACATAATAACACAGTTTTTGACATCAACTGAAAAACATTCATGTAGAATAAATGTGGTACCAGCAGAACGGCGCGCTTTTCATACAGCTCCAGCTACGTTAAAATACTTTGTAACTTTTCCGGAAAAGCTGTTAGCAATCTCCAAAAACGTAGTGCGAAAATATTTATTATTACCCAGCAGATCATTTTATAGCAATAATTCTATTGTAAATTTCCGCAATAAGTCCTAATTTACATATAACACTCGTCTATGACTCTTCTAGTTCCTTTTAGTGCTGCACATTTACAGTGTATTTTGATAAATTTGTTAAGCGTGTACTCCGCCGTTGATAGAATATTGTCTGTCAAAATCATCTACACAATGCGCGACTTCAAAGAGTGTAAAACGGGGACTAGAAAGGTTTTAAACTTGTAGATGAGATTATTAAAGATTATTAAAGTAAGAGGAGTTCACCCCAAAATCATTCTTATAAAACGATTCTCGAGCTTACTAACAGCCGATCTTCAAATGGTTCAAAGAAGTTGTAATCGAATTACAGGAATAGAATACGTTTCTCGAGTGGCAAGAAACATGTTCGTACTATAAAACAACCGTTTCAAGTGCGTTAGGGTATTAAACAATTACCATTATGTTATACTAACACAAAACCTTTGAAAAATCAATACTAATTTAACAAATATATCATAAACAAAATGCAGTTATTGAAATTCTATTCATTATTGTGAAAAAAAATTGAATAATAAATTTTATAATACATTTCACAAAGGAAAAGAAAATTTGTGACAAACAAAAATGAATAAGAATTAATGTAAGTAAAAAAGTTCATCCATGAGGACGTTAGGAGGGAAGGTTCCCGTAACGCAGGCTGCGTTCCCACGTTAAACTTTCAAACTAATGTGCTGCGTTAAATACGAACGAGAACATAATTCACTAGTGATAATTCCTAGACGTAAACTAATATCATCAAGTAAAGTGATAGCATCCTCACAATAAGGACCAAAAGTTTCAACAACAAAAGGAATGAATAGATAACCTTGATCAATAATATTTTTGTACTTGGTATTCCTTTTCCTTTCAGCAGCTAGTTCGGCAACAGAACCAGTTTTTTTAAAGAAATATTCAAGTGTGAAGAGGCCAGTGCGTCACTGGATGTAAAATTCTAAAGCAAAACTTTTCCTTTATTTCAATCATTTCATTTGGGTATTTCCCATCATGGCGACACAAGCCATTAGGTTCCAAGCAAGAAGGTGTACCAATAGAAGAAATTCCACGTTTTAAAACCTTATTAATTTTTCTATGTCTACAGTGTTTTCCTGCGCTCTTCTTACAATACAGACTGTAATAACCCAGACTATCCACTTCTACTTCGCAGGCGCATTTGTGGGAAAAAGAAGATATTTAATCCAAGGCAAACACTAGTAGCAATCCCGAATATTGTTAAAAATGTGTCTAGGGCCAAAGAAGGTAGTCAAGCGTTTATAACTTTCAAAATTAATTGAATAAATTATTCGTTTCAAGTTGATATTATCCAAATCCTTTTAAAAAGTGAGACATTTCGGCATTGGTTCTCCATTTAACTTTTTCCACATTTTTAAGGCATCCTGATAAGCATAAATACTAGCCAAGTTTTAAGGAAAAGGTATTACTGAATTGACGAGAGTTGAGTTTAAGGGAGAAAAAAAGGCGAGTAGAGAAAGACTCATTGTTCTCCTCATTCCTAGATCTACATAACGGACGGGTAACGATGTTGTAACCGTTGACCATTACTAATAAAAACATTAAGAAGAGATTCTAATTCAGATTTGAATAGATTACCCACAGTATCTAGGAGCCCTGAAACTTTGAAGGTAGGAATAGTACGAAGAAGGTGTATTAATTTTAGTACGAGTAGGCAATGCTAAAGAAGATAATATGAAAAGTGAGATTTAATGGTTTTCAGGCGAGAAATGAGTAAATTTATCCCAATAATTTTTTTCAAAAATTAGCAAAATTGCATTCTATTGAACTAAAGCTTCAAGTAAAAAAAGATCTTTCTTGACTATTGTTATCCCTGATGAGATAGCTTTGAATTCAGTTACTATAGATAGGTCAACGTCGACAAGAAAAAACAGCTCACAGTTGGTTGGATTGATAACAAGTTCCAAAGACTCAAATTATTTTTGAATGTATAGGAAATCTCGTAAAACAGTATTAGGGTGTCCTGCTATTGTTTCGTCATCCAGATATAACATATTCATCTCTGATTCAAGTTTCGTTATTATAGGATGGATACATAAGTTAAAGAGTGGAGGTCCGGAAGGATTTCCTTGTTGTACACCAATCTCTGATTGAACAGATTGCGAGTCATAAAAAGGTAAGGAATCTTGGCCGTAACATTGTAGGAAAAAGGAATAAAGTGATGAAATTTTATCCTTAATAGTTTCCAACATATCAACACGTTCGAGTGTTAAAGGCGTTCTTGATGTGGACTTTAAGTCTCTGGATAACTGGTAATGTAATTTCTTAGAGAATATACGGCAGCTTCACATCTGCCCCGATAGGCAAAGCCCATTTATTGAGGTGTTAAATAATCGCCCATGTTGGAGTAAACTAAATTGCAAGCAATCGTCGAGGCTAATCTTCTAAAGAAACTTCCTACTGTAATCTGTCAAACTTCACCATCCTACTTAGAAAGGATACGTAGAGATGCTCCATACAAGATAGAGATTATCAACAAAATAATTTTACCAGAAAGCATCATATTGCACAATTTCGTGAGAGCAAGAACTGTTTTGACATTATCTCCAACAAAAGCGCATAAATCCATAAAGTTTTGAGGACTGAAACTTTCTAATCCTCCTGCAGATCCCTTTAATTGCCAAGATAACCTCATCCTGTGACAGTTAAAGGAGCAAAGCTTGAAATCAGACTTTGGTGCATTAGTAAAGTATTTCTTCGGGAGAAGATGTTTTTTGAGTAACGACACGACGCCGAAAGACGTTACGACGAACCCGCAACCTCGAAAACCAACATGCCGAAAGCATTGACGACGAATGTCGTTATGCCGAATGGGTATTATGCCGAACGGCGACTCACAGATAATTATATTTATTGTATTTACAAATATAATTATTTTGTTTCATTTTAAAACAACTTAACATTTTTTAAATTGGCTGTTATTTTTATTGCGTCTTAAATTTTGAGAAAATTATAAGTGAATTAGATTGATTGGCTTTAGCTTCAATAAATAAATAAAAACAATGTAGTACTAACAGTTACAGTTTTATAATACACAATAATTAATTTTCATTAATAACAGAACAGTGAAACAAAGAGACCGTTAAGCTTAATCTGTTAGGTAAGTGTATAAAGCATTAAAAAAGAACCCTTTTTTAATTTTAAAAATAAATAATTTGAACTTATATAATGACAAAAAGTATAAAAAGTGATACAGTCATAAGAGCATAAACAACAATCTGAATCAAAAATTCGATAAACTATAACAATGTGATTAATAAGAAGCTTGATCAGCTTAATAGTTGTATAAAGTATAAAAATCCAACATTTCTAAATTATATAATATTAATGTAAATTACAACTACAGTTGGCACTTTTAAAATAACGAATAATACAAAAACAATATAACAAGAGTACCCAAATATGTAACAGTTTAAAAACTAGATAAAAGACAAGAGACTGGTGTTCAGTTTAATAATTAGCCTGAAAATCAAAATTGTGAGCTATACCGGTTAAGTAGTCATTGAGATCTTTATTTTCGTAGTCCGAGACGATTGTTTTTATTCGATGGGCAGCGTCTCTGTACGACGGAGGTTGTTGGCCAGCAATCTATTGGTTGACTTTTAACATATTTAAACTTTGATCCTTTTTTAACCCTTCAATTAGTTTCCAAATAGATGGATGACATGCCGAAAGCAGAGAAATGAAGCTCCTGTGCCGTCCCTCTACAGAGTTATCCGTCTTCGGTAGATCTTCTAGTGTCCATTAATGGCAATTCCACATTTTCAGGGGAAATTTTGGTGTCCTGCTTGTGCCATTAATTCCAGGGCGACCGATCCATGTATCTTCAAAGTAATTTAGCAGAGGTTCCAAAATTTCGCTGTTTTGCACGTAGAAAGGTGACAGTGTGAACTCTTCAAAGCACATGACGACGTCTGCTACAGGAACAAAAGCTAAAGCAGCCCATTCGCTAATGTGCAACGCAAAGTCGTGGTTATGAGTATCTTCATATTGCATTCGCAAGTCATTGTGGGCTTGGATGACTCTCCATATACATTGCGTGAAATGGAAGAAACATCCGCGACTCTCCGCTTCCGGAAATTCCTCTTTCAATGCGTTGATTTGGGCAGTTTCAAAATCTGTCATCACTGACTGGGGATTTAATTGACCATTGATGCCCTTGATTGCCTGCATAGCACGCGCATAGGTAATTTGTTGCTTGTTGGGCAATAGTGCATATACCGATGGCAAAACATTGTTGTAACGTACACCATGAATGACGTATACCTGTTGGAAGAGTGGCGGAGCGCTCTTGAAAGTTCCATCAGCGTACCAGTGATCGGCCTATGCCATCATTTCAAGGTTGCGTGCTGTAGAAAATATCAAAATTCTGTCGTCACCTGGGCTAGAGTCAAAGAGCAGAAATGGCTCGCCTTGTGATGGCAAATGCAAGTCGTTGAGTGAAATTGGTGATGGCAATGGTTCGCAAACAGCTATTCGTGTTCGTTGTATGCGCTTCGTCATAGTTCTCACTGGTGGCAACTTCCCGGATACTGTTTTTGATACAGATGATGTTGCAGGAGATAGTATTTGCTGAGCTGTTTCGGTTCCATTGGCCGCTGTTTCTTTGATACCTTCCAATACTTGGCGCCCCGACCTCTCCGAAAGTCGGAAAGTGGTTATGCGTGTCCGTTTCAACCATTTGTCCCTCTAAATAGCTATTCGCCTTGCCAAGGCATTTTGCAACGTTATATTCTACACTGAAATCTAATCAAGTAACCAATTTAAAATGTTAAGTTGATTAATTCTACAAATAAAATTATAAATATGATAAATATAATTATTTGTGAATCGTCATCCGGCGTAAGAGCCATTCGGCATAACGACTTTCGTTGTCAATTCTTTCGGAATGTTGGTTTTCGGCGTTGCGGGTTCGTCGCAATGTCTTTCGGCGTCGTATCATGGTACCGATCCAAATAGCCCCGGAAGTGTCTCCATCATACACCTTGCTTTTGGCTCGCCACACGACGATGGTAATAGGCTTATTTTTTTGAATGAAGATGGAAAAGCTTTTTTTAATGTTGGTTTTTTACGTTATGTGCTACGGACTTGTTATTTGCTGGAACATGAAGAGCATAAAATGTAAAGGTAAGTAGAGATCGCCCACATTTTGATCATTTTTGTCCACATATTCAATTATTAGATTATAAAGTGTGGAAGCTATGATAATTCGGGCTCATTCAAGGATTCTCTTAAGAACCCTAGAATTTCTTTTTAGATTCGCAAGGTACACTGCAAAGGAATTATCTGATTCCAAATTTAAAATATTAGTTTGGGGCACAAGATCCTTATAGTTTATTGAAAGATGAATCCGTAGTTCTGTCTTCTTAAATAGTTTGTGGCAATGTTGACATTCAATTCTAGAGTCTGAGGATTCTGATTCTTAGGTGGCTCAACAAGATTGGAAAACCAGGAAGAGAATGATTTCCTCAACTCCACAATCGATAGCAGTTGAGGACACGCATTCAACATGAAACCAATAAAATCAAGGCGACCGCAAGAGCAGAAGATAGTGTTCGACATTTTCTTTTGACCAATTTTTAATTTGTTAAATATATAAATAAAAAAGTAAACATTTTTCTAAAAAATGATATACTTTTTATCAACAATGGCACATTAAGCAAAACATGTTATTACTACTATTTGCGCTTTAGAATAATACCAAACAAATTTCACTGTTCACCATATACCTGCGAATTGAACCTTAAAAGAAGTGGTTAAATGAGCTTCACATTATTTGTACAGAAAAAACGGGTATATTTACTCAATAATGATATCTATACAAGAATATTAAAAAAATAAGTGAAAAAGTGAAGATAATGTTCGCGGCCAGCGTCTAGCGTGATATCGCGTCTTACCTTAAATTATGTCATGTTTTGCAGCTGCGTCACGCACTCGTCGCGCACTGAAGGCACCTTATTTCCTGGGAATTGGGCGCATCGCTGGCACAAAGGCACATTCGTTCTTGGTTAGGAAATTATCGAGCTGCCGTCACGACGCCGACGCGGCGACTCCTGCCGCTGCTGTTTGCCTACTGCGGCGTGCGCGCGGCTCCTTCAGCTATTTTCGGCACGTGGGAATATTCGCCAAGGGAAACTGCGGCGGCCAGGTGATGAGAACACCTGGGCCCTCGTATTGTTTAAACCTGCTGAACCTTGGCGAACTAGGCGACAACGCTCTTGTGCGGCAGCTCGGAGTTGACGTCCGGGAACTGACATTCGTAGCCGACTGGCGATTCTTAATTTTAATATCTAATCAATGCTGCCAAGGTAACTGTAATTTATGGGCAGATAACGCGACTTTGAGCTCTATTGTATCAGACTGCCAAAGCAAATTCAAAATGGAAAGATATATAGTTGTAGGTGTGTAAGTATATCGTCTTGTAACATTGGTTGCAGATGTCGGAAGTTGCGGTATTTGCAACACATCCGTAGTGAAACGACCAACAGGAAAACTGTATCACATGCTTGCGGTTTTGTGAATATGATAAAATTAGATCTCAATTTTCCTAGTATCGTTTTGAGAGCACGTACGAAGTACTACCGACTTATATTAGTTAATTATTTAATTTTTCGGCTAATTACTTCAATGTTCTTTTTTTTTATTTTGGAATCTGATATTTTCGGTTTTTCTATTATATATTTGGAAAAGTTTTAAAGTGTAAGTCATGTGAGGCAACTGTAAGGGTCGTAAGGGGTAATACTACCTTGTAGTTTTTTTTCCTCCATTTTTTTTATTGTCTAAAACGCTTCTTTAACTATTCAAAAATGATATCCAAAAATCTGCATATGTGGAAAAATTGTTTTAATGGAAAAAAGTAAATTATTTTCACTAGTCATGGGACCGATTTTCAGGTACTTTGAGAGCGAGCTCTAAATGATCGGTTTTTAAATTTTGAATTTATTTGAAGGCTTATAATGTATTATAGACTGTCGGTACTTATTAATCTTTTAAAATTGACCACTAAATGTCTCCACTTCTTACATTTTCATTGAAGGTAAACAACAAATTTCCTTAAAATTTTAACATTGGAAATTTTAAACGCGTTTTCCCAAAATCACATTTTTCGAGTCGGGTGACCAACTAGCACCTTCAATTTTCAATCGATCAACTTCAAATTATAAATGTAGCTTTATAGTGACATTTTCTAGTAAATTATATAGGATTTTTTCGATTGACAAAAGATTAACGATTTTATGACCGATTTTTTCGTAAAAAATAACTTTTTCCTTCAAATTGACGCCATTTTTGTAAAAATCAATATTTTCACAAAATCATACGTACTTCACTAGATTTTTACATCTACATTTAAAATCTTTTTTATTTTTTGTCCTACATTAAAAATTGCGACCTCTAGGTGATCGCCCAAATATAAAGAGGAGTTTCTTTGTATCAGCCACAGCGCCGCCATTTTGTTTTATGTACTTTAAGAGTTATATTAACATGTACGAAAAACCGAAATAAAAAATATCATTTCATTTTTCCTATATTAATTGTAGAAAATGACCCTTGATTTCATGCACACAAGATAATATTACCCCTTAAGTTATGTATTTAACATTTCCTTGGTTTGATCCCCCAAAGAAATGTAAATGTGTTCATGCTTTTGGAGCGAGTAAAAGGGATTACAAAAGATTTCACACTTTTTATACAAATTACACATGAGAGTAAATAAAAGAATTAGTGATAATATGTAATGTGATCAACAGAAAGTGATGTGCGGCAGCAGAACCACATCATCGGAATAAAAAAAATTCTTGCGTGTTTGTATTTTAAACTTTACTATCTTAACGATTGCGTCATTTGCCATAGTAATAGCAAGTATATACTCATGCTTATGAATTGAAAGTAATCCAGAATCAAATCTCATAAAAGACGTAAAGTTTATTTCAACGACAAAACTAAAAATTTTTGAAACCAACAGTTCAGATAAAAGAATTATGTTCTTTAGAAAAAAGGTATTTACTATGGAAAAGGTTTTAACTCTCACAATGAAAAATATACTACCCAATTCTAGATCGGTTATGGTAGTGAAAAAAATTCATAAGACAGTCTTAAGAATCATCAAAAAACTCTTTCTTTAAGTAGCGATAGAAAAGTTAAAAATTATTATTACTAACTATATAAATGCATAGAAAAAATAAAAACGTAGTGCAAATATTGGTTATTTCAAGAGGGGGTCGGTGTTTCCGGTTATAACGTCTAAAATATGGTCTAAAAAGTTTAAGAGTTTAGATGAAATAAAAATTCAAACGAAAAGACTTGTAATGCTCCATTACTCAAAAAACGATTTAGAAAAATTGGTGTTAACTAAGAAACTACACATATAATAAAGACAGTTTTTTAATTGACTTCAGGAAAATAGTTTTATTATTAACAAAAATATTTTTCAGTTAATCTAATACAATTCAAATGTAAAATTGTCTCATTAACGCCAAAAATCGTTTGATGCAGCTACAAAATGTCAAGATACACTATCTGTCACACTAGAAAAAATATCTGCAAAAAATTAATTTTTTTTTAATATAAATTCAGTAACTGCTTGAGACCAAACCAGTAGCAAGTAAATTCCAGTAGAAGATAGATGTATTTTATATTCTACCTACCAAAGTTCATAGTTACTCTACTCCCTACCATACTGAGAAAATTATGTTCCAACCTTTATAATGCTTATCCT
Organism: Sinelater perroti; assembly: GCA_036346155.1. Lineage (NCBI taxonomy): Eukaryota > Metazoa > Arthropoda > Insecta > Coleoptera > Elateridae > Sinelater > Sinelater perroti. Next base: position 11,364,641 of record JARFIY010000260.1, on the reverse strand, counting down.
ACTAATGCATGCCAGTACTTATAATTCCTATATCTTCACTCAGTAAAAAGAACATCATAGCTTCTAGGAAGCCTAAACTCAAACTCAAAGATTGGAAAAGAGTAGCCACAAAGTAAATCTGCAATGTTAAATTTCTCTACTAAACAGCGCAGTGAAAACCATAAAAACGGCATTTATACAATAGTATAGAAGGCAAAGGAGACACATTACACTATTCTCCTCCCCTTCTCTCTCTCCTCTTATTAATAAAAAAAAACTAAATGTCGGAAGACATTTTACAATTAATAACATCAAAACAGAAACCAAGACCAGCTTAATGAATAAATAAATAAGAAAAGGAATAAGAAATGCAAAAACTGAATAGCTTACTAAACAATGCAGCAAATGGAGGATTAAGAAATCAATCTGTTTAAAAGAGCCAAGCATATAACAGGGTGTGTAAAAAGAGCTACTAAATTATCAGATAAAGAATGCAGTATCATCACCGAGTCTAAACAAAAACACGTCGATGATAAGAATACACAAATTAGTTGTTTGCAGGTATTAGAACCAAACAAACCGACATCTAATAAGAAATAATGGGTCTATCAGTAACAGTACAAGAAGTTAATAAAGCTAAAGAATTGAAGAATCGAAAAGTTCAGGGCCTAATAAAATATCTAGTGAGATTCTAGAACGACTGGAAAAATGTAATAAAAGTTGCTCAACTGAATACTTAACAGCGGTTAAAATTTACATAAATAATACTTCCAAAGACAGCAGGGGCAAAAGAATGTAGCATTTGCCAAATAGTTAGAAAATTCTCTTGCACATAATACATCGGAGGGATTCAACAAAATTAAAAAGCATGAGGAAAGCTCAGTTCTGATATCCGAGGTACACTCAAGTTATAACACATCCGAACTTTATTCTCAGGACTGGGAACAGATAGAAACATGCGGTTTGTTTCAAAATAGGCGCGCACTCTTTGTGAATGCTTGACAGGGATGGCAGCACTGCATGGCACACAGGCGAGAGTGCAGACTGTTTTTGATACTTAAAATAGCGACGCTTTTCTTTACAAGAACAGCGTGTAATCATACATTTTGTGTGTATGACATCGATTGAAATTCATCGCCAGTTTGGTGAGACATTTGGTGATGGCGTTATGGATGCGTTTTGTAGGTGCGTCAATTCAAAGAAGGCAGAACGTTGTGTGACAATAAACCAAGACAATCTCGGCTTTGCACCAGCCGGTCTGACGACACGATCAAGCGAGTGGAGAAACTTGTTTTGGAGGATCGCCGAATGAGTGTGGAACATTTCGGCTCCAAAGTTGACATCTCAGTGTGATCTGTGCACACATTCCTGCATGAAGACCTGAAAATGCAAAAAGTGCCTCCAGGTGGGTACCACGATGCTGACTAATTTGAAGTGATTTCTCATGCTCCCTACTACCTGACCTGACTGTTTCCATAGATAAAAGACACTGTCCGTAGTCGCAAATTCACTAGTCGTGCCGTTATTGCATCAGCAATTTTCCCGTGGTCAAAGAAGACTCCTAAAGAAGCGTTCGCAACGGTCATGGAATCAGGAGCATCGATATTGTAAAAAATGTGTACGGCTGGAAAGAGATTACGTTGAGAAGTGACACAGTTTTCGTGTCATTAGTTTGTGAAAAAAAATCGGAGGTGTTATAACTTGAATGCACATCGTAAAAATAGTTTAGGACTCGAGGCACTTTTCTGTATACGAGTACCAGTAGAAGGATGTCAAAATGTCAATGCTAATGTTTAAATGAAATTATAGTAAACAATCTAAACCCAAATTGGTTACAGACATTAAAATCAAACACAAAAAACGAATTATGTGATTGTAAGAAAACATCACATAAAAGAAAATGAAATAAAAGCCAGCCAAACGCACCTGGAGAGAGCAAAAAAGATTACCAATCTTGAAACCTTACGTAATGACAACGAAAACGGCTAGAAATATAGCGTGAACTATTTTCGTAAGTTTGAAAAATATACCGTATAATCATGACTTAAAAGTCAAGTTACGAATAGGACTGGTCCAATATTGCGTATCACTTCTGTCGCATAGTATCGAGATTCCGACTTCAAGTCAATGAAGAAATTGGAAGCTTTTGAGATGTAGGTATACCGATATATGTTTAAAATAAACTGGATGGACTACAAAAAGGTAATTAAAAACCTGAAAATGTAATACTTTAATTACGTTATGAGACAGAATTAATTAATAATATCCAGGAAAAAGAAATGTCCTGAATACTTTTTCGAGTAGCTGTAAATAAAAAGTTATTAAAGCTAACGTTCGATGATTTGAATAACGTACTAGAAGAGGAAGAAGTAGTTAAATATTATCAAGGCCATTGTTAGTCACAATGTAGAAGTGACAGGATGTTTATGTTTGATTTTTCTAGTATGACTATTAGAATTTGAGATTCTTGAACCATGTAGCGTATTACCCACTAAAACATTATTATAAATAAGGAAAATCAATTACAGCAGCAATCGGTAGTTGCTCATAAACCAACCATATCTAAATTTTGGAATTGAACGTTCATTTACACAGGTTAACAAATTAGAAGGCAATAACACTAAACTAAAACACCGACAAAATGCATTCTAATTGACAAAACACTATTTACTTTTATTTCTTTAATGTCTAGATTACATTTTATCAGCAGCTACTGGAAAGCTCTAGTTCAGTCGAGATAATCTCAGAAAACATCAGCAAACCCTATAATCTCAAATATAAATAAAACAAAGTCATAATAAGAGGGGGACAGAGAAATACGTTTGAAAGAATTTTTGAAACGCGTTGTTAGGCCAATTTCGTAAAAATATCGCCTATTCAAGACATTCTCGTATCACGAAATATACTACAGTTTTTGTTTTATGTTCTCCAGACCTTAAAACGGATAAAATTCAAAATTTTAAATGTCGATTTATCTATTAATTGTATGTAAGTAACATTTGCAGATGTAGATTATATTTGTCACTTATCTTACCTAGTCCGGAAACAAAGAGAATCTGATAAGAAGTTAGAGAGGCACAGATGTGAATGTCTTTGGTTGCTTCTAGTTTATGTGTTGAATTCTGATTAGATTTAAATCAAACTGCTATATAATGCACAGGAAATAAAACTATTTTACAAAACTGAAATATGGATCTGAACCCATTTCACCAACCGGAGCTATGTAAAAATACTGAAGTATAATGTATATAGCACTAATCATCCTGACAATACGGGACATAGAGGTAATTACAAAACAAACAAACACCATGTGCGAGAAGAATATAGACTTCCCAACATACAAGCCACTAGTGCTTCCATAAAAGACGTTATTGGAACAATCACAGTATCAGCCATATATTGCTCACCCAGACGCAATAATAAACTTACCGATTTCAATGCTTCCTTTAAAACGCTGGAAAATAAATTCTTGGTCGAAGGAGACTTTAACGCAAAACACTCAATTTGGGTTGCCAACGGAAATTTGCAGAGATTGTAATGATTTTAAAAACAGGCAAAAATTCAAATGAAGTCATATCATACCAGCCCATCAACCTTTTGCCAATTCTGTTTAAGGTTTTAGAAAAAATAATCTGAATAATAATGATGCCAATAATCGAGGCTCATACCTATCCATTAGTTCGGTTTTAGGAAAAAAACATGGAACAGTAGAACAAATACACCGTATAGTAAAACATCCATCAGGACTTTCGAATAAAAAATATTGCCCAGTTATCAGTATCGACATAAGAAGTTACATGGGTTTCAGAGGCCAACAAAAGCTAATTTTCTCGATTATTTTTTTTCTTACTACAGAAGAGATTTTTATTCAGTTTTTTTTTGCATATTATTAGATAACTTTTGAACATTTTAAAACATTTTGATGAGATAATATGATAAATTGAATTGATGGCAGTCGATTTTCGGAGGTGCCTCGACAAAAAGGTAGTTTGCGGTAGTCAAAATTACTTGCGACTGCTTCATCTGAAAAATAAAAAAAAATTATTTTCTTTTAGTATTAGATTAAAACTAGTCCCTGAACGAAGGATTTAAAAATTGAATTTTTGGGAGTGGTTTTAACGAAAGTATCACTTTTTCGCTAAAATTTTCTGTATTCATTACGTTGTCAAATTTTTTGTAGTCGCAGGAAAAAATCCTTCGTTCAGGGACTACAAAATGATATTTCAAAGAAGTGTTTAAAATTTGGGCGAGATCATACCTATTAGTTTCCGAGAAATTTTGACTACCGATTTCGAAAAGTGTGTTTCGAGAAAAACGCGTTTAAAGTTTTGTGTAACTAAAAAGTGAAGAAAAAATTTTTTTTTCAACTTACATAGAATCGTCGATTCCAGGTCCATAAAGCAACTGTTCTGCTTCACTTATGATGTCTAGGGCATCTTTTTGGTGCTGTCTGAGTTGAATTCGTGCCTCACGAGTAGAAGCATTGGTTTTTTTGTCGGCCATCAATATTTTTTTTTTATTATTATTGTACAATAATTAGCAATCAGAATATGTATTCTATAGGCTAATGTGCTAACATAGGATCTTAAATATGAAAATCCTTATCGGTCATGATGAGGCCTCTACCATCGAAGAGTCCTCGTCGGTTTCATCGGATGTCGTTTGGCCAGAGACGTTTTAGCCTTCTGTTGTCTTGAGGATATAGAAGTGGGCGTATAAGAGGGTTGCTGTGTGTTGTAAGTCTGGTATGATGGTTGTTGCTTCTTTGCTGGATAACTTCAGTGATGTATGGGATGCGGAGGTCATTATGCAGTGTATTATTAGACATATACCATGGAGCGTTAGTGAGTTCACGCAGGATTTTGAATTGGGATCTTTGGGCAATGGAAATATTTGATTTGCTGGCACAGCCCCACAATTCAATGCCGTATGTCCATATGGGTAGTAATATTACTTTAAATAGTAAAATTTTTTCCTCGAGTGGTAGATGCGATTTTCTTCCAAGCAGCCAGTGTAACTCCTTGAACCTCAGATCTATTTGTTTCCTCTTTCTGGTTATGTGTTCTTTCCAATTCATTTTTTCGTCAAGATGTAGTCCTAGATAACGCACTGAAGAAGATTGTGTAATGGGAGCATTGTTGAAGGTGACCGAAGGACATCTACCTTTTCTCAGTGTAAAGGTTACTTGGGTTGATTTTGATGCATTAATTCTTATTTTCCATTTGTTGACCCAGTTTCCAATTAGGTTTAGATGGTCCTGCAGGTAAGAAGCTGCGATTATGGGATTTTCGTGACTAGCCAGAATAGCTGTGTCATCAGCAAAGTACCGATTAAGGTATTTGTTGTGGTTGGGAGATCTGCTGTATATAATGAGTATAGCAGGGGCTAAAACGCTGCCTTGTGGTACTCCAGATTTAATATCGTATGAGTCAGAGAATTCACCATTTACTTTAGCTCTAAATTGACGGTCTTTTAAATAGGATTTAAGTAGGTAGAAGAGAGGGGAAGAAGGAGCTTGATTTTATAAAGAAGGCCATCATGCCAAACTTTGTCGAAGGCTTGGCCTATGTCCAAAAAGCCGATGTACAATATTCTTTATTTTCCAGGGATGTGTTAATTTTGTGAACTACTCGATGACATTGCTGGATCGTTGAGTGCTGTAACCGGAATCCGAATTGGTGGTCAGGGATAACATCTAAAAATGAGTTCATTCTGCTGCGGATTAGTTTTTCCAGTAGTTTGGAGATAGCTGATAACAAGCTTATTGGTCTGTAGGAAGATACATGATTTGGGTTTTGCCAGGCTTGGGGATCATAATTATTTCAGCAACTTTTAGTTGTTTGGGCCAATACTGTAGTCTTAAAACCGCATTGAATATATATGTGAGCATTACAATACCTTTCTTGGGGAGTTCTTTCAACATTTTGGTGTAATCAGGTCAGGACCTGGAGCTTTTCTAATATTTAATTGAGTTATTACATCTATGATTTCTTTAGGAATGATTGGTTTTATAGGTTCTGCGGAGGAGGATTGTTGTTCAGAAAATCGGAAACTTCTTGATTTGGTGTGTTATCGTGAGGAGTAAATACTTCTGCTAGATATTGGGCGAATAGGTCGGCTTTTTCCTTGTTGCTTCTTGCCCATGGCCCCGGGGTGGGATCTTGCTTGCGAACTGGGGGGTTTGCGTGAACTGGTTTGAGAGCTGCTTTAACGGGTCTCCAGATGGAATTATCATAACGATTCAAGTTTAATATGTAGTTTCTAAACGATACATGTTGAGATTCCTTTATTTGGCGTTTGAGTTTCCTTGTTATTTGGTTATAAGCTGTTTTGTCGGTTGGGGAATGGCTACGGTGCCATTTTGCTTTGGCTTTTCTTTTTTCTGCTATTAGTTTTTTAATTTCTAAAGGGATATTAATGTTACTAACATGAATTTTCGAGGGCGGCGTTGCCTGGTGAGCGGCTTGTAATAATATTGTGGTTAGGTTATTTAAGGCATCCTCTACTTCATTGGGTTCTTTTAGTCTTATTTTTAGATTGATGCTTTCGTTGATTTTATTCCTGTAGTCTTCCCAATCAGTTTTTGAATTATATATCTTAGGTTTTAACATTTATTATAGTTGTGCTGACTGTTGCTATTACTGGTGAGTGATCGGAAGATAAATCTAAGTTGGGGACAATGTCCAAATAGGAGTTTGAAATGCCATTAGTGACGAAAAGTCCAGGAGGTCTGGAATTTTCCGAGATCAGTTGGCCAGTAAGTTGGACTGCCCGTTGATAAGAAATTGTATTTCGCTTCGTGTAGGACCTTGGCTAATTCTCTTCCTTTCGTGGTAGTAGTCCGTGATCCCCATAGGGTATTTTTACTGTTGTAGTCGCCACCAGCGAGAAACTTAGTGCCAAGCGTTTTAAAGAATTCTTCAAAATGTTCTTTTTAAGTTGGTGGCGAGGGGACAATATATAGCACTTATGGTTATGTCAAATGGTAGAGTTTTAACTTTTATCGAAGTGGCTTGTAAGTAATCTTTTGCATATTCAGGTAGTACATAATGTTCGATGGTGTATTTTATTAATATTGCAGATCCTGCGTGGGCTGTGTTGTCTGGGTGGTTAGTGTGGTAGAATTTGTATCCGGGAATCTTAAAGTATGACATGTTGGTAAGGTGGGATTCGCTGATTAAAAGAATGTCAATTAGGTTGTAGTGAAGGAAGGTTTTATTTCTTCTTTATGTTGTAAGATACCATTGGCGTTCCAAAGTGCTATTCGAAGGAACTTAGCCATTACTTTTGTCCAATTAACATGGTTAGCATGTTTAGTACCATGCTATTCTGATGTAAAAGCTGGTTAAACATGTTTTTGAATTCTTCTAAGAACTTATTTAACAGTTCGCTGATGTTATCTTCTGTATTAACATTCTGTGATTGTGGTGTGTAATTAGTATTATTGTTGGCTGTTTTAGTGTAGTTGTAGTTTTGAAGTGGGTTGTTAACAATAGGTGCAGGTGTTTGTTGATTAAGATTTGATAATGTTGGAGTAATATGAGGATTAAATTGTTGTTTGAGACAGGGTTTCTTTTGTATAAACGATGGTAATATTCACAACCTCTGTAATTCGCAGGGTGTGGACCTCCACATAAAGCGCATGTAGCTGGGGTGTCCCTAGTTTTTTGCAACTGGCGGTACTGTGCGTATTGCCACATTTTACACATTTAAAGGGTCTGTTACAGTATTTCTTGGAGTGTCCATATAATTGACATCGTGTGCATTGTATTACGTTGTTTTGTTTTCTTGGAGGTTCGACTTGTACAACGCAATGACATAACGTACGGATATCGTAGACTCTTTTATTATTGTCTGCTGGTTCTAGGTCCACAAAGAACATATTCAGCGGTGTTTTGTCCTTTCTGCTTAGCACATTGATGATATTCCTTACCTTATGCCCTGGGATTCGAGATCATCTATTATATCTTGAGTGTCCATGGAATGATGTAGGTATTTTATTACCACTCGAAGAGCTCTTTCCTCTTTAGGTTGGATAAGTATGGTGAATGATATTGTTTTCTTTCATGTACTTAGATAGTTTCCTGAAGGTGTCAGGGGTGTTACAATTTATTTTTACTGTATCATTGGACATACTTCTAGAGGAGAACTGTCCTCTTCAATTATTTCATTTAATTTTTTATCATTTCTGGGAAGTTGGCAACTCCGTATACGAAAATGGGAGGAGGTCTAGGGATGATAACTGCGGTTTGGTTGTCGGTGCTTTCTGGGTTGGATTTAAGGCACTAAATTTATTAGATAATTGTATGTTAGTCGGTGTTATTCCTTTGTTTGTGAATGTTTTCTTCTCTTGACACTTTTAATTACTTGCCATGAATTTTCGTTTGATGAATTTGCAATTTCTTCATCGCTGGTTGATATCATTCTTTCTAGCTGTTGTTGTTAATTTGCTGTGGGTGATCATAAATGAATTGTTGTGGGGCGTGCTGTGATTGTAGAAAATATTGAGATTGTTGAGGGTTTAGATTTTGCATGTAAAGTTGTAGTAATTGGTGTTGGTTAGGTGGGAATGTATAAGGCTGTAATAGGAACGTTTGTGACATTTGCGTATTCGTAGCTGGCTGGTGTTGCATAATATTTGTTGATGTCATTGGGTTTTTAAAGGTGAAACAGTTGTTTAACACTGAGTTAAACGTTGAAATTAAATTAATAAATACATAAATTTGCCTGACCTTAAGCAAGGCTACGGCTGCGGCTCCGCCGTTGTGATAACTCAGGTATAGCTCGGCTCGCACGTTCGGTCTGCTTGAAGGCACTAGCAAGAATGGCCATCAATATGCAATGAGCATCTTCTTTGCACGCATATTCGTGGCAATACCGACCAATTTTAATGTCCATACCATGCATCAACATTAATAAACCGGAAATCCCTTCGTTGAAAGTACATCCTGCGACATAAGCAGCAATTTCGACAATCTTCGAACCAGCTGGAAGAATTTTCTGAGTAATTTTCCAAATCAACTGGTTGATGCTTTCGTTGTTGTTTTGATTGAACTCGCCAACATATCTCCGTAACAGTCCATCTTGGCTTAGCTCTTCATAAATGGGCTTAAGGGCTGTCAAAACATCACTATGAATCGGAGTATAACCAGCTGGTCCTTTGTGATTGGTATGGTATTCTTCATTTTCTGCATGCTCGTTGCCATTCTTCGTACTCAGCTGTATCAAATTTTCGTTTCCAAATTTCGCAAAGCTTGCAGTACGAACTTTTCACAACAACATCTAACACTTTACCAGTATAAAATCCAATCAAAGCACTTACACCATATAATGACGAATAACCGCGTTTTTTCCAACTGCCATCGCCAGATACCGTGATATCTGTCGTATTTTCAATATTGTTTTCTTCGCAAGTTGATTCTTTTTCTTCTTTTGCAGCTGACATAAATAGTCTTACGGCAACCACTTTTACACATTCGTGTATTTTATCGATGTAAAAATCATACGTCGACTGATTTCAAAAAGAGTTACATAAGTCCATTAGTCCACAAAATTTTCTGCATCCAGCAAGGCCTAAGCCTAAAATTCGCCTTACGAAGATAAATCTGCGATTTATTTCATACGACCGATCGATTTTACAACAAGAATCAATATACCGGGGATTGCAATTTTCGCACTGAAGTGCAATCTTGAAACCGAGGCCAACTTTTGCACATTGCTTAAATACGACATTAGCGTTACACACTTTGTTCTCTCCATTTGCACTTATATTATTAGAGCACCTAACAAAAGTAGATAAAGTGGAAAATACAAAAAGAAAGTCGATTATGCAATACTGTAACGTAGCATCCTCTGGCACGTGGATTTCTTTTTGTGATTTCAGCTTCTTTGCTGATGTAGAGGAGAAAGAAGTATCATCCTTCTCTGGTGTTTTGGGATTGTAGGATTGCTTCCTTTTTTTCGGCCTATCTTTTCGAAAGTCACTTTTTTGATCACTTCGGGTAATTTTAGATTTTATCATATTGCAAAAAAAAAATTAAAATACTTGTGTACAAGCTATTTTTCACACCTATAACCTCAAAAATACCTCGTGGCTTGGCTACTAACACTGTACTACAATATGTGCTCCTTCACACAGTCAAAGAAAAAAGAGAGAAAGAGATACAAACGAAAAGAAGCAGCTGCGACAGCAGCGTCGAGCTACCTGCGGCTCTCGGGCGCTACAGTCATGAGAGGGAAAGTTCAAAATGCTATATCTCCTAGAGTTTTAGTCGGATCGACTTGAAATTTTGGGAATATATTCTTGAAGAGTTGTACTATCAAATAAAAAATAAAAAAAATCGATTTTTTGAAAATCTGAAACCCATGTAACCCCATAAGTCAGGCATTTGACAAGGTGTGGCACAATGGCCTATTGTACAAAATTAAACGTAATTTCCAATATCCGATATATTCATTAATAAAATCATACCTTACCAATATAAATATAAATATCAAGAAGAGCATACACTAAACTATATCCCATTCGGGCAGATGTCCGACAAGGAAGTTATATTATCTATATATTGCTGATCTGCCAGAATCCACATTAAAAACTATCGCTGCGTATGCTAACGACACAATAATTTTAGCGTCACATGAAGATCCCCATGCTGCATCTAGAAACTTACAAATACATATAAACCAGTTAGAAGAATTTGCTATAACGTTGGAAAATTAAAACTAAAAAATCATTCAAATAGAGACTTTATCATCTTTTCATTTAGTTGATGAAGTAATTGGTTTAGACTTTTTAAAATTTCTAAATGCTTTGTTTAGTAATATATAAACATTTTTAAATACATATTTCAGTATAATCAACACTTCTCTCCAACTGTTTCCATCTTGGTCATTTTCCATTTTAACATTGTAACTTCTTGTAGATGGCCTCAAAAAAATTTAACAATTAGCAGTCAGCCCATTTATCAGAAAATGCTAAAGTATTTTGTGCTCTAATCAGAAATCATTTTATAGAGCAAATGGTAAAAGATACTGTAAACATTTTTCAGATATTGATTAGGGTAGTATAGAAGTGTGTAGTGAAACTTTCATGTAACGTCGTATCGCTGTCAGTAATGGTAAAAGTGACTCCGTACAGGCGATTTCCGGTTGGAAAAATTTTAGTGCAATATAAAAGAGTTGTCTTATAGAGCTTATCGTTCTTTCGTTTATGTATATTAATTGATTAACTAAAAAAAGTTTTTCCTACCCGATTCTCCAACGCTTTCATTGCGTGTGCAATCAAGCTATATGTAAAGGAGTTTAAACCTTCTTTAACCAAATAGAAGAACTACATCTCACTCATTGGTAAATTTAATGATAAAGCTTGTTCCAATGTACACCACAAAACAGAAAAATCGACAATGATAGTTTGCTCTAAGTAATAGAAGCTAATTTTTTTCGCACTCTTGTTACAGTAATAGGTTAGCATACTTCCTTCTTACATGATAAAATTAGGTAGTGAATCAATGTTGCTTTATGTATTTAGCGCCATTGTCTTTAGATTATTTTTATGATTTTGGAATAATATTAAATTTTATAAAAGTCTGATACACGGCATAAGTTGACGTTACCTTGTCCCTTGTATTTGTTTATTTTATTTTATCTAAAGTTTGTGTACGGTTAGGCGTTGGATTGCATCTGATATATTTTTTTATATAATACAATGCAATTCAGGTATTTCCTTAAATTGCTTCAATTTTCCTTTTACATGCATTTCTGCCTTGTGACGATGTTTATACTTCTTCCCAATGCATTCCACGTATTCTGCCGCCTTAACTTTGTCATTGTACTCGTGGTTTTTCTAAGTTATTTGTTCATTGGCTATTCTGGCGTCCTTCATTCTATGCAAACGGCCTAGCCAACTCAAGTGTTTTTCTTCTATTACTATTTCTATGGTTTTTGCCTTTAGTTCTATTATTACAGTGATTCTTATCATGTCCCTTCTAGTAACCCCTTGATTTTTTTTATGAACCTCATTTCTGTGGCCTTAATTCTGCTTTTTTACTTTCCTTATTATAAGATAAGGAAAGTAATGTAATCGGCGGAAATTTGACCTACCCAGTTTTTCACATTCCTGGACGAAATATAGCCTCAGGACACCAAAAAAGTTGGTTTGGGCCATTGGTTCGCGTGCGTGTGTATGTGTGTCTATCAGTAAAAAGGATATCTCGAGAACCGTAAGAGCTAGAGACTTGAAATTTAGTATGCAAGTTACTTGTAGGTAGGGAACGTAGTGCGAAACTTTTGGTAAAAATCCGCAGAGCCGTTTGGTCGCAAGGTCGCAAAATCGGTCGCAAAGTGGTCGCGAATCTAAACGGTTGAAGACACAAAAACTTCATGAGAATAAAAACGATTTGTTATCACGAGATAAACATGAATTTAAAGTTGGTAAAATAGGAACTCGAAAAAAAATTGAAGCCCAGGATTTTTGCCAGAATTACCCAAATAATAGGATAAGGAAAGTCGTGTGATGTTCACACCAGATTTATTTCTTTCTGTTACAACCATAATTTAGGGATGATCTTATCACTTTCTGGCGTACTTGTGTTTTAATCTTTTTCAGTATCTCCTTTTTCACGAAAAACGTGTTTCTAAGCATATCGTATAACCATCCTACTTTTCTTATTCTCTCTGTTATTTCTTTGTCTACTTTTCTTGAATTGTTGCCAGATAATTATAGCTTTTGACTTGTTCCAGTGTTTGTTCATTTATTTATATTTTACTTTATCATTTTCTTCATTCTTAGCCATTATCATCTTTTTAGTTTTATTTGTATTTAGTTCCAAGTTTGCCAGTTTTTATTCCTTTTGGTATTCATTTAATTATGTTGTAATTTTTTTTCAAAATCCGTCATTATCACTTTATCGTCTGAAAATAACATTTCTCGCAGACGTATTGTTTTCATCTTCCAATATCCTAGTTTACACGTTTTTAGATCTTTTCCCGCAGCTTCTTATATGAGAGCTATTTTTTTCAACCTCCGATGGGGCATAGAGACAAGTGTGGATAACAAAATGGTTTGATTACCAGGAGTCAAATACAATCAATGTTACTCTTTTACATAGCCATCGTAAACATTTAGATATTTGTCACATCAGCTCTCTTTAGGTCTTTACTAGAAACAGACTTGCGTCTTTTTCACCTTCACCATGAACATCAATTCGGCCATCTTTAACTTTCCTACACTATTCTCACACAGTAAACGCAGGTTATTCTCCGATGAATTTCTGCTCTGTTATTCCCATTTGTGTGCTTAACTCGCACTTGGTGGGAGAGTCAATCATGTCGGCCATGCTAACGGGCCTCCAGCTTAGCTTCAACTGATGTTTTAATATTCCGGCAGTGACATACATTATAATGGGGAAGCTGCGCAATGCGCAGATCCGCCTCATATTGCTCAGCTGGTTACTTAGCAGTGCTATCGAGGTCGAAAAAATAGCCTTCGTTGCTCCATAGACGACTAATCTAAAATAGTAATGGGCACATCCTTGTTTCAATCCTTGACATAAATTCTTTAGATTCTTTATTGTGTGTTCTTCCTTTGTTTATATTATTCTTTGATTATTTTTATTAAATCCTCTTTTACTCTTCCTTTCCTTAGGCTTTCCCAGGCATCATTTCTCTTTATCTTGTCAAAGGTTTTTTAAAGTCCATGAATACAATATAATCCGTTTTCATTTTCTTATTAGTTTTTCTCCTACTTATGCTAATGTAAATAATATATAAAATAAAGTCTTTTAAACTCGTTATGTCTGTCCTATCGTATTCCTAATTTTTTTCTATATTTTTAACAAAATTCCTCTATAATTTGAACAGTCTTTGCTTCTTCTTTTTATATAAGGGTATTATACTAGTATTATAGTCTTAAGGTATTTCTTTTGCCTAGTGATATTATTTAGTAATTCTTGAAACACTTCCTTTACTCTCTCTTCCATATATTAAATTCTGATATGATCTTGTCTGGTCCGGCATCTTTACATAGCTTTAATTTGCTAATGACTACTGTAATTTCCTCTTCGGATATCGGTCCTTATAGGGTTTCTATCATTATCTTCAAATTGTGTTATTTTTTTTGTTCCTCTTGGTTTGTTTTCGTTAATTTTTTGAAGTGTTGTTTCCATTTATCCATTATATATATATATATATATATACACGAGGTGTGACAGAAAAGTAATGAGACTGGCAACACTGCAAGCGATCTGGCAACGCTACGGTGTTGTTCTTGATAGAGCACGTGTATACCTTCCCATAGCTCAGTGCGAGTTTCAATTCGTTCCTTTAACTACGTGATTTTGTGACTGCTATTAGTGAAGTTGTGTTTTGGTTTTGCAAAATGGAAACTTTTTTTACAAAAACGTCTTTGAAAGGCTCAGAAAAAGGGTTATTCGCGTGAGACCAGACATTGCAGACAAATGGATGCTCCATCATGACAACGCCCCATGTCACACTGCCCTCTCCATAACAGTATTTTTGACCTCAAAAGGCATTCCTGTGGTTCCTCAGCCCCCCTATTCACCTGACCTAAGTCCTTGTGACTTTTTCCTTTTTCCTGAACTGAAAACTGTCCTCCAAAGACGTCATTTTGGGACTTTAGAAAACATTCAAAAGAGTGTAACGGACATGCTGAAGACCATACCGGTTGAAGACTTCCAGCACTGCTACCAACATTGGAACAACGTCTCGATCGGTGTGTAGCTGCCCAAGGGAACTACTTTGAAGGGGATAACATTGATGTTTGAAAAAAATAAAAACTTTGGTAAATAAAAAATCAATCTCATTACTTTTCTTCCACATCTCGTATATGTATATATATATATATATATATATATATATATATATATATATATCCGCCCTTGATAATACATTTCCTTCTGTATCCTTTTTGTTTAGTAATCTTGATATTTTTTCTGTTTCAGCTGCTTTAATATAATACAAAATAGTTTTTGCTTTTCTGTGTTCCCTCATTTTCTTGTCGAATTGAATCAATGATTGTTTCTTTGCGTCTTTCACTAAATATTTATTTATTATTTCATATAGTTCGTAGTCCCCTTCTTGTTATGATTGTAAATATTTTTCCAGTGTTTTGCTTCTTTTCCTTTGCTTTCTCTTGTATTTCTGGCATCCATCAGTTACTTCTTTTTGTATGTATATTATTTAATTTGGCTATAGCACAATTTTTCCTTAATGTTGAGATTATATTTAGCTAGTATTGAGAATCTCAAAAAATATCTGACATAAATTAGTCAAAGAACTTTTAGCTTCATTTATTTCTGTGTCTTAATAGTCTAAGACTATGCACAGGCAAAAAATTAAACTTTGAATTTATAAAATCGTAGACATGGTTCGTTTTAACTGTATTATTATTGTAAAATTTTTGAAAATTCTGATATCTATAAAAGAAACCAAGAAATTTAAACATTAATGAATCAAATATTTCAACAAAATATCTCAAGATCGTATTGCTAATAGTAATAAGAAATTTCAAATAAATGTAGTATCTGCAAAAAGAGACTAAAATATAATCATGGAATTAACGCAATAGGAAAATACGCACGCTCAGAATGATTTATTTAAATATAACTGCAAACTGAGAGGTTAAGGCTCTGATGTGTTCGACGCTGTGCCCGGTCGTTGCGCACCATCGCTGATGCATGGTGATGTGGCAAGCACCGCGCCTTAGACGACCACCGTTATTACCCCTTGTGCGAAGTGAACGCAAGTACTCAATTATTTTAAATGACTGAGTAGCCCACCCTCCAGGTATCAGATAGCTCCGAGAATAAACCGCGGAACCACGCTGGCGATATGATTTATTTGCGCAATATTTTACAAATTTCATGTTTTAGCCTGTCAACACTAAGCCAATCCGTTTGATTGTTGATGGATAACCATTCTTTATTGTATACATTCACCATATTATTCTGCTAGGATTTCTATTATGCATAGGTTTCAGCACCTGGGTTTGTTCTTTTTGAAGGCTACAAAGGCTGTGTATTGATGAGTATGCAGTAATTGTATATTTCACCATAAATTAAAAAAAAAACATGTGTCCATTGTTTTGTAAGGTTAATACAATAAATGAATTTAAAGCCGTAGAAATAGAGTTAAACAGTTCCGATATTTCTGATGAATATAACTTCTTAAAATTAAATTACTATGACTCAGTTGTTGTAAAGGGCTACTAATGGATGTATGTGAGCTAATAAACCAAGACTGTAAGCACTCCCTGTTGAGGCAGTTAAGCTATTGTGCTACAATTGTTCAAGACAGTACCGTTGGTAAAGTTCATTTAAATTTGTTGGTTACATCTAGTACCTTTGTGAAGGGTGATTTAGAGAAAAACAAATAACTAAACCAGAAGGCCAAAGAAAAAAGAAAAAGAGCAAGAGTTAAAAAAAATAAAACAGAATAAATAGAGAATAAATAAAACCAGAAAAAAAGTATAGTAAAAAAATATGCGAAGATGCAAACAAACTACTTTGAGTAGATAAATTAGACACGCCACACAAAATAGTGGAAGCTTTTTCAAGGAATCCAGAAGAATTTTAAAGTAATTATGGACAAACAGAAAAAATCATACTGGAACAGAAGGAAATCATAGAAAGATGGAATCAATACCTCGTACAATTATATGGTAATAACCCAATAGCCTCTGAAATCATAAAACATACAAAAGAAAACAAACATAAGGTATTATACCAAAGAGTAGAAATGTAATAATAGGAATAGCACCAAAAGACTAATAGCATAATAATGCCAATCCAAAAAACAAGTAGACAAATACGAAGACTATTGATTAATCAACCTACTACTATACACAAAAAATATTAAGAAACTCGTATACAGAAGAATAGAACAGATAATAGAAGTGCAACTCATAAATCAGTTTGCCTTCAGAAAAAACTGGGGTATAACAAAAGCCATAATAATTCTAAGACATAGTAGAAACAACAATAGGGAATAAAACTTTACATATATCGCATTTGTTAACATAGAAATAGCTTCCAACAAAGTAAAGTAAAAGGTACTTTTTGAGGCCATGTGCAACAGGGCAGGTATAAAATATAGAGATAGAAGTTATAAAAAGCTGATATATAGAATATAAAGCGATAACAAACTTGAAAATGTAAAAAAAAAACAGCTAGAATTAATTAAATTGAGAGAGTTGGAGAGAGAGTGAGAGAGGAAGAGAGGAAAAGGGAAAGAGAGGGATAGAAAAAAGACAAAGGGAGAGTGAGGTGAGGAAGAAAGGGGGGGAGGATAACATCGCTATAATAGAGAAAAATGCGTAGAATTTTAAACTAGCGCTTAATTAAATGGACCACATATTGATATAAGGATATGAAATAAAGATAAATAATTGTGAATTAAATTCGCAAAGAAAACCAAGGGTACAATATACGTACGCCTCAGGTCATAGAATGTATGCAGTGATATATTACAGTGAGTGTGCCAGCGTCATCCTGTGGTTGAGGGACGGGCTGCGATGCTGACGGACGTTTGATTCGTATGCCTCGTGCCTACTCAGTCACTAAAATAATTGAGTACCTGCGTTCATTCGAACAAGGGGTAATAATGGAGGTCGTCTTAGGCGCGGTGCTTGCCACATCGCCCCGCATCAGAGATGATGCGAGAGCCTTAACCTCTCAGTTCGCAGGCCGTGCTCCCACGGGGGGCGTAGAGCTTTACCATTATTATTATTATTATATTACAGTGAACTGAAAAGACTGTCTGAAAACAGAAGATGGAAGCAGGAAATTGTAGAATAAAACAGATCAAGAAGAATAATAATTGAAGAAAAGAGAATTTTACTTCAACGGAGTCTATAGTCTTACTTCGAATACCGAATAAAATAATAAAGTGTCAGAATCTCTAAGAAAAGTGAGAGGACGCAGTAACTATGCCAATAAGATGAATATTACTGAAATAAACATTCTAGGGAGTACTGAGATAAATGTGACGTACAACGTTTAATCATCAACATATGCGGTCATCTTATCCCAAATTCTTCTATGTTGCAATTTTTGTATGTAGAGCACATTCTCGAAAAGAGATCGACGAGGTAAAAACAACATAGTGAAACTGTCGCTAATAAATATCGTAATTGTTAAACTGTTAGTTATTCCAAAATTCCTTAATTCCAATCGAATAACTAGGTAAAGGTTTGCCATTTAGTAAACCCTCTATAAAATTTACTACGTATTTTAATGTCATTTGTTATATTTTAACTTTCAACATTTTATAAAATGCGCCTAATGAGTCTTAAGCAGACTCTCTAATAAAACGCATAAATATCCAAAAGCTTTTTTCAAACCACATTTAAGCAAAATTTAATAAATAATTAGAAAACACGTAGTTACGCTTTTGCCAACTCTATACAACAGAATGAAAGGGCACTAATTTTTAAGCATTTCATATATTTTTAAAATGCTCTAGCACTTTTGTATATACTTAAAAAACTCGTTATTCGTGCATTTGTGAGGCGGTTTGCAAGCTCTAGGCCACCAGCTGTTACCCCTATTGGCATTTGATTGTAAAATGTAGCTCCAAAAAATATAAATAAGGGCGGTATTGTGTTTCCACATGGATTTACGATGGCACGCATTGTAACTAAGTGCCTTCTTTCAGTAAACAATAACACAACTTGTTTAGTTCTTTTAATAGCCTCTATATTTAGGAATTGGACGACTGCAGTTATTGATGTCTCATTTAAATTAAATGTCTTGTCAGCTCTAAAAGAATACGCATTCAAAAGTTCTTTAGAGTTATTTTGCAACGCAGTAGTCTTTATTTTACTAAAACTGGTCGCTTTTACAAATTCGTGTTTTGTTGGTTTTCTACTTATTAAGTGAAAGATGATGGTTTGTATAACATTTAAGACAGCCAACCTCGGCCATATTAGAAGAAAACCTTAATTCTTAAAATGAGAACATTGAATTATTACAGCTTAACTAAGCGCTAATTTTCTAATTTCTACTTAAATTCGGACGTCAGAGTACAACAGACAGCAAGTAAAAATTGGTAACTTAAAGTAATAGTAAATTCTGCAAAAAAGGCTATACTACCTTGTCTACATATGTGAACAGTTTGATGTTGAACCATGCCAAGTTTATATAGATGTAAATCTCTAAATAGGCCAAATAAAATAATTTTGTGGTTAAAAATACCTTTACCAACAGTGAATCCGGTTATTACTCTCCTAGGACCCTTAGAACGAACAACGGACTGTAAAAATTCAACACCAAGAAAAAACCCTTGCTGATATTATTCTAAAAAAAGCGTTAGGCGGATAACCTTTGGCAGTTTGTCATTTTCTCTGACAAAACCCAATACTGGCAATTTAGCGACATACACTTGGATAGTACCTGGGTATGAAGGCTTTCGCCCAATTAATTAAATGTTGAATTTTTTACCAGGCTAAAATATAGGGGAGTTAGCAAATGATATTGGGAGTCACTTTACATGGTGGCAGATTACGATTACTTTTACGTTATTTCACCATTAACACCGCCATATATATTACAGTTTTGAGTGATAAACTTCTACTAGTCTTCAGTAATAACTGAAGAAAAGTGTTGTTTCCGAAGAGGAAGCAATAAATTTGACTTGCGCGACAATTTTTAATCAAAGCCAATTAAAAATTTGCAGTACATTATCTGACAAAATATGTCCAAAAGACCACAAAAGCCTAAGAGCAAAACTGAGTTAAGATGAGTGGTGACAAGAGAATGGTAGAAAATACTTCAGAAAACAATAGACATCATAAAAACTTTAAAACAAAAATATGAGAGTTGTCGCCTGAAAAATTTGTATATTTAATAAATTAAAATTCAGCGAAAAGAAAATGTCAAACAGTGTCTTCTGCCCTTGCGGTCGCCTTGATTTAATCTCTACTACACAGGTTACATTTTGCAATTCGTGTTTTCATTAGTTTCATGCTGAATGCGTGTCCTCAACTACTATCGATGTTGTGGAGTGGAAGAAATCGTTTTCTTATTGGTTTTACCAATCTTGTGGAGCCACCTAA
The DNA here is from genome assembly GCA_036346155.1 of Sinelater perroti. Taxonomy (NCBI): domain Eukaryota; kingdom Metazoa; phylum Arthropoda; class Insecta; order Coleoptera; family Elateridae; genus Sinelater; species Sinelater perroti. Next base: position 11,344,594 of record JARFIY010000260.1, on the reverse strand, counting down.
GAACCAGAATCTTCAGACTCCATAATTGAATGTCAACATTGTCACAAATTATTTAAGAAGGCAGGACTACGGTTTCACCTCTTAACGAAGTACAAGGATCTTGCACCCCAAACTAATATTCCAAATTCAGAATCTCATAGTTGCTTTGAGGTGGACCTTAAGAATTTAAAAAGAAATTCTAGGGTTCTTAAGAGAATCCCTAAAGAAGTCCGAATTGTAACAGCTCGCACACTTGCTAATCTAATAAATGACTAATAAAATATTAGCAATTTCTACTTACTTTTAGATTTTAGGCTCTTCAAGTCCCTTGCATATAACACAAAAAACATAGAAATAAAAACTTTTTCATCGTTATCCAAAAAAATAACTATTACCAACGAGACGTGTCGAAAGCAAGGTGTCTAATGGAGATATTTCAGGAGCCATTTGGATCCTTTCCTCTAGCGAAGAAGTGGGCCCAAAAAATTCTATCTATACAAAATTACTTAAAAAACATCCCCTTTCAAAAACATACTTTACCGATGCACCAAAGCCTGATTTCAACTTTACTTTTTAACTGTCATTAAGGATCATGTTATCTTGGCAATCAAAACTTTTAACAGAGGATCTGAAGGACGGTTAGATGGTTTCACTCTTTAACACTTTATAGATTTAAACGCTCCTGTTGGAGATCATGTCAACAAGTCAGTTCTTGCTCTCACGAAACTGTTCAATATGGTGATTGTTAGTAAAATTATTTTGTTAATAATCTCTACGTGCCCTTTGTAAAAAAGATAGTAAAATTGGACCGATTGGAATAAGGAGTTTGTTTAAAGATTGGCCTCAAAGATTGCTTGCAAATCAGTTTACATCGACATGGACGATTATTTATGATCTCAATACCTGGGCGTTGCTTAATGGAGCAGATGTGAAACTGGTCTACATTCTCTAAGAAATTACATTATCCGTTTTTCAAGGACTCGGAAAGATATTCTTAAGGTCAACGTCAAAAACGCCTCTCATACTGTCGAATGTGTTGATATGTAGGAAACTATTAAGGATAAGGTTTCATCATTTTATCCCTTTTTCCTACATTGTTATGTTCGATATTGTTTACTTTTATTTATGTCTTGCAATCTGTTAACCCGAGGATTGGTGTCCAACAAGGTGATCCTTCCGGACCTTCACTCTTTAGCTTGTGTATCCCTTCTATAATCACTAAACTTAAATCAGTAATGAATGTGCGTTATATAGATGATGGAATAATAACAGCAGACCCTAATACTGTTTGACGAGATTTCCTATACCTTCAAAAACATTTTGAGTCTTTGAGATTTATCATCCATCCAAACAAATGTGAGCTGTTTTTTCTTGGCAATATTGACCGCTCTATAGTATTCGAATTAAACGGTATCTCACCAAGGATAACAATAATCAAGGAAGGTATTTTTTTACTTGGAGCTCTTGTGCAATGGAGTGCAATTTCTCCAATTTTTGAAAAAAAATTATCGGGGATAAAGGAAGATGGGCAAAACCCTATGGACTCTGGGCCCCCCACGTAAAAAATCTGGTCTTAAGGGGTTGTATGCTTTCGTCTGAATCCTCATTTGTTATCCTGCGGCACTTCGTAGTCCTGCAATCTAGTTCATGTTGTAAAGACCAGTAGCTCAGGCTAAATTCAATTTTAAGTTCTGATTGCAATAAATCTTATTAGAGCTCACTGTCCTCTATCATTAGACACCAAGATCATCTTTGTACGTCTTTTCTAGTCGGCGCTATACCCTTTTTTTTCTAGAAGTCTTAAAGCTTATATATCAGATCGCTTTCTTGGTACCCTCTGAAACTCACCGAATTTGGTGTCGCGAGGTTCTAGGCTCTTGGGTAAATCTTCATTTGTCATCGTGCAGCACTTTGTAGTCTTACTATGTCAGGTGAAGTTCTAAGGCCAGTAGCTAAGGCTAGATTCAGTTTTAGGTTGTGATCGCGATAAATCCTATTAGAGCAGGCTGTCCCTTATCATTAGACGCCGAGATCATTTTTGTACTACTATATAATATATCTTTGTTCAAAGAGGTCGTACCGGGTTGATTCCTTAGACAATATTGCTCAAAACACTTAGGACTTTCGATTGACATAGGTTTTGTCTGGGTACCCGAATTTTCGATTTGGGCCCCAATCTGCCCATCGCCTAAAGACTGTCAAATCTCACTTTGCATATTACCTTCTTCAGCATTGCCTACTCTTACCGAAGTTACTGTTAATAATCTATTCAAATCTAGATTAGAATCTCTTCTTAATGTTTCTCTTCTTAATGTTTCTCTTAGTAATGATCAATGGAGACAAACATCGTTACCCGTTAGTTATGGAGATCTAGGAATTAGGAGAACAATGAGTCTTTCTTTAGCACAACTCTAGCTCTCGTCAATTTAGTACTTCCTTTTTCTCAAGACTTGGCTAGTGTTTATGCTTATCAAGATGCCTTAAGAATGTGGGTATAGTTTTTTTTCCTGTTTAATTATTTATATTCAGTCAATTAATGTATAGTAAACAAAAGAAAATAAAGAGAAAATATAAATGAACAAGGTTTAGTTTTACGCGTCGCGGCCGTTGGGCGTCGGTGCATCGTGTCAGTTGGCGTCGTTGGTGATTTGACGTTCAGCTCGACGAGGGCCCGCGTAGTCGACTGCGATAGCGTCTCAGTCCTCGGCTCCGACGCTGACGGCGGTCTATCCTTGACGCTCAGCGCGTCGAAGGCACATTTTGTCGACAGCGATGGCGTCTCTGAGGTGACGCTTGAAGTACTCGACGAAGAAGAGCCTGACTCCTCTTCTCCGATCATGGCTTCGATTAGGTGTTGGTTCATATTGTGTAGGTGTTGGCTCACTTTGTGTAGGGCTTGGATTGACGTCATAAGTTTGGCCTCTGTGCACTCTAGACGCGCGATTGTAGCTTCCTTTTGATAGGTTGACGCTACAGAGTGTCGTTGGCATTCAAGGGCGTCGATGGCGTCGGCGGAAACTAGGGTGTCACAGCGTCGAGGGCGTCGGAGGCGTCAAGGGCGTCAAAGGTGTTGAAGGCGTCGAGGGCGTCGTGGACGTGAACAGCGTCGAGGGCGTCAGAGGCGTCAAGGGCGTCAGGGGCGTCAACGGTGTCGAGGGCGTCAGAGGCGTCAAGGCGTCAGAGGCGTTGAGGGTGTCAGAGGCGTCAAATGTGTTGAGGGCGTCAGGGGCGTTGAGGGCGTCAACGGCGTCAAAGGCGTCGAAGGCGTCAAAGGCGTTGAGGGCTTCGAAGGCGTCGAGGGCGTCAAAGGCGTCAAGGCGTCGAAAGCTGCGACCGTATCTTGGCTGCGCACGTGTCTTGGTTGGGGGGGCGTCGTCCTCTGTCGTGTTGCGCAGAGTTCGGCGTTACAGGTAGGGATTAAATAAAATATTATCTATGGGTTTTGACGCCTGCTAATGGATACAGGCGTCGACGCTTACTTACTTTTGGTTATGGTTATGCTGGGAGGTTGTTATTCGTTGATATCTTTGAGCGTCGAAACAATATGTTTAACGAATCGCTCAAAGTTATTTAGTTCGGTTTCGTTTAGCGACGCAATATTTGTGACTCTGTCTAAGTTGTTCCATGAGAGTCTTTGACGCTCGTATATTGGGCAGTCGAATAGGAGATGGTCAAGTGTCTGTTCTGTGGCGTCATCACAGGGACACTCGTCATCCTCTCTGATCTTGAATCACTTGAGGTAGCTTTTGTTAAATGCGTGTCCGGTGAGTATTTGCGTCATTTCGAACGTAGGTACTCTATTGTTGACGAAATTACGGGCGTCGTTGAGGGTCGGTAACCACAGTCGCGTCGTGGACCCTTGTGAGGCGTTTTCGTATTCTATACTCCACTCTTCGAAGCAGTCGTTTCTAATCTGACGCTTGGCCAAGCTTAGAGGGAAGTGGTTGTATTTTGACGCGCTGTGTTGGGTTGCCGCATATTTGGCTGCAGCGTCAGCCTGTTCGTTGCCCTCTATTTCGACGTGAGCTTTGACCCAGACTAAGTTCACGCGTTGACGTCTGCGCAAGGAGTTCAGGCTTCTTTGTATGGAAGTCACGAGTGGGTTCGAGCAGCTTGTGTTTGCGAGAGCTTTGATCGACGCCAGGCTGTCGGAGAAGAAAGTCGCGTCGGTCTTGAGGTGCTTGACACACCATTCCAGTGCATACGTCAGTCCGAACAGTTCTGCCTGGAACACCGAGCAGCTGTTGTTCATTTTCAGTTTCTTGGTGATAACTCTGCCGTTCGGTAGATGGATGACGCAAGCCGCTCCGACTTCCCCGGTGTCCAATTTGCTTCCGTCCGTGTAGATATTGGTTGAAGAGGACAAGGCGTTGGCTTCTTTCTGCATTGTTGCTTCGTTATACGTGAAGCGTTGACGCAGAGAGGGGATGTAGACGATCGTCCGGTGTAGCTCTTGATTCTAGTGTAATGTCTGAAGGTAATGTCGTAAAGGTACTCGATCTCTTGACGCGATCGATGTCCAGGGTCTCTTTAATCTTTATGTGCAGTGGCATGAACTGCGCCAGGGCCAACGCTGACACTGCTGACACCGTGTGGAAGCCGCGTATAGCTCTGATGGCGAATGATCGTTGGAACGCTCGGAATAGCCGCTTGCAGGTTGGACGTGCAGCTGCTTGGCCCCAGATACCTGCCGCGTATGTGATAATTGGTTCGATTACCTGCCTGTAGATCACCGTGACGTTCTCCGAGTGGACGCCCCAGGTAGGTCGGACGAATTTGCACAAGTTCTTGAAGATTTTTGTCGCTTTGGTGATATGTGGGTATAGTTAAATGGAGAACAAATTCCGAAATGTCGCACTTTTCAAAAAAATTTGGCTCTAGACACATTTCTTGATGACAACTCATTTAGGATTGCTATTGGCCTTTGCCTTGGATTAAATATCTGCTTTTCCTACAAGTGCGCCTACGGAGCAGAAGTGGGTAGTCTTGGTTACCACATTCTCTATTGTAGAAAGAGCACAGGAAAACATTCATGCGTTTTGCTATTGAAACTTTTGATCATTGGTGTGATGATGATATAAGTTTACATTTACGAATTCTCACTGGTGAATTACGTTCTCTTTTGTATCTCTCCCAGCGCATTAATTTGGAAGTTTAACGTGGGTACGTTGCCTTTATTATAAAACCTGTTCTTCTAGCGCCCAATGGGTGAAATTTTTTACTTATATTCATTCTTATTTGTTTTTGCCTGTCACAAATTTTCCTTTGCAAAATTATTTAATAAAGGAATGAAAAAATAGACGATTTAATAGATATCATGTGCAAAAGGTCAACGGCATTGTATGACGGCAAAGGAAATTCCAAATGTTAATTGTAGTTTTAGTTAAGCATTTGGCTATTAGATTAGCAAAATTTATTGTTTAAATCTATATTAACTACTCAGCGATAGTACAGGGATACAGGGCAAAGTAGGAGGTTGAATACAAAAAAATAATCAAGTATGAGAAAATCAATTAAACGGAACTGAAACAAGTAGCAAAATTAAGAATCCCAACACTATCATGCGTAAGCGAAAACTGGCCATTACAGAAGAAACACGTAGAACAAGGAAAATTGCAAATAAAACAAAATGGAATAGCAAGAACCAATAAAGAACAAAATACAAAGACAACTAAACTGGTTCGGCCACATCTAAAAAGAGAAGGGAAAAGCCAAGGAGCACATAATTACAACATTTAGTAGATGTGGGAAAGGGGACGCGGTAACTAAGATGGTTCAACCAGTTGGCTCTGACCTATAGCCGGCGCGCGCGAGTTCGAGTCTCGCTCAACCCACGGGTGTGTGTGAATGTCCTAGAATAAGTGCATGTTAGTAGGCACAATAAGCCCTTGAGGCTGCAGTGCCTGTAAGTGCGCCAAAACAAAAATGATGTGGGAAAGAAAACAGGCAAATAATAGAAGAGATGAACAAAAAGGCATTAAATAAAAACCATTGCAAGAAATGGGTGAATGAGTAAAAAGAACCTAAACCAAATCCGAAACCCGAAAGGGCACAAGGAAAAAATTAAAGAAAAAGAAAAACTTATATAAAATTCTTGATTTTATCACTCACTTCTTTTATTTGCTTATGGTACGTATTTCCGCTCCATAACTTATAGCTTCCAGACTCTCAGTCTATTTATGGTCCATCATGCTATTGCTGATGACAGTTTTCAATATTTTAACTTTTAACGAAATCGTTCTGTGCTTCCCTATTAATGTAATGTGATAGCAACACTTTATTGGGTAAACGTAAATTTTGATCACTAATACTTTTGATGTAAAATAAATGAATTGTAGTGTATTGGATTCTTAGATATTTAATTTTAAATCCTCTTTGGATTGATTTAATATTTCGAAAAAGAGAATTTAGTGGATGAACAAACCTCGGTGGACTAAATTAGCCTCCTTGAAAGATACGTCTTTTTATGCTTATTGTTTGTTTGTATTATAGTGTCCTGATTTTCTACTTGCAATGTTCTCCACGTCTTCATGTAACTTTTACTATTTTCGAATATGTTTTGTATATTCTTAATACTCAATTACCCATATGAGGGTCCGCGTCAAACGTTTTTTGCTGATCTATCCAGAGCTTTATTGTTATTATTATTAAATTTGGTATGGTAGAGTACCTACGTATTGAAACCAATAAATGTCGATTTATCTTAATCCCTCATCATTGGGATGAGTTAAACCTCTCCTGTAATTGTGTCAGTAATGAAATCTGAATAATTTGATCCCCACAAACTACACATTTAATAGTTTAATTACTCCCTTCTCTCGTGTTCTTGTCCACTTTCGAATAATAGACTCGTAGTTTGCATCAGATTATTTCTGCTTGTACCAAAGAAAAATAATATTTACTATTTCGGAAATGTAACCAGTTTTCGCCGTCGCCATCTTGTAATAAAATAAATAGTAATAAAAATAAATAAAATACACATTCATGGTGTTTATTGGATATCTTGTAATATTTCTTATGGCGTTAAAATGGCAGGCAATAGAAAAATAAAGCTGCCGCTTACGTTACACATATCATCTATAACATTCACTGGATGATTGGTTTACCAGCATTCGTTTTTTATACTTTTTAATGCCTTACAAGAAATTTTTGCGCATCGACCATGATAAAATTTAGTACACAAGTTCATGTCTTATGTTGTAACCCAAGCCATATAGAATATCAAGTAAAGGGTATTACAAAAGAAACACGGGATTTAAATTGTACGCCATTTTGGCAGCGTTCTACTTCGCGACATTTTGTAATAAACACATTACGATTAGTCAATATAGAACAGTAGTGGATATGTCAATAAGCAAAATTGTCGCAATTGGGGCATTCATATATACTTGTGGAGTTATTGGCCCGTTCTTTTTTGATAAAGATGTCGGAAACTCAGTGCCACCGATGGTGAACGTTATCGCGAGATGGTAGTGGATTTTTGTGGCCTCATTTGGACGATTTGAGTGACTTGTGGTTCCAGCAAGGCAGTGCTACTTGTCATAGTGAAACATTACAAAATTTAATGAGCGACTTATTTTCCAAAACAGCGAAATAAACTGGCCGCCAAGATCTTGCGACCGTACACACGTGCGATTGTTTCCCCTAGGGATTCGTAACTACCAAAGTTTATTCTCCGAAAATAAGAACAATTCCTGAATTAAAAAGCAAAAAGTTATCGACAAAACTGAGCCACAGTTATGCGAAAAAGTGATGGGAAATATTGTCAGAAGTATTCAAGTTTCAAATGAGTCGTGGAGGACAATGGCAATGTAATAACTTTGCTAGCTAATAAATACATAAGTAAAACGTTTTTTTTTTCTAAAATTAAATATTACGTTTTTTACACCCGTTATTAAAATGCATTCCTTAAGATATCAGTGCAAGAACGTGTTCTTAATAGAGATATATTTGACAATAAACACACATGATAAAGACCAATGCATTCAGTGGCTCACTTTAGATATCCTTTTAATTATTTTCAAAAGTTCTTGCAAAACAAACAGCAGCAAAAGCTTTAAATCGAAGAGGTGACTAGCATGTACGCCGCCTTCAAAAATAATTACTTGATATATCTACAAAACATTGTGATTAGAATTGATGAATTGACTACGAATAGAGTTTCAACACGCTACCCCTTTTGCATACAGCAAGAGAAACACGTTAAATTAAAATGTGATCTTGGGACTTCTTCAAAAATACTTTAATTAACAATTAAGGAAAAGGTGCAAAGTTCGGTCGCTTTCGAATGAATAACTTTCTTGAGAAAAGTGGTGATGGCAGACTTAGCAGCATCTATCATTTTCTTAAATAACAACTGAGCAAAAAGCTGTGCGGCGCAATTTTGGTACTTGTCTTACTCATGATGACAGAGGTATTGGCTATAACATATGCGTTATGTAGATGAATTTTGGATGGCATTTGGACTTTAAACACTCTTAATGACGACCTCTCCTTGAACTTCTAAAGTATTAGCTGAGACTACTTTCATAATAATACCCATTTGATCGATGTTAATTACTCAATGGACAAATTGAACAGCCTTGTCAATCTTCTCTTTGTCAGAAGGTCGAAGAAAAACAAAGTTGGCCACTTTTTCAGATGTAATACGATTATTTTTTTCCCCAATTGTAAATAAAAATTAAAACTCATAAACAATTAAATGATAATCTTTTGCCCCCTTGAAACTAGCAAACTATTCATCCTTAATATTGTAATTTTTGACATCCTTCACATTCCTTTTCTATACTGTATCTACAAAACAAAAAGATTGGATTATAAATCATATGTGACAATTAATGATTATTACCTTATAACTTGGCTCTTTTCGATAGAGTATCGTTTCCTGATTGTCTGTTGGAATGCTGTTCGATATTTTTCCAAGTATTTTTTGTTCTTCACCTGATTCGTCTTCTTCCTTATAATTTTAAATATATGGTTGCAGTTAGTTATGTGCATATAATATTAATAATTATTATTTACCAGTTGTCATCAAAATCAAGACAGACATCGGTTTCAATGGACATAAAATAATTTCTGCGCTTTTCAGGGCTTTCAAAATTTTTTGCAAAATAGTCGCGTTTTCAGAAAATTCACCAATGACCTCTGTATTCTCGCAGAGTAACTGTTTGGTGAACAATTTGGGCTGAAGTTATCTTTGGTCTAATTTTATGAAGTAGCTGCTAGAAATACTATTATGGTAACCAGAGAACGGTATAAAACATGCCAGAACGGTCAAATGAAATTGGATTAGAAGATATTTGAAATAAAGGGGTTTCTTTAAATCGCTTACTGCACAATTAAACTGTAGACCAAATGTTTACTGACTATACAACATTAAAATATAGCGATATAGATTAACCCCTGCGTTCAGCAGGTTTAACCAGGAATTTGTTTTGAAATATTTGAAAAGGTATATGCCATATAACAAGAATACTACAAATGGACAATTAAAAGATAATATTCTCAACAAAGTTGACGAGATTACTCAGGTAAAAAAAACGTGATCCAAAGAACTCACATTTGAAGCGAGGGCAAGGGCGGCTGTTATTGTATTTCGTACATAATCGTAAAGTCTAAATAAATAACTTCCATTAAAAATTATTAGTAGCTAGTTAATTTTAAGAACCCTGTACTTGTAAGACTAATTCTCATTAAAAAACTGCAGAACTACATAACTAAAGTATGTCCACATGTGGGACGAAGTTCAGTCTTGCCTTTGATTGCTTTTGTTATTGTTTGTTGGACCATATCATTTTTTCTATTTTTTATGTGCCCGTACTACCTTAATATTCTGCACTGTAATTTGTTTGTGATCGTAGTCGTTTTTTGGGTGGAGGGGGCAACTTTGAAGGTTCAGTGATGTTAAACTAGAGTTCCAGCAGTAAGGGATGAAGGTTAGCGTGCACAAATAATATACGTATTATAAAAAATTGCACTAGCAGGCGCTGCAGGAAACCAAAGACTAAAAGAGAAGCTCATAAAATCCGATAAGAGGTGCAGAAACACCAAACAGAGCTGGAGCGACTTAAGGCCATGAGGAGCAAAAACTCTCTCTCCGAATTGCAAAACTGAGACACAGGGGCTACGGAGAGGCGCCAAAGGCGGAGATGCAGGGATCGAAGGAAGAAAATAGGATCCTCATCGCGTCATTAACAAGCTGTCTAAGTATCCTAACGCACGTTGCATTTGTGACCCTAGTCATTTATTTATTGATAATTTTTTATGCGTTTTAATAGAAATAAACTATTTTAGACAGCTGCTTGTCTTTGATTATTGTGAAATATTACTTGTCGATTTGTTTTTAGTGCAACTAATTAATAAAAAAATGATGACTATGTATTCGTGCATTTCCAACCACGTTTCACTGTACACGTCCAAGCAAATGTCTATGTAAGACGTTGAGGGTTGGCCGGCGGGCGAGCAGGCGGCACTAGCCCTCTTGAAAGTGGGTACCTAAAATTTCCTCACCAATTTGAACTCCGACGTTTTCTTTCGAAGAAGCTTCGTCTGCCTTCATATCATACGTACGGAGCCTTCATTATGTCACGCAAAATAGTTTTTTATTACCTAGTCAAACTTTAGCCATTTTTATATTTATAATACGTTAGTTACAGCTAAGTCAATGTTTGGAGTTTTGTTTACACTCTAGGTCAACACTGAATGTAGCGTCAGCTAAGACCAGCTATTCAACCAAAAAAAAAGGGGTTTCATTGTGGCCACCTTTTACGAGAGGGATCGAAGTACTAGTAGACGAGCGCTAAATGCCTTTAAGGCCAAGTTTGACCAGCGCATACCTTGCATGTCTCTACAATAGCAAGGTAAAATATACCATGATAAAATATGCTCTATAATTAAATTGGCTATTTTACTGGATAGCAATTTGTCAAGAACGGACAGCCCAATCATTGTGGCCACTTCGGAGACCGTATAACAAGCTCGGGAGATTTATGAACAAGAGCCCACAACTTCGGTCTCTTAAGGCGCAGCTCAACTCGGTGAGTGTGGGCTCTATACGCCATCCTCACCAAGAAATTGCAAACGTCTCTCATCGAGGTCAATATTGGCAAAAGATTCGTTTTTGTAAAAGTGATCATAAAGACGGTTCGGACCAAAAAATTGGACATAAAGCACATCCCCTTCACGGAGGAGGAATACTTGTAACTAGATGGCTATATCAACAAACAAAATTACCGACATTGGGGTACTCAAAACCCACATTTGACCAAAGTTCGTCGATTGCACCCAGAAAAGGTTAGTGTATGGTGTGCAATTTCCTGCTATGGAGCCACTATTTCCCACAAAATATGCGAATAAAAAAGTTTATCGCACAGAGGTTCTCAAGAAATGTATTCCAATTGTGAGAGACAAAGACAATACCGGTATCAGCAAAATAGAGTCACCGCCCATCGGATTCAGGGCATCTTTGACATCCTCACAGAAGGTGGCACTGAGTGGCCTCCAAATTCCTCAGATTGAAACCCATGTGGTTTTGTTTATGAGGATAGGATTTTACCGGAACAAACCCCAGTCTATCGACAAACTCAAGAACCATATCACAGAAGAGGTTCAGGCCAGTTCTGTGGATATCAGAAAAGCCGCAATTGAGAGTTTGAAATGACCTCTAGTAAAGGCAGTCATTTTGAAAACAGAATGCACTGAACTTCATTTATTCATCATAATAATAAAAAAAATGGAATTTTATCTTGAGTAGATTTTTTATATTGAATTTTTTATCGTTTGCATCACATAATGGAGGCTCTGTATTATTTGTGTTGTTATATTGTACTACAACTCTTATGTTATGTTGATGCATCTTTCTTTATTTCCATTTTTTGCATTGCTTGTCACAACAAATATCTTAGGACTTTCTTGTATGTGCGTCTATATGTATACTTGGCTTTGTTTTTCTATATTCATAGTCTCACTAAGTAAATATTTTCTAGGTTCATCTACGAATCATTTTTGTTCTTCACCTATTTTTGTTTTTTGTGCTGTTAAATGAAACGTATTGTACTTCTATAAGTAACTTTTCTTTGTTTTTTATATTTCTCTTTAACTCTCAGTTTTCCGATTTTACTAATTCGATTCTAATATTACTCGGCTGATTTGTTGTTGTTTACTTTCATCTATTTTAAACATCTTTCATCGTTATTTTTTTTTATACAGATAAACTAATTTTCTTTCCTCTACCACTTAAGTGGCGAAGCAAAACGGAGTCACTTACTAATTTCATGTGGTCCGTCCGTCCGTCTGTCCATCCATCCGTCCGTCCGTCCATCCGTCCGTCCGAGCAAAAACTCGAGAACGGCTGGAAATTTCCAAATTCTGTTTTCACCAATCGACAGGTGACCAAAAAGGCTTGTTTGCTGGCGATTTTCAAACTGATTGGTCAAAGGTCAACTAGAGGGTTCTCAAATTTGGGGACTGCTTCGCCACTTCGCTATGCTTTGCAAGTTTATTTTATATGTTAACGGAGATTTATAATTCTCTATCTATTATTTGGATGTGATTACACAGATTTACTCTTTTTCATTTTCTTGTCTTTACTTGCAAATTATTTTTGTTTTTCTGTTAGTTACTTGTATTATTTATCTCTGGGTGTACGTTATCCCAATGTTAATTTTTTTCTTCTTTAATTTTTACTATAAGATCTGCTTACATTTTACATAATATTTTATAGACTCCTATATTTATTTGTTAACTATTTGTTAAGGGGCTTTTTTTAAGTTTTATTTTTTATTTCTGTACTAAATAGCTTTAACTTTTTATAATAATGCTTTTCTAACGGCTTTGCCTATTTTTAGTTAGACGTATATTTGCTCGATGATTCATCTTCTATACCGCAATTTGTTTTACCGTAGCCTTGTCTGATCTAATTATACCAAATTTTTTGTCTTAATGGTTCATTTTATAAATAGGGTATTTGGTTGTTTCTACCTGATACTCTTGCTTTTTTTATAATTTATTTGAACGCTAACGTTGAATCTGTTTTACATATTTTATATATTTTTGTGTTAGAAGAACGTATTTACTCTCATCAATTAGTGGTCTTCGCATAAAGCGATCAGCCGTCTTCCATTATTGACCACAATTTGTTTTAAGTCGTTCTACACTATTGTCATTTCCTCTTCTTTCTGTTCTACTGTAGAGGTCGCTTAAAATAGTTTACCACTCTTGATAACTTTTTGTTCGGCTTTTTTTCATTCATTGCACTTATCCTTTGTCCTAGGTACCCTTTAATTTTTATTCTAATTTTTATGCATCGAGTGCTAAAGCACCACTTTTGGTTTGGGTACTTTGCTCCATATGTGCAAAAAGATTTCCGTATTTTCTTGTACTATAACCTTGTGCTTTGTCTCTGTCAGTATCATGTTGGCCAGACAATAAAAATGAAATACAAGTATCCTATAATTGATAAATAAAGCAACTGTTTTGAAAGTTCCAGTAATTTTTCTTTGTATTCTATGTCACTGTAAAGCAAAATAGTTGAATAGATTTTACTGTTTGGTGAAATTTTAAAAGCACTGTCTACTATAAACTTTAAATAAATGATTACAACGTTATGATATCGAAAAAATTAATCAATGTGAATGTAAAAGGCCATTAGATCCAAGAATGCAACTTGTAGTTTTGTTCCTCTATAACATTCGTCTACATACTTCATTATAGAGTTAATAACTTACTAACAGCTTGGACTAGAAACATTTTCGCACGACTATTTTCAGGTATGCTCTATGTTAAACATATTGTAAAAATGTTTTTAAATATTTTTTTGAAACCACAACCTTCTGACAGAGAGTTTTTTTTCTATTCTTCACGATAATGATTATTTACAAGGAATTATTTGAATAGGCAAACGAGAATGCAATATGGAGAACAGAGATAAACCGTGAACAAGCATCAATGTTTAGGAGTCCAGGCATAACCAACGAAATCAGAAGCAGGATATGTTGATTAGAACACTTAAGTCGGATGGAAAAGACACGAATAGCGAATAAGATGACTAATGAGAAAATTAGAAGGTAAAAGAGCAAAAGATAGGCCTAACACTCGGGTGAAAAAGTCCCGGAACTAACCTACAGAAGGCGCCACAAATACCGAATGCGCTTTGTTTTAGGTAGTACCAACCTTCAAAAAAAACGTGTCAAAATAATGAATCAAAACGAGTTTCGTGTGTTAATAAAATACTGTTATTTAATAGGAAAAAATACCGTTGCCCAGAAAATTGCCGGTCAAAAACAACCATTTGCCGATGGTATTCTGATTTTAAACGCTGTCGTACGGCCACCGAAGATGCGGAACGCTTGGGACGCCTAAAACAGGCGACTGCACCAGAAAACATACTAAAAATTCTTATGGACGATCGTAAAGTGAAGTTGCAGAAGATAGCTGACACACTAAAGATGTCAAAAAGCAGCGTGTTCAAGATTTTTCATGAAAATTTGGGGATGAAAAAACTTTTTTCAACGTGAGTGCCACGTTTTCTCACTATGGAGCAAAAGCAACAACGTTTTCATGAATCCGTGCGCTGTTTGGAGTTTTTAAGCGCGATACAAAGAATTTTTTGCGTCGGTATGTGATAATGGACGAAATGTGGATCCACCACTATACGCCAGAGTCGAAAAGAGCGTTTGCTGAGTGGAGAGCTGAGGGAGAAAGCCGTCCAAAGTGCCCGAAGACTCAACAGTCCTCCGGAAAGGTTATGGCGTCTGTTTTCTGGAATTCGCATGGAATATTGTTCATTGACTATCTGAAGAAGGGGCACACGATCAACAACGACTATTACATTGCATTATTGGACCGATTGAGTGACAAAATAAAGCATAAATGACCTCACATGGCGAAGAAAATAAACGCTGTTGCACCAAGACAATGCACCAATTCACAAGTCGATAAAAACCATGGTGAAATTGAACGACTTACGATTCGAATTACTGCCCCACCCACCATATTCTCCAGATCTTGCACCAAGCCACTATTATCTATTCGCAGATTTCAAACTCTCTCCAGGGAAAAAAATTGGCTCGAATAAAGATGGGATTGCAGAAACTGAAGCCTATTTTGAGGCAAAAGATAAATCGTTTTATAAGAGAGGCATAGCAATATTACAAAAGTGTTGGAATGATGGTATCGCTTTAGAAGGAGAGTATAGAGATAAAGTCGAATTTTGCGAAAACAAATGTGTTATTATTGGTTAGTCCCGAAACTATTTGACTGTAGTGTTAGTTATATGTGGATAGATAAAGTTTTAAAATACACGAGACAATTCGGAATTTATAATTGAAAGCGAATGGCGAAAAACCCAAAAGTACAAAAAAAAACAAATAAAATGAATTATAAAAATGAAAAAAAAAACCTTATTCCAAACAAATAAGGAAGACGCACCCAAAATTGGTTTCAAGAAGGTTATAACAGGTGACTCAGAATGGAATGCATATTTGTCTTTGAAATAGCGCGGGATATAACAGTTAGAGAGGGGCGGGGGGCATGTGCTGAGTAGTAGGAAGCATGGAATTTACAGATGCAATAGAGCACTTTCCGGGGGAGCAATGTGCTTTTTGTGTGCGCAATTATTACAAAACCAACAGTTACGTAACTGTACGTAGGCATTTTCAGTTCGATATGGGCTTCACGACATACAGCAAGCGCCAAGTGCCAATTTAATAAAGCTTTGAGTTCAGAAGTGCGAGCGTAGTGGTTCTATCGTGAATTCCAAACCGGTTGGCTGTCGGCGAACAGTCAAAACGCCAGCGAAATCGATCGCGTGAGCGTTAGCGCTCGGCAACATCCCCAAAGGTCTATCCGTAAACGCGCTGCGGCTTTGAATTTGAACCAGTCCAGCATTTAGAAAATTTTGAAAAAGACTTACGTTTTCATGTATACAAGATCCAGTTGGTGCAAAAGCTACGGACTACCCGTTACGCATCGCTTTTGATGACATTTTGTTTAGTGATGCAGCCCATTTTCACTTAGATGGGTACGTTAACCGTCAAAATATGCGGTATTGATCAGAAAACAATCCTCGGGAAAAACATCAGAAACATCTCCACAGCCCCAAAGTCACCGTTGGGCTGCAATTTCTTCAAAGGTCTTTTTTTTGAAGATAACTATGGGGGCGTACTTACTGTCAATTCTAAAATATACACCGCCATGATTCCTAATTTCTTTGGTCCGGCTCTTCAAGTATGGGGGGGATATGGCCCTACAACATGGTTCCAGCAAGTTGAGGCTACAAGTCGCACAGCACGCGCAGCATTAGAGAATTGTTTCTGAACCGGCTTATTTCGCGTAGAGGTGACATTAATTGGCTACCCGGAGTCCTGACCTGGCCCCACCTGATTTTTCCTGTGGGGATATATATCTAAAACATCGAGTTTACATGAATCCTCGGACTAATTGCATCAACTTAAGAGCAGTATACGAGAAGAAATCGCAGCGATTGGACAAGACATGTGCCAACGCGTAGTGCCAAATATCTTGATGTAATTTTTCGCACATAATTTCCACATTTCATGCTTCAATGTTATCATAACTACGTAAATATATCATAAAAAGTTACTATGTTTCGTTATTTTGAAATATGCATTCCATTTTGAGTCACCCATTATGTAATATTTCTTACAATAATGAGTGGTAATATGTAAATCGATCAAAGAAATACATTCAAAAAACATTTTTTTATTGAGACATATAAATATTAATTTAATAAGAAGGAAATCCAAAAGTAAAGAAAATATTTCACAAACACCTAAACGATAAAATAACCTACCGAAGATTAAATGATATAAACAATAGAAGGTTTTAATGCCAGAATAGACAATACTCTTAGATTTAAATAAGCTAATATAAATGTCCTAAATCAAAATGGTAAATTATTGCTGCATCTTTGCACAGAAAATAACTGAAAATTATGCTCCAGTGCAAATATAGGCGGCAAAATGCTAGACAACAAAAATGGGCAACAAATTACCAAGTAACGAACTACATCTTACCTTGGGAGGTATTAACATTTAGAAATTGTTAGAAGGTTGTTAGTTGTTTAGAAAGTTAAAGAGGAACTTTTAGTCTTTGTACAGTCTTTTGTATAGAAGACGATTAGTTCCCAAATTAAATAAACAATGATAAATGAATCGTGGAAGAAAGTAAAATGCAATATATTGACTAGCGCCAAAGAAACTTTGAGAACAAAAATGGCCACTGGGAATAAATAAACAAAAATCCTGGTTTCATATAAAATTAAACAACTAGCCAAAGAAAAGAATAAACGTTTTGTGTTGTAAATCAAAAGAACTGAATAGAATTATGAAGCACATAAAATCGAAATAAATCTTAAAATAACGAAATTCTGGAAGACTATTTGGAAAGATTCTCGAAAAATCTCTATGGTTCACAAAAATACACACCGTCAGATGTTACGGATAATACGTAACAAAATACAGGAACTCTAAAAATACATGGAAATAGATAGTATAGACACAGAGAAGCTGCAAACGTATAAGAATATTTTTAAGTTGCATGAGCCCGTGACAAAGACAACATAAATATTAGCATAAGTGAAGTAAGAAGCAGTAATAAATTTGAAAAATAAGAATTTACTTGGAAAAATACAGAGGTAATAACTTACCAGAACAAATAAAGATCTTATCAGAGAAAAATCTGAAACACCACGATTCCAGACAATAGAGAAATGCTTCAATAACGCTAGCATTTAAAAAGAGAGAAACATTCAAATAACTGTAGGGAGATAACGTTAGTGAATACTACCTTAAAGTTAGCAGCAAAAATATTAACAAACAAGCTTAACTCAGCAGGAGGTCGATTTTAGGCTGATGTCACTCCAACCGCATATATATTTCAGAGATCACGACAAGACTTTTGGGCGCATTTTATTAGCCGATATAAGCTATGACATAAAGAAGCACCTAAAGAACTAGTCAAACTCTTATAAAATTCTACCTTACGGTGTCGAGGTTTATACAAAATATGTGCACCGAAAATCCCAGTGCAAATAAAGCGTAAAATGCGACAGAGTTCATTAATTATGGATGTTACACAATGAAAAGAGGTGAAATCAAAATAGCGTGCTATGCAGACGATGCCACGCTAATGATATCCAAAGCCTATTACACAGAATGGTCGGAACTTGTACAATTTATAATTTAAGAATATCTAATAACAAAACAAAATGCATGACGCTACATAAAACACTAATTAGATGAAAATTAGAGATCGACGAGATCAAAACAGAGCAGGTGTCAACTTTTAAATAATTGGGGATTACCAATAACTAGTTCGCGTATAGTTACAGATCGGATTCTGACGCAAGTTGTCAAGGCTAAACGCTGTTGTATGGGGAAACAAATACCTACATACTGAAAATTAAACCAGACTACACAAAATTATAATCAGACCAATATTAACGTATATACCAGACATTATATGACACCATTCGCACTAAAAAAGTGTTAGAAGACGCTAAAAAAACAGTGAAACAATCACAAAACGGTAGACTAAGAAATGAAAATATCAGATAATAGTATTAAATACAAGTAATCAAAAATAATAGAATGGAACCAACAAGTGTCATAAATGCAGATGATATAATAATAAGTTAGAGTAGTGTTTTGTAACCTGTGGGTCGCGACCCCTAGGGGTCGCAAAGCTTTACACAAGGGGTCGTGGGTAAAAGAAAAAGACAAGAGGTCTCAAGAGAAACAAAATTAAATATGTAATCTTTAAAATCACTGACATGGTTTTATTATAGCCCTGGGGGCGCCAGAATTTTTTAACTTGTAAAGGGGTTGCGCATTCAAGAAGGTTGAAAAACACTGAGATAGAGGGAAAAGGAAACAGCCTAACAAAAAGAATCGAAGAAAAATATTACTATTGCCTTTAAGTCAAAAAGAAAGTTTCCACTCAAAGAATTATTTTCTAAATAATTAGAAGCAATTAGATTAACTCAATTTTTAAAATTTTTGCTAGAGTAACAAGGTATATTAACAGCTGAGAATTAACGACAATATATTTAGTATAGCAAATCCGTTTTTCATATTTGTACACCTTTCTGTTTAGATTGAAATAATCTAAGCACGAAAATGACAAAATTCAAATGCTCACCGTTTCTTGTTTCTTTTAAAAGAACATTAATTGTTGCAGTCAAAAATTTGGAAGACAATGTTCAATGTAGATTTTAGAGAAAAGCGTTAAATATACGTTGCGATTGAAATATACTACAGGCGGATACATTTCAACAAAAGAAATGTTCGTCACTTAAATGACATTTGTGGAGAATTAATTCAAGAAATCTTTGCGGTGATTCTTGCTAATTCCATCTAGCGTTCTTTAATGAGTCATTAGAAAGTTTTTTATACAATTTTCCAGCATTTTAAGGTGAATTTCTTTGGGTATACCAAATTTGTTATCTAGTTTTAAATGGCGTTTCCATATTTTCACTTTATACTATATGTAATTGCAGCTTTTCCGTTTATTTCTTTCTATATTATCCAATTTGATTCTTTAATGACCATTAACCATATTATCTTTTCCTGTGTAGTTCTTAGTTTTTCTATGTGTACCCCTAAAATTTCTAATAACACTAAAAAAATATTTAAATATAGAAATATAAAAATAAGTAATAAATTAAATAAAGAAATTTAACAACAAAAGCAACACAAACAGTTGTAAAAATATTTATTTATACACAAAACAAGCTAATCCAAAAATATTGAGAAATGCAGCACCGTTTTCAGTTTCCTTATCAGGCCAAAATTACCCTTCGACCACGCAGCAATTATTCGCTGGTGAAGTTGGGAGGGCGCTTCTCAATAAATGCAGCCATGCCCTCCTTGCGGTCCTTGGTGGCGAAGGTGCCATGGAATGTCCTTTTCTCAAAGTGCAGCCCTTCAGCGAGGGTCGTCTCGTACGCCCTATTGACGGACTCCTTCGCCAAAGCGACAATCAGAGGCGAGTTGCTCGCAATCTTCTCGCCCAGCTTGATGGCTTCGCCCACCAGCTGATCCGGCGGGAACACTTTCGACACGAGCCCCATCTTCTCAGCTTCCGCCGCCGTTATTTGATTACCTAGCTCGAGAAGGCAACAATTAAATTAAATTTACAGTGGCGAGGATTTGGGTACCTGTAAGTACTATCTCCATAGCTTTGGATTTCCCAACGGACCTGGTCAAGCGCTGGGTGCCGCCGGCGCCGGGGATGGTCCCTATCAGGATCTCCGGCTGGCCGAACTTGGCTTTTTCGCCGGCGTAAATTATGTCGCACATCATGGCGACTTCGCAGCCCCCACCCAACTGCATAAAAATTTCAAATCAATTTTAAGCGTCATCCCTCAACAACATTCAACTTACAGCATAGCCGTTGACGGCAGCAATCACAGGCTTTCTGGTTTTGGACAGCCTGTCCCACTGGACCAGGAAGTTTTCCCTGACGCATTGATCGTACGTGATGTTTTGCATTTCTTTGATGTCCGCGCCAGCTGCAAAGGCTTTTTCGCTGCCGGTCAAGACAACGGCGCCGATGGTTTTGTCGCCTTCTAAATTATCCAGTGCCTGGGCCACTTCAGTCATCAGACCATTGCAGAGAGCGTTCAGTGCTTTCGGCCGGTTCAGGGTAATTAGCCCGACATTGCTCTTGGCACCTACTTTTTCCACTTTGATGTATTCATAGTCGGTGGCTAAAAGTAATTTTCACAATTTGAATATGAATCAAAAAAAGGTTTATTTGAAAAATATGCTATATAACATTTCATTATATTAACACTAACTCGATATTTTTGATACAGACCTCATATTTTTTGTGTATGTAAAATTATTATTATGATACGTGACGTTCCAAGAAGATTAAATTTATAGAGAGAAAGTTCAGCTTTTGTGTTTCATTAGAGTCTTTTTTAGCTATGCACTTCACCTTGGCTGTGTGTCTTCTCTATGCTGTTGATGGTCGCCTCTGTGGTATATTCTAGAGCCTGTTTCGTGATATATTTGTTCAGTTTTCTCAATGTGTGTCCTAGTAATTTTCATTTCCTTCTTTTAGTGCCTATGATTATCGCATTCTGATTAGTTTGCTCGCAAACGTTTATTTGAGATTAAAGATGGCCAGCATATATTTAAAATTTTTCGATTATCTTTGTTTGATTTGTCTTTGGAATATCGCCCATGATTCACGGCCGTACAGTAGCGTGCTTGTATTGTTTGAATTAAAAATGCGAACCTAATTTTCAGTCGATAATGATTTTGTGTTCAAAATTATCCGGGGTTGATTGAAGACAATTTGGGCTCGCATTATTCTGCGTTTCATACCTTTTGGCAATTTGTATCTTGTTCCAGAACACTTCTTAAATACAAAAATGTATCTTTATCATTTCCTCCCTCCAATTTCCGCCTCCCTTATGTCTTTAGTATTATATTAGTTTTATTGACATGCATTTTCAGGACCGCCTTTCCAGCATTTACTAACCTTCTCTATCAATTTTAATTTTATCAGTAATCATGCCAATGTTTTCTATGTAGACTCCATGATAATTATGTTACAGTTTAATTATGGGGATTATTTGTAGTGGGATATCAGATTCCTCTACTATTATCCATAATTTTCCGCGATGCATTGCATCGAGAGCTTTTTGTTTACTCTTACAGTACAGATTTCGCCTAGGCATCCTCGATGTAGTCTAACAACAAACAAAGAAGCAATAATAGCAGAAAAAAAGTGAACGAGGCGTTACAAACACTATAAAATAGAAAATTCCTAGGTGAAGACCAAATAGTAAATGAAGTACTCAAATACATAGGCAGCAGACTGGTTAAACGACTCAAAAATGCTTATCCAAGAAATTGTAGGATTTAACACAAGTCCAGATAAATGGCGAAGAGCAATAATTACTGATGTTTAAGAAAGGTGATCCCAAAGAATACGATCACTACAGAGAAATAAATCTACTATATACAACACTAAAATGAACAACGAGAATGCAAAGAAAATAAATGAAAGAATACCGCTGCAAGAAGACCAGCAGGGATTCAGAAAAGGTCGAACATGTCATGATCCCACAATTATACAGCTAAAAGGAAAGTCACTGGAATATAACGTATCAGCATATCTGTCTGATAGACCTCAAGAAGGCGTTTGATAGGGTTCAAATAAAGGACGTAATACATCTGTTATTTGATAGAAATATCCTGTTAGATCTAGTAAAGACTGTCGAAAATATTTACAATGATAACAAAGACGGAACCCATAAACTATGAAAATGGCGTTAGACAGAAAGACTCCTTGAGCCCTCTACTGTTCAAGCTGGTAATGGTCGAGATGATCAAGAACGTCAAAACAAAAAAAGGATACAGAATAGGAAATGAAGAGCTATATATATAATAATGGCAAAATACGAGGATGACCATCAAAAGCCAGTGAAAAAATAAAAACAATAGTGATAAATAAAGAACCAATAAGATGCAAGCTAGTAGTCAAAAAAGAAGTTGAGCAACTAAGCATCAACATGTCCAGTGATAGCAAAATAGAAGAAGGACTGAAGAAACAAATTAATAGAGCGAACAGAATAATAGGTTGTCTAAATAATACTATATGGATCAACAGAAATCAAAACGAGAGTATATATAAAAGTGTAATAAGACATACATATGTGAAATAAAACCTGGCATTAGCACAACACAAAGACTATTAGAGACGACAGAGATTAGACTACTTAAAAGACTTATAAATAAAACATTAAGGAATCTAATATCTTCAAAGCGCAATGCGGGGTTCTCCGGTCCCCGATCCCCAGGCCGTGTGAAAAGCATGGGTTGCCAGAATAACCCATTCGGACCACGCGGAAATACACAAACGATCGTCGTATCTTTAAAACACACTGCAATTTTAAAAACTTAAATTAAATTAAAACTATTTATCCTATTGTTTTAGTTCTGTTCTTTTTTGCAAACAAGCATTCTTTGGTATGGAACGGGTACAAACAGCTGAGCACCACAGATATTACATCAGAAAACGGAGAAGTGAGCAGACTGCGGATGAAAGAGCAGCAATAAATGAAGCAATACAACGTACTCTGGAGGAAGTTGAAGTAGAAAACCAAGCAAGACGACAACGACGTTCTCAAAGAACACCGGAAGAAATAGCTGCACATAACGAAGCAAGGCGACAGCGAAGTTTACGAAGAACCCCGGAAGAAATAGCAGCAAGAAACCAAGCAAGGCGACTGCGACGTTCTCAAAGAACACCGGAAGAAATAGCTGCAGATAACGAAGCAAGGCGACAGAGAAGTTTACGAAGAACACCGGAAGAAATAGCAACAAGAAACCAAGCAAGGCGACTACGACGTTCTCAAAGAACACCGGAAGAAATAGCTGCAGATAACGAAGCAAGGCGACAGCAAATTTTACGAAGAACCCCAGAAGAAATAGCAGCAAGAAACCAAGCAAGACGACAACGACGTTCTCAAAGAACACCGGAAGAAATAGCTGCAGATAACGAAGCAAGGCGACAGCGAAGTTTACGAAGAACCCCGGAAGAAATAGCAACAAGAAACCAAGCAAGGCGACTGCGACGTTCTCAAAGAACACCGGAAGAAATAGCTGCAAATAACGAAGCAAGGCGACAGCAAATTTTACGAAGAACCCCAGAAGAAATAGCAGCAAGAAACCAAGCAAGGCGACTGCGACGTTCTCAAAGGACACCGAACAAAAATAGCTGCAGATAACGAAGCAAGGCGACAGCAAATTTTACGAAGAACCCCGGAAGAAATAGCAACAAGAAACCAAGCAAGGCGAATGCGACGTTCTCAAGAACACCGGAACAAAATAGCTGCAGATAACGAAGCAAGGCGACAGCAAATTTTACGAAGAACCCCGGAAGAAATAGCAACAAGAAACCAAGCAAGGC
Source organism: Sinelater perroti (assembly GCA_036346155.1). Lineage (NCBI taxonomy): Eukaryota > Metazoa > Arthropoda > Insecta > Coleoptera > Elateridae > Sinelater > Sinelater perroti. The sequence goes on along the minus strand of JARFIY010000260.1, from coordinate 11,320,669 downwards.
GAATGCGACGTTCTCAAAGAACACCGGAAGAAATAGCTGCAGATAACGAAGCAAGGCGACAGCAAATTTTACGAAGAACCCCAGAAGAAATAGCAGCAAGAAACCAAGCAAGGCGACTGCGACGTTCTCAAAGAACACCGAAAAAATAGCTGCAGATAACGAAGCAAGGCGACAGCGAAATTTACGAAGAACCCGGAAGAATAGCAGCAAGAAACCAAGCAAGGCGACACGACGTTTCAAAGAACACGGAAGAAATAGCTGCAGATAACGAAGCAAGGCGACGGAGAAGTTTACGAAGAACCCCGGAAGAAATAGCAGCAAGAAACCAAGCAAGGCGAATGCGACGTTCTCAAAGAACACCGGAATAAATAGCTGCAGATAACGAAGCAAGGCGACAGCAAATTTTACGAAGAACCCCGGAAGAAATAGCAGCAAGAAACCAAGCAAGGCGACTGCGACGTTCTCAAAGAACACGGGAAGAAATAGCTGCAGATAGCGAAGCAAGGCGACAGCAAATTTTACGAAGAACCCCGGAAGAAATAGTAGCAAGAAACCAAGCAAGGCGACTGCGACGTTCTCAAAGAACACGGGAAGAAATAGCTGCAGATAACATAGCAAGGCGACAACGAAGTTTACGAAAAACATCGGAAGGAATAGCTGCAGAGAACGAAGCAAGGCGACAGCGAAGTTTACGAAGAACCCCGGAAGGAATAGCTGCAGAGAACGAAGCAAGGCGACAGCGAAGTTTACGAAGAACCCCGGAAGAAACAGCAGCAAGAAACCAAGCAAGGCGACTGCGACGTTCTCAGAGAACACCGGAAGAAATAGCTGCAGATAACATAGCAAGGCGACAACGAAGTTTACGAAGAACATCGGAAGGAATAGCTGCAGAGAACGAAGCAAGGCGACAGCGAAGTTTACGAAGAACCCCGGAAGAAATAGCAGCAGAGAACGAAGCAAGGCGACAGCGAAGTTTACGAAGAACCCCAGAAGAAATAGCAGCAAGAAACCAAACAAGGCGACTGCGACGTTCTCAAAGAACACCGGAAGAAATAGCTGCAGATAACATAGCAAGGCGACAACGAAATTTACGAAGAATATCGGAAGGAATAGCTGCAAAGAACGAAGCAAGGCGACAGCGAAGTTTACGAAGAACCCCGGAAGAAATAGCAGCAAGAAAACTAAGCAAGGCGACTGCAAGTTCTCAAAGAACATCGGAATAAATAGCTGTAGAATAGTAACTATTACTACAGAAGGTTCGTAACACTTGCATTCTCTACAGCAGTCAAGCGTAGCTGGCGGGATTTTCTAGTAGAGTAAGAAGTGAAGATATAAGGTATATATGTAAGATAGGCAGTGTTAATAATTGGACAAAAAGGAAGAAAGACATAATTGAACGAACATATAGAAAGAATAGCAGATAATGTGGTAAAGTAACAAGACACAAGTCGGCAGTCGGTAAAAGAACGTTAGGACGCCCCAAAAAAACGATGACGCGATTATTTAAATTAGAGGATGTCCCAAGAAGGAACAGGTAGTTATGCCTACTTTAATATAGAGGAAGAAGAAGTAAGTCAGCTCCATAATTGTTTTTCCTACTGATTTCGTTAGATATGCTGTTATATTGTTTTTATCTGCTGCCTGTCTGCTCTGTAGTTTACATAGTTTTTTATTTCTTCTTTGTTAATTTGTGTACTATTTTAGTTTTTAATAATCTTTATTTTTATTTGTTTTTCTTATATATGTACTTTCCGTTTCTCAAAAATATCACCTAAATATTCTTACCATCTGTTCAAAAGGTTACATTCTGCCTACAGTAAATTTCCTCCCTTAATTTTTTATATATTGATTTATATTGATTAGTTGTTTTTTTTCATATCTAGAAATTTTCCTAGTTATAGGTGTATAAATAAGGTCTCAGCTTTTTTCTGCAAAATTAAAGTTTCATTTAAAAACAAACCAAAAAGCTTAAGTATCAAAGTATTCTCCGTTGGCATCGATGACCTTTTGCCATCTTTCGGGTACCTTGCGAATTCGCTGGTGACAGAAGCTCACCGGCTTCGAGACGATAAAGTTATCGATGCATTTTAGGACTTCTTCTTCTGTTTTGAAGTGCGTATCAGCCAAGTGCTGCTGTAACGACCGGAATAAATGATAATCGGAAGGGGCCATGTCTGGGCTAACGCCGCATGTGGGAAAAGTTCCCAACCTAACGCGAAGATGTGTTCTTGCGTCGCCTTCGCAACATGTGGTCGAGCATTATCATGGAGCAGGATGACTTTGCGACTTCCTTGTCCAGTAAATGGCCTCTTTTCTTCGATTGCGTCGCTCAAATTGATGAGTTGCTGTTGGTAGCGATCCGCTGTAACTGTTTCACCTAGTTTCAAGAGTTCATAGTACAGCAGACCTTTCCAATCCCACCAGATACAGAACAAATTCTTTTTGGCGTGGATATTGGGATTTGGAGTCGATGTCGAAGGTTTGCCAGGGGTCTATCCATGATTTTTTGCGCTTGGGATTGTCGTACAAGATCCATTGTTCATCGCCCGTAATAATTTTATGCAGAAAATCCTTTTTTCGGTTCCTTGAAAGGAAATGGAGTGCGGTGTCACGCATTCGATTTTTGTTGTCTTCGGACAGTTTTTGCGGAACCCATCTGCCTTCCTTTTGTATCTTACCCATTGCATGCAAACGTATGGAAATGGCTGGCTGAGTGAGGCCAAGTTGTTCTGCAAGCTCTTTTTCAGTTTGCGCATTGTTTTGATCCAGCAATGTCTGCAGCTCATCCGTGTCAAATGTTTGAGGGCGTCCAGCGCGTGGTTGATCTTCAAGACTAAACTCTCCTCCGCGAAATCTTTGGAACCATTTTTTGCACGTTGCATGACTTACAGCATTCTCACCATATGCAGCACAAATAATTTCGGTGGCTTCAGCAGCGTTTTTCTTAAGATGAAACGCGAAGTGGATAGAAAATCGAATATGCTCTTTTGCGATGGCCATCATGAACACAGCTGATTATTGAGGTTATGTGCATCAAACGCCAAATCGCATGATGTTTCGAAAGACCAAATGTCATTGCTTTAAAACCGCAAGAGGGCGGACTAATACGTTACATGATTTGCGTCCTGTGAAATCTTGTTGTCCGTCTGTCCGTCCGTCCGTCCGAGCAAAAACTCGAGAACGGCTGGGAATTTCCAAATTCTGTTTTCACCAATCGACAGGTGACCACAAAGGCTTGTTTGCTACTGATTTTCAAACTAATTGGTCAAAGGTCAGCGTTAGTAACCTTTACGATTTCAAATTTTTAAAATAGCAACATAGAACATTCAACTCGTCTTTGAACACTGATTAATTTAAACATAAAACCTTGAAATACTACGCAACCTTTAACCCAGAAACGCGATTTCAAAAATTATTTCAATGGTAGACACAGCTTGTGGGGTATCAAAACGCATCTACTCCACTACTAGGGGTTCTAAAATTTTGGCGACTGCTTCGCCACTTCGCTATGCGTTGCAAGCTTTGCAGGTTTATTTTATATATAGGTTTCAGACCGTTCTCTATTAATTTTTCTGTTGTATTCTCCTGCTACTACTAACGCTCTTTTTAACTTATTTGTCCATTTCCCAATATAATTTACGTGGCCTTTCTCTTTCGTCCTGATTTATTTCGCTTAATATTCGCAGATTTCTTTTCTTCTTTCCTTAATTTTTTACAAATATACAGATAATTTAAGTTCATTTAAAAAATCTCTAGTGTCAAGATAATGTATATTACAAGAGGATTTTTACAAAATCGGTAGCAAAACAAGCGATTTAAGAAAAGAAGCCTGGCGTTTGTTCATAATTAGTAAGAAAAAATTCCAAAACCGGTTGAAACATTGAACTTTTACAGAAATACTAATAAGATACTCTAAAAGTTGGTCTTAGAAGTTATCCTTGCAAAGGAAAAAAGCGAAATAAAAATGTACACGCTGTTAAAGAAACACTTCTTCTGTATAATATGCGACTGCATAAAATTAAATTGAGAGATTTTTGTGCTAAAATTTATAAACTACAAAATGTTAAGAATAAAAAATTACTTGATAACATTCGTTTGCAATCGCTATCGTTTGCTATGTTAAGAAACTCGGCATCATTGCGACGTTCATTCGGCGCGTACAACGAACTTGTACACACTTGAGGCTGGCGACTAAAGTGCAATTTATATTTAGAATGGTAAACTCGGAATGTAACTATTTAGTTTGCACGCTATGCGTCCGGTTGAACTTCTCTTTTTACTGTAGACAAATTATTCCTGTAATTTTTTTAGGTTGTACTATAATTTTTTCGGTCAGAGGTGACCTCAACGCGATAATAAAATCAGAATTGCTATCCAATTTTATTTTACATTACATCACTAAGGCTATCTATGAATAAACAATGAAAATAACATGTAAATACATGAAAAATTAAATATATTTACATGAAACTTTAAGTTAATAGCAATGATTGTGAGAATTATATTACTCAATGTTGCCCCAATAGAGCAGCTACAACCTTCTCGACCAGGCCAATGCAACTTCCTCCTTGTCCATATATGTTATAATATCCACGACGGAGGTCCTTAAGCTGCCCTTGGTGTTATGATGCCTCTCATTGATCTTAACCACACCCCGCACGTAATATATGCATACTTATGCTTGTGGATTACAGCTGGAACACCTAATACTGCTCAACGGTCACCTCCTCTACCCAGTACTCGATAAGTCTCCAGTAGGTTGATAAACATGTCGGCGGTTGCCTTCAGAACTACTTCGAGGAAATGGGGCACCATGGCATCCTCTTTGCTGCTCACAAGCCCCAGCACCATCACAGAGGCAGGAAACTTTCTACGCATGACGGTAGGTACCTTAGAGGCATCTTGGAAGATCCAAGGGTCATTTTAACGATTTATCTCACTGTTCTTGACGAAGTTTTTTTATTCATTCGAACAGAATCTCAGGAAACCAGTGTTGTCGTGTTTGATATAGCAGTGTTTGGGCCTTTAAGTTCCTGTCCATCTTTTGTTTTTCTTAGTCAACAATTGAAGGTTCCTCAGGACTAAAAATTTGTAGTGCGAGGCCTGGTGAATTTCTAGACTGACCGTCGACCTCACCATGCCTATTTTGTATGCAGTCATGCTTCGATTAGGATCCCCATCATTCTTCTCTTTCAATTGGTGGGCAAACTGATCACTTCTCTTGCGATCAGATCGCTTGCCTTATAAGCAATTATAAATATATAGCGGCTACGTTGTAAACTTGATACTTATTCTAGCCATAGCACGCAATAATTTCTGCCGGCGATTTTCGGCGCGCGGAGATTCGAATATATCAGCTTTGCGGTCGTATTCATGGTCATTTTGTCAACAATCATAGGTTGTTAAAAGAGTTAGAGAAGATAAAACAATAGCTCATTAGCAAAATACCGAAGCATTAAGATTTGATTTGATTATCTGAGAATATAAATAAATGAAGACTTCTCAAGAAAACTTTAGTATACAACCCAAAAGATAAAAGAAAGTTTTAAAATACTAAAGAAGAGTTTAAAAACACAAGCAAAGATCACACAACTAATAAACAAAAATTAAAAAATCAGTTTTTTTCAGTGTAAGAAATGTACATAATATTTTTACAGCTGAATTTGATTCTATAAAAATAATAATCGATAAGAATATTTACCGAAGCAAAAATAAAAATGAATTAGTCAGGTGATTTTTATCAAGAATCTGAAGAGGTGATAATCTAAAAGATCGAAGTCACTGAATCAAAATCCATGATCGATTCCAAAGGCGTTCTCCTAAAGCAAAATGACTTTCCTTCTTTCATTACCGGCATCAGGCCTTTTTGTGTCCACACGTTACTAATATGTACATGTTATTACCAACAACGTACGGTAGTACGACACCCCATTGATACCTCCATATACCCAGCAATACCTTCCTTAGTAAATATTCGGTGACGCGCTACACTTCATCTGAATAAACCCGCAATTTTTGGCTCTAGATACTCACAGAGAGACCATTTTTCGTATCAGGTCACAATCTGGTGCAAGAAATATTTCTTCTTTAATCCGGAGAGTAACGAAATAGCAATATTATAGCGTCCAATGGTATTCCTTGTGAAGTAGCTTGACGTATTACTCTAAGTTTTTGTGAGCTTTGACTGTGTGCAACAGTAATCTTCTTCCAAAAGTTGTTTCAGTTCCTCAACTTCAAATCTTCGTCAGATGTTCAGGATGTTCGGCATCATGCAGCTCAAAATTTCTACTCTCAAGCCGTTAGGAAACAAAATTCGTCCTTAAAGCTAGCATCTATTGTATTCACCACTTATGTTGGTAGAACATGCACCTCTTGCAATGTATTATAAAGCTGACATATGATGCTTCACTATAACTATATGGTGGACAAGACGTACATAACTAAATACATTCTATCATTGACTGAAGTGATCACCTAATAAACTGTCAACCTGATTGTATAGTTGATATTATATAAACATTCTTTAAAAGTATAAAAATAAAGCAGAAAAATTGAATATTAACACCAAGAAAAGCTACAATTGATCAGTGTAGAGAGTATAGAACTAAAAAAAAAATTTAATTACACAAAATAAACCAAATGAGCATAAAATAATAGCGTGGCGTAAAGGATTAATTGAAAACAAAGTTGATCCGTACAAATTTTCAAGACAATTGCTATTCATACTTTACAGGTAACATTTAAAATTCAATTATAAATGTAAATACCAACAGCTGTATACAAAATATTTGATTTAAGCAAACAAAAAAATAAATTCAAGTAATGTTGGGTAGACATTTTAACATAAATAAAATACGTAAACAACTAAAAAGTCCATGCGTGCTGTTATTTCCATCATTTTTCACTTTTTGTATAAGAAATTCCCATTGCAATTTTCATAAAATACATCCTAATTGTGACAGTTGAAATGTATTAGGTACTATACATAGTGAATGTGAGCACAACATTGTTGAATTACATTATACGGGCCTTTTTTGCTTCTTTCCTATGCCGACGTAAACAAAAAATTCCACCACAAAGCATGTTCGTTTTTTAGTACAGATATCTAAATGACAAACGCTTTAATCGATTTCGCCTGAAACATAGGCTTTGTTTGGAGTGTTTTCACGACCGTAAGGTGCATTACCTTTCCCCTAAACAGTGGAAGGAAAACTACTGGAAAGAAACTGAAAGGAAAACAAGAAAAAGAACAAAATGCTCGAAAAGGTACAATGAAGAGAAGGAAATTTTGAAGAACAAGGTTTAGCAAAAAATAATGAAACTGATTTTCTTTTAACCATAAATTTTATTCTTTTTCAAATCAAAGCCATCCCCTACACAGCTGTACTATTGTTCCTAGCTGTCCTAGAAAGCTTCCGCTGGAATGTCTTTGTACTCCGCGATTACGCTCTTCTAGATATCATCCAAAGTATCACCAGGCGCCCTTTCTAATGGTTTTTGAGCCGGCAAAATAAGAAGTCATAAAGACGAATATGGGGTTTGGAAAACCACAAAAACTTTTTTTCTACTAAAAATTCGTTAATAGACCCTTAAGCCATTATCTTGTTGTTACTCTCTTCCCGAGCTTTTCAAAGACTTTCCGATAAAATTTTGGTTGACAATTTGTTCTGGCGTCCCAAATTTCTTGTGTATGATTTCAATAATTTGATTTTTAATTTGCTCATTCTGGCTTTGATGGAACGGATAGTTTGCAGTGAGCCACTCTCCACTTTGATGTTTTATTAAAAAATCTACGGTTGAAGATTTTGTGTCTCTCTCTCTAGGTGGTACAAAAGATCAAGACACACGTCTCTCAGATTGACTTATTACTCGGCTGTGAGGTTCTTTGGAACCATCTGAACGGGCGCTTCTCATGCCCAAATCCTGATGAATGGTGAACAGATTGAAATTTAGTGCACTATTAACTAGTTTCAACGTAATTGACGGTCTAACATCATAAAAGTGGATAAGAGGGGCGCAGCTTCTGAGTGTTATAGATAGGAATCCCTGAATGAAATCCATTCGTAGCGTACCACTTGTTTCTTTAATTAGTATCATAATGTCAGAACAAGAGGTACCTTCGTGTGTTGTGCAACGGATTATTATCAAGTTTCTCACGACAGAGAACCTAAAATTCGGAAACAACACCCTTAACTCATTCGCATCATTTGACGACCAAGCAATTATGTCATATTAAGAATTCTAGATTGCACAGATAAATTTAGAAAATTATAGGAAATAAAATAGTGAATATTTTATGCTGACTTATCAATTATATACACGTAATTTGATGATTTTGTGTGGTAGACTTCAAAGCGGCCGGGAAAATAAATGGCAACACCATTTACATGAACATTTCATAGTTGCGACCATGAGAAAAGCTGGTTTGTAATTTGTTATAATGCTAGTACTGTCACATCCACCATTGTTATCTGAATAAAGATGGCCGTATCATTTGCAAAAGTAGCTATTATTGCGTCAACTTCAATCATGTCAATTGTATATATGCAGAAAAGGGACGACAGCTCTGATAATTTTGGGTTCCGAATATGTTGAATTAATTTGGACGATAAAAGTTCGTCTGTACCTGGGATCTTCCTTTCAAACCTTCAAGCTATATTTCAATATGGTCTACCTCGTGCCTAATATGAGTAGATGTATTAGTGAGGATAGAGATAAAAGTCATATCTAAGTGTGCAACAAATGCTGTAGCTTTTAAATAAATTGAACTGTAGTCGATGCAACCAGAATCAGATGTAAGCGTAGGCAGTTCTCTGTGATTTGGGATCTTTTTGGTCATTTTTTTATAGAAGTCTCCGTCTCCTGGGTTAAAGTTAGCTGTGAGTCATTAGTAAGTAAAGTTATCAAGGCTTTTAATCCGATGTGCAAGATTAATCGGTTTTTGCTTAAAACATTTTTTATCTTTTGCCATTCTCGTCACAGTTGATTTCTCTTTAATTATGCCCAGGGGGATAATTGTAATCTGTAGGATCGATCTTGCTATCTAGTTTGTAGGCTTGCTAGCACTAATTTCAATTGATATAGTGACGTGTGATTGCTGTATCTATATTTTGCATAGTATAAAGTTTTATAGGGCAATCTAGTAAGTTTTCAATATAATTCCAGTTCATTTTACCGTTAATCGCTTTTGGCATTGGTTGTCTGATTATGTACTAGCAAAGGAGACTAGCACCGATAGGTAATTTGAGATAAGTTCGGTTATTACACTTTGATTGGCACATTGCAATACTTCTGCAAAACATTATCAAGCAGGTCAGGTTAATAATATGTTACTTATAGGGCTAATAAGTATATAATTGTTCGGAGCCATAATCTGAAATTAATTACTATCGCAAAATTTTCGTGATTACTCCACTCGAGATTTGAAGTTGTACTGACTATAGGGGCTTAACTAGTTACACCAACGCGTGTGTTATTTTCTTAAATACTCTGTCAGTTTCAGATGATATTTGTGCAAATTATAGTTCCATAAATTCCATGAAAAATGAAAATTCAGTCGATGGTATTCTCTAATATTTGTTACTCTATTCAGCGACTAGAAAAATTATCGCGTTATTTTCGTTATTGAGCGTGTCACTTTTCCCGCTATTAATAACCAATGAATTTTTTACACACATTACACTATCGCTCTAATCATCTGAGAAATCACTGCTTTCAGAATTACTATCAAGGACATTGTTTGAAGCTGGCGAACTCATATTTTTATCATCACCGCGGATTTTTCGTAACGTCACGACTGAATAGTGACGCAACACAAGTCTAAACACTAATAAATTATCGTTTTATAATCTCACCACAGTTATACAACTCACACATTGCGCACTTACCAATAAAAATTAGGTCTTGTTACTAGTCCCAATGTTTATGAATAATAGAAGTCGGAGACATATTTCTTTGAAATGAAATAACCACAAACTGTTATAAAGACTTCTGCAGCTATGCGAGCCCATTTCAGCAATTGATGTAAACCGAAAAATCTCAAGATAGCTTAGGTCGTCAAATGACTGGAATGCGCATTTAAAGATGCAATGTGGCATAAGCAACTTTGGAAGAACAAGAAGCAGTTGAAAATGAAGGTCGTCACCGACGTCACCCGAAGATTAGCGGCACTGAAAAGGTAATTTGTATCATTTGCCATTTTCTTAAGGATAACCACCGATTGATGATTGGTGAATTTACTTTTATCAACTTTTGGATGAAACAAAACTCCCATATTGTGCAAAATTTCCAGTACAAGTCGTTATTCTACTTCACGACAAAGCTCGGCTCTATACAGCTGCCGAAACAAAAAATCTGAATTACACTTAAACACTTTCCCCACAGTCCGAACTTAACCGTTAAAAGTTCGTGCGTGATAGATTTGGTGTCATAACGACTTTTAACGTTCTGATGAGTCTAAATAAAGTAATTGCAATTTGTTTCGTTTTCTTAAATGTACATTTATAGTAATTATTCTACGTAATACTTCTCTGATCGTACATACGGGACGCGCCACTGAAAAGCCTATAAAAATGTATGGTGCTAGAAAAATTTTATTTTGTTATTATCATGCTATTGTATTTATCCCCTAATAACCTATTAGTAATATTTTACAGAGATTAATACAATTCTGCAACGAGAATAACTTTATTATTTCCATTACTTTCTATCAACACCCATTCAGAAGGTTATATACATAGATTGCAACAGGAGATCACCCTCAACATATCATAAGAAATGAAATAGACTTTCTATTAATTAATGAAAGATTTAAAATATAACATTAAAAACATTAAGACGTACTCCAGATGTGAAATCGAACCATAACCCTCTAGTTGCCACAGTACATATTAAGTTAAAACAGCTACAGAAAACAAAAAAGAAGAGACAATATAATTACACGTAATTAAATGAAAATATAATAGCAGAAAAAATTACAAACGAACTAAAGAAGAAGCACAAAAAAATTAAAACTAACTATTAAGAAAATTATAGAGGAAAGCACATCGACATAGCTGATGCCTAAAACTGTACAAAAGAACAAACCTTGGATGACAAATGAGATCTTGGACCTTATGCAAGAGAAACAAAAACAAAAATAAAAAGTAATGTATAATAATAAATAAAGTAATCAGAAAGGCTAAATAACAGTGAATAAAGGAACAATGTGAGGAAATAAAACAGTTAGATAAGAGGTACGATAGTCACAATATGCATAAAAAGATAAAACAAATGACTGGGCAATGTACATAGAGACATTTCAGTAACTTAATTGATGATAATGGTAAATACTTAGTAGCCATAGAAGAACAACTGTCTCAGTGGAAAGACTACATAATGAATATGTTTCAAGACGAAAGGGCTCAAATAGAAACTAATATAAAAAAAGGATGAAAATCCTCCAGAAGTAACCAAAAAAGAAGTGATGCATGCCATTAAAAATACTACAAAAACGTAAAGAAACGTAAAGAAGACAATCTTAAAACATTAGTAAGTTTTTTCAACACAATTTATACAACAGGACGCATACCCACCGAATAGTTAAAATCAATCTTTGTTATCTTTCCCCATCCTAAGCGCTGCCAGGAGAACAGCACTATTATCCTTCTGAGTTAGATGCTAAAGATCTTTTTAAAAATAATGCGTGGTCGAATTTATAAGAAATGCGAAGAAACATTAATAAATACCCACTTTGGATTCAGAAATTGATTTCGGACGAAAAACTTTATTTGCTGCAAACTTACTAATGCAACGATGTCGAGATGTAAATAAAAGGGTGTGTATCGAAAAGCATTTGACCCAGTTAGACTCTGGCTTTAGATAAGCAAAATATAACCATCGCTGAAAACCTTTATTGGTATCAGAAGGCTAATGTGAGACTGGGTACAAAATTAACAGAGGAAGTGAACATTCAGCGTAGTGTGAGACAAGGATGCTGTTTAACGTGTACTCGGGGGTAATCTTTAAAAAGTCATTACAAAACATTAATAAAATAATAAATACTAAAAATATATAACAAAAAATAAAATTACTGATACCTGAATCAGAAGAAGACTTACAAACTCTTTTGAACTCTGTGCAAGTGACCAGTAGTGGATACGGTCTGGAAATGAATTTAAAGAAAACGAAGTAGATGATTATAGAAAAAACACAACACACACCAACAGAAATAAGAGTGGTGGCAAAGCAAATAGAGAGAGTAACAAACTATGAATACTTGGAGACTATTCTAAATGAGGAATGGAGACAAGACACAGAAATAAGAAGTAGAATAGAACAGACCCAAAAAATATTCATCAAAATGAAACCTCTACTGTGCAATGGGGATTTTAACTTCTCACTGAAGAAAGAATTTTAAAATATTACATCTTTCCAATCTTACTCTACGGCATGAAAGCTTGGAGTTTAACAGATAAACCTTGTAAAAGAATAAATGCGTTCGAAATGTGGACATATCGACGCGTGTTACGTGTATCTTGGATAGAAAGAGTTTGGAACGAGGATATAATGCTTTGAATGAACACACAATAGGAATTACTGTGCTAGTTGGACTTTCTGGGTCATGTAATGCAAAACTCAAAGTATGAACTGTTGCAATTGATAGTTCAAAGTAAAGTAGAAAAAGAGGGCCTGTACGTAGAAGAGAATCTTGGCTCCAAACCCTTAGCAAATGGTACAATAAATCAACTACACCTCTTTTCCGGGCTGCAGTATCTAAAGTACCAATTAGCTTTCTGATAGCCAACCTCCGAAAATAGGAGAAGAATTTTAAATACATATAGCAAAAACCATGACGCATTGTAATTGTTTTTTTAAATTGTAGTCAGCAAATCAGATCCGGTCCTTCACTAAAGAAAAGTGCGACATTAGAAAGGAAAATAACATTATAAAATTTAAATTAAAGTATAACAAAATGACTGAATAAGAGAGACAGCAGATATATAGACTATTCTCACATTAAAACAAATCAGATGTTTGGAAAAACAGAAAAGAAAGTATCAATATATGCACCAAAAAAGTTTCAGTTTTATAAAAGTACTAATCTAATTTATCTGAAAATTATTTACAGATACGCAAAAATGCGAGTAAAAAACTGGAAACCTCGGTACAATTGCACATAAAAATAAATGGCCAACCTCGTATTTATTTAAAATAAGAAATTTGTGAAGCAACACGTATCTGTAATTATCGGGAACCCATGAACAAATATTACACAATTGGGTAGATAAATGTTGCTATAAGCAAATCGCAATTCATTAGTGTGTTGCAATATTAGAACTTTAAAAATAACTCACTTCGTTTGCAGCTGAATAATAATGGACGAGTATGTGCTTGATTAACGCACATGTAAATCGCGTTAATAAAACTCAATTAAAATGAGTTGGTACCAATACAAATTTAAAAGCTTTTTGTATTATCTCAGAGGTATTCAATGTAAGTTCTTTTGGCAATTCGGCAGATATGCGGCTTTTAGTAAAGTTCTTACCAGATACGTTGCAGCTTATCACAGTCGATTGCCACAATAGATCCTGTGATGTGTGCTTGCAAATCTAGCACGGTGACTGGCAAAATTTTCAACATATGTCTCAAAGCATTTTTAATGTTATTTATTATGCAATTATATTATCCATTACTTAAAAAACTGTAATGTTTTTCAATTTGATAGTTGTACAATGTCTACAAAAGATGGTCGGTTTGTTTTTGAAGCAGCTCACGAAATAAATATTAATGTTCTTGCATGTTTAAATTTCAGTTAAATATACAATTTTGTGAGCTAAAACAGGCCCTTTATGGCTATTTTATAATTTTAAAACATAATTGTGGCTCTAATTGAGATAATATAGGTGTAGTCCTCTAACTATTAGACTTCAGATGAGGATTGTGTTTTGAAGACTTGCCTCCTAGCCGAAAGGTCTAGTAGTATTGTTTCGAGTCAAATGAAATTGGTATCATATTATAAATAGAAAAGGTTAGGAAAATTAAAAGCAAAACAAAAACGTAAAAATTAACAAAACCCAGAACAAAAAAATTAAATAAGACTTAGAAACAAGAAAATCAAATAAGTGAAAGAAAAATGGTATTGAAATTGAACAATATGAAAAGAAACACATTATATATCAAAAAGTAAAAGAAATTGTGGGTTCCAGAAATAAAATAGACTCGAATATCTAAAATAGATGATCCCATGGAAAAATTAGAAGAACTACTTCAACACAACCATCGCGAATTAAAAATAGAAACTGATGAATCTGAGCTCAAAATCTTGAAAAGAGTTAAATATGTCATAAAGAACATAAAAAGTCGAAAGAGTGCTAGACCAGATGACATCCCTGTGAAACTAAACTTATTGATGATGACGTGATTGATATACTGTTAGATTTATTTAATTTTATTTATGGTGATTATCCCTATATAATAGTGCTCTTCGACATTCATAACAATTCCGAAAGACAGTAACGCTAAAAACTGATCTGAATATTGAATACAGAACCATAGGATCATACATAACAAAATATATGAAAAGATTGAAGAAAGCCTAAGTGACACTCAATTCGGGCTTCGAAATGGGCTTGGAACACGCGGCGCTCTTTTTGGGATAAATATGTTAATAGATCATTGAAAAAATGCCCGGCATTTCAAAATTATAGATCAAAATTTTTTGCGTTTCAACCATTTTTTGCTTTTGGTACCGTTGGAATGCCTGTCTTCTCCCAATTATTTTGATATATAATTTGCCTGTATTTGTTTTAAGATGGAGCTGACCAAAGAGCCAAAAAGGCTTGCTACTACTGCATTTCCAATGAAAATTGGGCTATAACAGTCCGGAGGCCGCCGGAAACATTTGCGAAGCGTACGGTGACGGAACAATTGGATGATGGAGGAGTTCACAGAAGTTGATCGAGGTGCGGTCATTGAGAGAATTGAAGAGGAAGCGTCGATGAGTTGATAAATGTTATCCGACGAGTTTAATTATTATCCCACAACAATTTGGCACATTCTCAAGGAAGCCGGAAAAAGATTTATGAAGTGCAAATTTGTTCCGTACGACTTGACCGATGCTCAGAAACAGAAGCTTTTTAATGCTGCAACCTGTTGGTTTGACCTATTCAACAATGACCTGGACCTGGACAACGTTGTGACGTAGGACGGCGACTACTTCGATTATTAAGTTGGAGCGTATTTGGTACACAAATAAAGTTTTTTAATCTATAATTTTGAAAAGCCGGGAACTTTTTCAATGACTTATTAATACAGAAGACAAGAATTAGGAAGTATGTGCTTGATACATAGATTTTGAAAAGGCGTTCAACAAAGTTGGTGCGAAAAACTACTTGGACTACTAAAAAAGAAAGATAAATAGCCGATACATAAGAATCATTGCTAACCTGACTGGAAACATAAAGCTATAGTAAAAATTAAAAATAAATACACAGAAGAGGATACTGAGAGGAGTATGACAAGACCGGGATCGAAAATCATCAGAAATAGAGAGCCTACAAACAATATACGTCATCTTGTGATTATTGCAAATAATATGGCGGACTTATATCTTGTTGAGGAAACGAACACGTATTGTAAAGGATACGGACTTAAATGAAATCTAAAGAAAACCAAAATGATGATAATGTCGAATTCAAAAGATTAGAGCGACCTTGAATATGTTAAATATTCTAATTGAAAGAGTTAATTACTATAAATACCTAGGTGCTCAAGTGAAGGAAACAAATGATCAGTCATGGAAAATAAAATGCCGCATTGAAGCACCGCTTGAATTGCTTTTAATAAAATGAAGAAAATAATATCTAACCGAGACTTGAACATCTAGCTAAACACTACATTACCTCGTTGTCACATTTTCTTTATCTTATTTACGCTGTAAAGTAATTAACCTTAAATAGATAAGAAACGCCTGTTTCAGTTGGACCAACCCACTGTTACTGAGTTTCTAATTTCTCAGGATTGTGTGGCTTATTGACGACAGAGTGCTGTCTACGGCAAGGCCTGTGTGGATGTCATTATTGTTAGGCAGTGGACAAGAAATGTGAATAATTCAGTCTCAGTAATTCTGCATTGTCAGGCTCGACATAGTCCGCCCTTGATAGTCACGTATAAACAGCGTTAAGTGCGAGTAGACGAACTGGTTCGTGCTAATTACCACAAGAAGCAAAAATATATCACTGGAACTATTGATATTTTTCTTAAACTAACAAGCGCCTATCATCTTCTTTAACGAAACGAAGAAATATATTCAGAGTTGGTGTGCATGTGTGGTCAGGAATAGTGATTTCGTAAAAAAGAGAGACACCCCTGATAGAAGACAGTCCAAATACGTAGCTTATTTGTATAAATATATATTAATAAAATTATCGCAAACAAAACAACACCCTCGACATTTCTCTTTTAACCAATTCAACTCTAACAGTGTCAGCTGCATAGTATAACAATTTTTTCTGTACTACATAAATACTGTTACAAAACCAAACCCACCCTCTCTTTACACAGAACCGAAATATCTATGACAATCTCCATAGGGCTGCAATTGTTAAATCTGAAATTGAAAAATCTCAATGTATTTCTTGTCAAATTGACATAGGTGACATACAAAACCGTATTGCTGTAACAGCAGTACATATGTGTGAAACTGAAAAAAGCACCCTCTCGGCATTAGCCGTATGTTTGTATATCGGGCTATAAAATCGAAGGTATCGAGGTTCATCCAAGATCTGGAAGACCAGTTCGAACTGTTCAGACTCTTCGCAAGCAGAAGATTACACCTCAGAAGATGCAAATTTATAAAATTTGGATGCTTTGTATTATTTTGCTAAGACTACCTACTTACAAAAGACACAAGTGATTTACAAAAAGGTAGGCGAAAGAAGTAAGATTGTTGGTAGGGTACCCGCATGATGGTTGCAGAAAAGTTTTGTTTACGGATGAAGAGTCTTTCAACAAACAAACTGACAGGGTATGCGCTAGGTCGTTCAAAGAAGCACCTCAGTTAGTACTAAGGATTCGGAGAGGCTAACATACATCAGCTGTAATGGCTTGATGTAGAGTGTGTTATGCTGAAGCAATTGACATTCACTTTTGTGAAAAGAGAATCACTATTTCAACCGCTATGTACCAACAGAATGTTTTGGAAGGTATAGTGAAACCTCTGAATCACACGCTTTTTCGAGACTCGTCTTAATTCTTTTAGCAAGACTCCGCACTCAAACTTGGCTGAGTAACAGTGTGTCTCATTTTCTAACACTAGAGGAATGGCCTTCTGCTGCGTGCTGCCATAAACAAGTGGCTGTGACGTCTTAAAGCCTATATAGAGGCCAATGGTGATCATTTTGAATAAATCCATTGTAATTATACTTGCAAATAACCATTTCATAAATCCTGAAAATATTGAGCAAAAACAATTAATCGTTTTATTTTGTCGTTCTAATCAGCGCTTAACAGTATTTATTGGCATACTACGTATATAATAACATCGATACACAATAACAGTTTACCATTCCATGGAGATCAATAATTTCCCCAATTCCTTAAAATTCATATAAATCTTTTTTTATTATTAATAGGGGTTATGCCAGATCAGCATTACATTTGCTATTACATGGCAAGGTTAAAAGATTTTTAACATTTATATCACTAAAATAGATCATTGTGGTTTTGACAATTAAATTAGTTATTTTCACTATTTAGGACATCAATAGGTAACTTCCTTTTAAGTCTGGTGTATAAGTTTTCAGTGCCCAAGTTGTAGTCAATCGCACCACTGCATTGATTTATGTTATCATAAAACTTTTGGGCTGTTTTCTTTATGAATTCTTCCACTGTCAGGATTCCTGTTTCTCGGTGGAGCTGCGAGTTTCTTGCGTACCACTTATTTTGTAACACTTGGAGTTTGCGAAGATTAGTTTTTGATGTCGCGCACCAGACACTGCACCCGTATGTAAAAATTGGTCGAATGATGGTCGTGTAGATGAGAACCCCACAGTTTATTTTCAATGTTGACTTCTTGTTGATGATGGGATAGAGTATGGTCTTGCGTATGATTCAGTCAGTTTTTTATTGGTGTGGAAACTCCATGTTAATCTACCGTCGAGAAAAACCCCTAGGTATTTCACCGCGCTATCTTTCGGATGCCAAGGGATAGGTACATTATTGATAACGATGTTAGGTGGGTCTTGTGGGTGACGCAAGGTAAAGATTTTGGCATCATATAAATCTATTTTAGTGCATTTAATTTTCTTAAACAACTAAAAGTGTGCTAAATTAAAGGGAGTACAAATAAGTCTTCGTCGTTTTTTATCAAAAATTGGACATTTATTGTGAAAGAACGGAACCTTATGTTTTATTCAAAGTATTGTCCATCGCCAGCCACTATTTTTTTTCATCTTTCTGGCAGCATACGGATACCGCGTCGGAAGAACGTTTCATCTTTTGAGGACTATCCACGAATCGACCCAATTTTTTATTTCTTCATATGATGTGAAGTTCTGCTCAGACAGGCCATGTGGCATCGATCAGAACAAGTAATAATCGAAAGGAGCAATCTCTGGTGAATATGGCGGGTGGGGTAAGACTTCCTAATTGAGTGTTTCCAAGAAGGTTTTGACCGGCGCCGCAACATATGGACGAGTGTTATCATGCAGGAGAATAATTTTGTCGTGTCTGGAGTAGTAGTGAGCGCGTTTTTCCTTGAATGCTCGGCTCAATTTCATCAATTGTGTTCGGTAGAGAGCCCCAGTAATGGTTTCGTTCGGTTTGAGCAACTCATAATACACGACACCAAGCTGACACCACCAAATACACAACATGAGTTTTTTTCCATAAATATTCGGCTTGGCTGTCGATGTTAAAGCATGGCCACGTAGTCACCATGATTTCCTCTTCTTTGGGTTATCGTAGTGGATTCATTTTTC
The DNA here is from genome assembly GCA_036346155.1 of Sinelater perroti. Lineage (NCBI taxonomy): Eukaryota > Metazoa > Arthropoda > Insecta > Coleoptera > Elateridae > Sinelater > Sinelater perroti. The sequence goes on along the minus strand of JARFIY010000260.1, from coordinate 11,301,710 downwards.
ATCACCAATGACCGTATATATACGATTATGCTTGGAAAGCAACATATTCAAAATCGACGTTCAACGTTTGTCGGCTTCAATTCATATGGAACCCGATTTCCTTGCTTTTGAATCATTTCCAACAATTTTAAACGATGTGAAATTGCTTGTTGAGTCACTCCTAATATAAGTGCAAGTTCTTCTTGCGTTTGGCAGGAATCTTTCTCCAATAATGCTTCCAATACCGCGTCTTCGTATACTTTCGGCCTTCCGCTACTTTCTTTGTTTTCGACGTCAAACTCACCGTTCTTAAACTCATGAAAACACTCTCGACAATTTCTCTCACTTAAAGCAGCCTCACTATATGCTTCTATAAGCAATCGATGCGCCTCAGCTGCAGATTTTTTGAAATTAAAGAAGTAAATAAAAAGTTCCCGCAAATGACGCTTATTCGGCTCAAAACTCAACATTTTCGCACGAAAAAAATTATGTGATGCTGATACAAAATCGCTAATATTTTAAAGTTATGGTGTTGCCAGATGTATAAACTTACGATATGCTGTTTTAAAATTTCAACCACAACTTACTGGTGGGGTCATCTTTTATCAAACGGCGGAGACTTATTTGTACTCCCTTTATTTTTTTACATTAACACCAACTTCAAATTTTTAACATTGCCGCCTGATGCAATTTTACTTTATAATTATGGAGATACAAAATTTGTTTTATTTTTTTAATATATTAAGATTCAGATTTTGTATAGATCTTTTTACAATATTCATGTTCTAGTAGAGAAGCTTGCAGGCGTAATATTAAGCAAAGAACTTGTTTATTAAATAAATTGTTTGATTTACAATTCCTTAAGCAGGACGATATCCTCAAGATGGATAACTGCAGGAAAATGCGTATACTAATACCATATTAACATTTCCCGCAAGTAAGTTTAGAGACTAGTTTTGTTTTCTTTTTGTATCCTCCGTCCTAAGACGTTCAAAACATTGTAAACAAATTAAAAAAAGGAAGCAACAAATAAACTTCAAGCTCGATCAGCTTTTCCACTGAAATATGAAGTATAAAATTCTTTAAATGTCTACGCTCAGTCCTCCACTCTCTGTTCAAAACATTCTGCACTATGTTCGCATTGCGAATAAATGCTCGTTGTATTGGCACGAGTCATGTCGACAGTTTGGAATTTCTTCTCTTTCGAAGGTGATTTGAGTTTTAGAAACAAACAAAAAACGCGGGTAACAAATCTGAACTATAGAATGCCTAAGTCATTTGCAATATTTAATATGTTGACGAAAAAGTCGGAGCTAAATGTGACGAATATGCAGGTGCATTAACGCGATGAATCTGCCAATCATCAATTGCCCAAAGTAGCAGCCTTTTTTGTCGTGTTTCATCTTTAAACTAACAAAGAAGGCCGAGGAAAGCATTCGCGAAAACGTTCTGAATCATCGGATAATTTCGGATTGACAAATGTTTCAGCGTTGAACAAAAATTGCTCACTCATCGGCATCTAACTGCACACTAGTCCGGACAGTGAACCGATCCTCATTCACGCATGTGTACTATAATCCAATCTCATCGGCTGCCAGGTTATATTGCTATTTTACAGAGATGTTAAAAATATGACATAAAACTAATTCGTACTGTCGAAGTGCGTATATTAGTAAACATAAAGTTTCCCGTGTTAAAATACATCTCGAGGAAAATACCACACATTTAGATAATGGCACAGGAAAAGAAAGCAAACGTTTTTGGAGAAATTGTTTTTGTAGCCTATTTCTTTATGATGTTTGGCAATTTAATCAAAGTATTTCATGATCCTTAGCTAATCAGCAACTTAATTAATAGGATAATAGTAGGAATCGACAGATAACAAAAAATGATTGTTTTGGGGATGTCTAGGAATAGAAAACAATTGTTTCGTTCTGTTCCTATGGTAAAGTTAATAATTATGTGGAAAAATTTAGTGGCGCATCGTGCTCATGAGACCAAAAAAGAAACGTGTTCTTAATGTATCTTACCAAACCAAGACAACTTTTAATTTAAAATCGATTATGGAAAAGTTTACTAAAATATTTGAAAGGCCTGTATATAAAATGTAAATTATTAAGTAAATGATTAATTAAAGAAAGATTTTAAGTAAAACAAAAAGCAAATTCTAGAAACTGATAAAGATAAAGAGTTTTATGAAGTAAATATGGTGGTCTTGTTTTAGAGGTTTTAAGGTGCATAATTCAAGTTACATACAAACAATCTCTTTATTCATTTGACTACACTCTCAACAAATAATAAGAGTCCAATGTACTGAAATTCCTTAATACTCACAATAAAATTAACCAAGAGCAAAAATAACAAGATAAGCTTATAATTGGATACAAAAAGCCTTATCTTCCAGCAAAATAACGCAATCTTACAATCTTCGGTGTTTCAATAATAACCAAAGCGTGTTACTAATCTGCTATCTGCACCTTACCTTTCAGTCGTGTATACTTTATTGTAAATTTCTCTTTGAAAACGTCAAATTGTATATTTTTGGTGTTAATCTAAAAGAGCATTTTTATTTATACCTCGAATGATCAGAATATGAGAATGAGTAAATGGATTAAACAGATTAACTGAAATTTTATTGCATTCACAGTATATTCGTGAATTTCAGAAATACGATATTTAAGAAATTTATGCAAATTCTGAAAGACTACCGTTGTATACAACGTTCAGTGAACCAACGGTGTGCTTTTAATTATAATTATGTAATTCTCCTAAAAAATTTACTCTAGTTTTTCCTTTAAAGTCAACCCCCGTTCAAAACCTCTCGACTAAGTTTGTTCATTGGTAAATTACTTATAAAGGTGAAAGAAAACGACCTTCCAGTGTGTTTTTGCCACTTGACAATACATGTAAACAAATTTTATTATTCTGACTTAAATAGAATTTTAATTTTCGTTTCAATTTACTATCTGTGTTTTAGAGGACAAAAATTTTGTAGAGGCGGTGCAAACCTCCACGGAATTTTTGGTCAAAATAGTGCACCAAATGAACCAAATGAAATCTGATGCAAGACCTCGTAACCATCAGCGTGGTATAAGATCCCATGAAAATATTACCAATAGTTAGTCAAAGTGTTGCTGCAAAACCGAAAATGTCAACTCCGCATCGCGCACAACAGTGGTGGACATTTGAAATGAATACTCACTGAAGACTTTCATGCGTACAAAATTCAACTGACGCAAGAACATCGGTGGCCACTTTTTAGAGCACAATTTAGTTTAGCCGAAAAATCATTTTGTGCAGATAGCGTGAGAGATCTGTACTTCTTTGAAGACGATGCTGTAACTACGAATGACGATCGTTACACGATAACCCAGTTTTTTAACACCAACTGAGCAACAAATGTGGTTCCAGCAGAACGGTGCCACCCCCCATGCAGCGCTTTACTGCACCAATAATTTGCTAATCCCAACATTATCTGGTCAGTTAAGAGTTTGTGGTTTAACACCATACGACTTTTTGTGCGATTACTTATGATCCAAGATCTACGCCAACAATTCATAAATAGTTGACGACCTCAAGAACGAAATTCGACGTGTTATCGATGAAATTGACTAGAACATGTACGAAGTTGAATCAAAAATTTTGTGAAAAGAGTCAAGATGTGCAGCCAAGGACGACGTGGGTATTTGTCATAATTTTCCAAATTTAATAGAACATTGTACACTTCTAACCTTAATAAAAATCCGGGCTCACGTTTACTTTAGTGGTGACAATTTTTTCATTACCCCCGCCCCTCCACTATATACAGTTTTTAGAGACACGTCGATCTAGACTATTCCCAACTTTAGCAAATGAAAATTCACAAGTTATGGACATATTACTGCTGTTATGAGAAATTTTGGCAAAACTCATGGTAGGTGGCTACTCTCAATACAATTGAATTAGAAACCTCTAGCAGACACCAACTGCACTGCCTTCCGCACGTCATCAATTCACGAGACGGTAATCCAACTTTAAATACGATTTCCTACCACTACAACATACTATATCAATGATTTGTATTTGACACACGATTCCTTTTATTTGTTTTATTCAAAAAAGATGAGATAAAATCAAAAATGAAGGCTAGGTTAGGTTAGCGTTTGACAAGAAACAATAAAATCTCCCATAAACTTAACAAGGGACTTTCAAGTGCGTGAAATTTTTTAGCGGTTTGTCTGCTAAAATTGGCTTTGGTCTCTTTCAACTTAGCATGATTTCTATTGATGTATGGCCACCACACTGGATAACCCTGCTAAAGCAACTCAATAATCGTTTTATTTTTGGATTTCAGTTTGGACCATCCTTTACTAAAATTGCTGTTTATGCATCTACTTGTCAATGATACATTTTGAGTAAGATGAGTAAAATGTTCATTCCGTGTAGATCGTAAAAACTAATTAAGACAAGACAATTCTTGCTAGTTCTGTTTATTTAAGATAAATTGCATAAGTAAAAATATTGTAATGAATTTCCGGACGCCGCCCTGAAGGCGCCGTCCCTTGCGAAGTTAGCGGCTAATACAGACGCTGCCATTGAAACCCCCGCAGAGATTGTAAACGTGCAAAGATTAGAATATCGCGGAATATTCTACAGGGTATCCAGAACAAGTAGTGATTGTATAAATAACACGTAGCGAAGCAGCGCCGGAAAATCGAGTTATCGAAAGCGAAGTGAATTGTTCTAGTGGAAATTATATAAATAGAATTATAGAGTGTGATTTTATAATACCTGTATTAGTGTATGCAAATATTGTTAAATAATTAAATTGTTATAAGTAAATTAAATACCTGGTTTAAATAAATTTAAGTGTTTTATTCACTACAATTACCTAACTTAAACAAACCTACGTTGTCGCAATTATATTAGAAAATTATAAGTGTACAGAATAGTTGACCCAAAAATACCATAATTATAAAGTTACGGTACGCAATTGTTCAATTTAAAAAATGCATTTAAATATTTTAACATTTTAACGTAAAAAATTCAGTTTTGATGACTTTATGATTTAAATGAGCAGCGAAATTATTACCAAGACAAATAAAATTCTCTGCAAAAGCAGAAAGTAATTCAAAGAAAAATAAATGACCACAGTTTATAAAATGATGGTTTCTCATACGACACAATAAATGTATGGTCAAATAATTTTGCTGGGAATAAGAATTCGCAATAAATCCAGAAGTAAAATTTGCAAAAAACATCAATGTGAAAGAAGTTATAATTCTCGAGAACAGCCGCTTACATCTTCATCAAGGTTGCAACATGAATGTGTTAGCCATAAGTAAAGTTTCGTAAAACGAATTTTAGATTATTGCTTTCTTAGTAAACCATTTGTAAACTTTCAAAGTAGACTTAAACTACTTAACACAAAACTGAATATTTGACTTAGTCACTAATTACCAATGGAAGCTAGAGTACGATATTCGGATATTTTCTAATTGCAAAAAGATTCTATTAAAAATTAAAAACAAAACCTTTTTTCCTAGTGACGAACATTTAAAAAATATTTTTCTTTTGCACAAATAGTGTCACGACAATAAAAGGGATTACAAGCATCTAAAACATACAACGAATGATCCGATATCTTAACGGTAACATGGAACAGGTGCGCGCGCATGCTATAGGAAGACATTTTGAGAACCGTCGCCTAGCATAAATTACATATGACCATTAAGGTAAACCCGCTGAGGGCAGTAAAACAAGTGCACATCAAGTTCTGCTTCAAACCGAAGAAAACAACAACGGGGACGCATGAAATGTTTGTGAGCAGAGAATGTGTTTACGACTGGTTGAAGTGTTTTCGCGACTGAGAATAAGCTGCATTCAGGTCAAGAACATGGCGCTTCCATCGTCTACGAAGATTTGGGCTGATGGAAGATATGTTCCTGGTTTGTGCCTCACAAGCCGACAAACAAAAAGCAAAACAGATGGAAACTTCTGAAGATTCCGTCACCATGTGTGACTAGCATCCATCTTTTCGTTACTGATCTGGAGCCTGTGGACTTTTTCCCCTGCTTAAAGCGCATGTTTGAGAATGTGGCGGCAATCCAAGAAATCCAAAGCTTATGCGATCGAATAAGGCCCTTGCTGGCAGTTTCCAGAACCTAAAAGTGTGTTATAAAGGATGGTGGTTATTTGAAAAGCCAATAGAGGTAATGCGTTTATATGTTTTACTTTACTCAATTTCTGATAACATTCACCAAATTTTGTACACACAACGTACAAAATAAAGAAAAACAAAAGTAAATCTTTGGTGCGTAGTGTAAAGAACAGGGGTAATTAACTAAATCAATGTTGTTAACTGCAAGGCCTAACATGGACAAGCCGCACTGCGCAGCAGCTGCGGCACCTTAGAAAGTGAAACCACAACCTCCACCCTCTCTCCTGCTCAGGTTAGAACCTGTTCAGTCCTGTATGGGAGTTGCTAGAATGATGAGCGAACAGAAGGTACCGCGGAGCGTGGAACAACGCATTGTGATCAAATTCCCCGTTGAAGAAAACGTTCTGTCCGCTGAAATTCACCACAGACTCCAACAACACTATGGGGAAAGGCGTTTCTCATGAACCGCGAACATCCGTCATCAAACCAAACGTTGACCGTGCAGACGTGCTTATTTGTGAAAATATGCGTAGCACTATCAAGAAACTCAAAGCAATGCTGTCTCTCAGTGTTGGTAATGTAGAAGACATCATAAAAACCACCTGCACTATCGCAAGGTGAAATGACGGTAGGTGCCACACACTTTGGCGGAAGTGAACAAAATCGTCGTCTCCTATAGCAGTTTGAAGACAAAGGTGATGCATTTTTTAAAGTCTATATTGATCACCGATGAAACGTGGGTGAAGTACTTCATTCTCATGACTAGCAGTCATCACGCGAGTGGCGACATAACAGTTCTCCCAAACCCAAGAGAGCGCGGAACAGCCGTTCGGCAGGAAAAGTGATGGCAACATTCTTCTAGGCCTGGCAGGGGATAACTATTTAAATGTAGACTTTCTAACGGATGCCAGAACAGTCAATGCTACTTATCACTCAGAGATCCTGGCAACAGATATAAAGGAAACGATTCAAACCAAGCGGAAGACAGGTAAAAAGCGGATAGCCTTCCTTCAAGACAATACACGCTCCTATACGATCAAAACAACAATGGAAATCTCCGGAAATTGAAATGGAACCTTCTGCACATTCGCCGTATAATCTCGGTTTGGCTCCAAGTAATTTCTACCCGTTCGGAAGGTTCAAATCAGACTTGCAAAAGGCATGCGGTCTGCGAACGACGCCGTCAGCTAGACTGTTCGGGAGTCAACCAAAAACTTTTTTTGAAAGGGGCATCAGAGTGTTTCCAAAACGTTGGAAAAAATGTGTCAACTCCAAAGGAGAGTACGTTGAAGACTGATATGTGCAAGTAAGTGTTTGGAAAGTTTTTTTTTGCAAAAAATCAGTCCCGGTCGTATTTGAACCACCTTGTATTATCAGTGTGGTTGAGACACTCATGGTAGACTAGTACCAAAAATTTACCCATTTAATCCATTCGTTGAAAGACAAATAAATTAATCTACAGGGCCCGGCAGAATAATCTCCCCTTTTTGAATTGAGCGCTGCTCGCAATGTATTCGTAGACGGCCCTCGAGTCGTACATCCTTGAGCAGCACAAGGCATGCCGTTTTAACATCCGGCATGTGGAATGGAGTGGTAAACACCGTGTGTTTGTTAGAAACTTATTTTTAAAATGGCGATTCTGTGATTGTGACTCGGCGGCTATTGCGTAGGCATTTCGGGGTAAGTCGTCATGGAAGAGTTCCGCCTAAGAAAACCATAACGTTGCGGATACACAATTGCTAACTGGTTCAGCATCCAAATGGAAATCATCCGGTAGACCTCGTAGTGTTCAGACACCCCAGAATATGGCAGCAGTCAGGCAGACTGTTTCCACATCGCCATAACGCCTCGCCTGGGAAATTTCTGGCCGGAGCATCCGAATAATTCTACACTGGTGTTGTATGTTCCATCCATACAAACGGATGGTAGTCCAGGAACTTAAAGAATGTGGCTGGTATGCCCTGTAGGCTGTTGACAAATGTTCTAGTTGATGCTGTTGTACTCAGAAGTTATGAAACTCATTTAATTTATCAATCTGCGGCAATAAGCAGAATTTTCGGCAATCGACTTCACAAAATCCTGGACAACTTCATGACCAACCTCTTCACAGTCAGCGTGTAATTTTTAGTATCCTGTTAGAGAATTTGGCATCGTGCGGTCGTATTTTCTTAATAAAACGGCGGATGTCACTTCTACTCGCTGTGTTGCGATGTTACGCAATCTTCTTGAGCCTAGGGCTTAACTGTGGCTCGCACGTTCCGTGCAAATGTTTCTAGACAACCTCGTCTCATTACATTTACTATTGAGGAATTAAAGCATGCTATTCGCAATGCATCGCAGCAGTACCAGCGAAAATGACTTGGAAAACAATGCTTTAAGGTGAAGCTGCAGGGGTACATCACTCGTGCAGGCACATTTGGCCAATATCATCTTCTAAACTAGTTGATTATTAAATGGCAAGTATTGTTCTATGTTATTGCAGAATAAAGCATTAAACATAATTTACGTTGTTCTTTTTGTTGCTGTTTCGAAAAGGGCAGATAATTCTACCTGACCCTGTACAAAGCTAAACAAGAGGTCCAAAAAGGATTTACAATTTTATTACTGGGACATCACCACGTTCCATAAGATATAATTGACAGATTATCAGATAAATTACAGAAATGCAATGGGATTTTTGAAAACAAAAGTTAAATTTTCAAAAAATAATATTAATTGCGTACCCTATAAAAATTCAAGTTATAATTGCATGTGAGGCTTATGCAATCAGAGATAAGTAATTTTTAAAATGTTATTTCTAGGTGTCCACTAAAGATTTAAATCATAAAATCCATTTTGTCGTAATTGTGCTGAAGACGGTCCGGTGCAAGCGCCATTTTCACTTTCAAATTGCTTTGAACTTTGACGCGGATAAAAATACCTCCGAATCAATGGTTCCTATAAATACGGCAATCTGATGCTGCCGCGCAAAAACCCGTTACCAACGATTCCCATCAAACCCTCACCAAATCCTAACCTAGAAATTCTACTATACGTACGAGGGGCCGAGCCGAGCATTCTGAATTTGCCGGAGAAGTTGGAGCGACTGGTCACGCTCGACTGCACCTTGCTGTACACGAGCCTCGCCACACTTCTTGCCGCCATGGTCACTGATTATGTGAAGTGCTTTTACGAGCGATTTAATAAATGCGATAAAAATGTTTCGGGCTCGACGGCTCTATCACTAAGCCACTCGCAAACAACGCAGCTAAGCAAGCAAGCAAATGGGATGCCGCGCATCGACACTTCAATTGGACCGCTGTAATAGTCAGAGCCGGATTCAGTAAAAACTTGATGGCAAGAATTGGCGTAACTATGGTCGATTATTTATTTAATTAACAAGGACAAAGCGAGGGGTGTTTTCAAGTGAATAAGTGCGTTACATACGAATATTTTGAATTTTTTTAAGGATACCAACAGACAGGCGGCTTGCAGATAATACTTGTTATCTTATTGACTTGATTAGTTCATTTGGGTGGACTGATATTTTTCCTTGATGTTTTATAGATCTTTCACTTATAACTTCTTCTACGAAGAGGCTTTGTTTGATACATACCGTGAAGGTTTTTCATTGTTAATTAATTTTGTTTCACTGTGAGAGCACTGGGCATGTTGAAACTGATCACTTAATCGTTATGACTGTTGTCACCGAGGAACATATTTTGTGCTAGCTTGCGTTTTAGTCGAACATGGATGCCTGGTGTCGACATTGGTGTTGAGATAAATACCTAAGTGTTTAACGGGCTCACAATTGGGGTTTTATTGCATAGAGTGGCCATTAATTGGGATTTCAAGTGGGTTGTAACACCTTTGGTATAATTGGTTCATAGGTACCATTTGCTAAGTATAGTGGTGGCACCTTGTAGTTTAGTGGTAGCCACTTTTAGGCATTCGTCTTTAGTTAATATAACTGTGCCGTCTGCGCACATTGCGAAGTCAGCATTGATGGAAAAGTCTCGCATGAATTTGTTAAAGAGGATTGGACCTATAATGTTGCCTTGGGGGTCCCCTCCATGTATATTTTTGATGGGGGATAGGGAAGTATGAATTTTAACTGAAAAATGTGTGGTACTATTGATTTAGTATAGTTGGGTATCAATAGAAATAAGATTTTGTATTTGAAGCCGTTTATCCACACGCGATCAAAGGCTCGTGCCTCAATCAATCAATCAATAAAAAGGTTGCTGTGAGTTGTTTGTATTCAAATTCTCTTTCGATGATCTTTGTCACACGTCGTAATTGATGGCAAGTGGAGTGGTCTTCTCTAAAACCGAGTTGAAAGGTTGGCAGAATATCCAGTCTTTGGACTTCGTTGTGTAGCCTGAAATAGACGAATTTTTTAAAAGTTTCTAAATAGTTGAGAGAAGACTGTTGATATTTTTTATTCTTTTCCGGTTTGAGAAACATAAGTATTGTTGCATGTTTCCATGCATTAGGGAAAAGCCCTAATTTTAGATATAAATTAAAAACTATTGCTAAGTACGTGTATGCTTTTTTGGTGAGTTTGACAGGGTTTTTACTATATGAGCAAGTTTCTTAGGTGAGGTTGGTTTAAAGTTGGCCACTATGTTTTTGAAAACCGAGTCGCTGTGGTTGTCAGATGTGAACGTTTTCTCCAGATATTTCGGAAAGGCTTTGCTTTTTTCATCGAAATTGAGCGTTTGAGCCGTGATAATTGGTGGTATCTCGTGTTGTTGGCGTAATATCCATTTAGTTGTTCTCCACATTCTGGAAATCTTCTAATTCGAAATTATTAATCTGTTTTTCTTCTTCTACTACTTACTCTTATATAGCCTGTTTTAACCACAAATTTCGTGTATTACTATGAGCCATATTGGGTGTACCCCAGGCAGGTTATTAGTCTAACTCGTTAGAAAAAGGAGAATATACGTTGCCACCATCAAAGGTGTTTACATGACGGCCGGAGAGCACTTGATATTTGCCATTGCTTTTGACCTGGGAGTCGAACCCAGGCTCGCCGCGCGCTAGTAGGCTATTGAATATGTCCAAAATTAAGAGGTAGAAAGGAACAATTCCGTTGGAGGGTTTTTATTGTTTAATATGTTAGTGTGATACCCCAATATGATAAAATCACAATTACTAAATTTCGGGGTGCGTTTTTCAGGACTAACCGAAAATGTCCATTTTTTAGTTTTTTCACAATAACTCGAAAAGCAATGCTCTTTTCACGACATCCTAGGTATATATAAATGTTCAGAGAAAAGAAACCCTTTAAAACGAAGAAATTGCTTTTATAATGGACTCCGTACGACCAACGGTGACCGGGATATCCCCATTCAAAGTTGACCATTTTTCATAATATCTTATCGAATTTTCTCTGAGACGTTTTTTCTTTGCCTTTTAGGGAATTTATTTACTTTTGTGCAATAAAGCAACAATTTCAAAATATGTTAACAATAATACAAATGTTTCTTTAATCAACTGAAATATATAGTGTATTACGTTTTTTACGAAAAAGCAGTATTAAAAACAATTAATATTTGTGGTCTGGATTTACAATATTAAAATTAAATTTTTTTTAAGTGCTAGTCGTGAAAAAGAGTTATGGGCGAATTAGTGGTGAAAAAACAAAAAACGTAATTTTTCGTAAATTTTTAACTTTGTTTTTTAATTATTTTTGATACTAAAAATGGAAAAAATTTTTAAAACGAATTTTAATGGAAAATTTAATTTTCTACAAAAAAGTATTCTTGTAAAAATCGCCAGATTTGCAATATTTTGGAGTTATTTTGAAAAAATTAAAAATGGGCTTTTTTAGTTAGTCCTGAAAAACGCACCCCGGAATTTAGTAGCACATTGTGATTTTATATTTAGGTATCAAACTAACATATTAAACAACAAAAACCCTCTAACGCAATTGTTCCTTACTAAAAGACAGACTCAATTGCCTTAGTGTGACAGGTCGAGGCTTTTACTTCGCAGCTGTCTGTTTTTGATAGGAGTAAATTTAATACGCTTCTTGCTTCCCCACCCAAGTGACTTACATAACGAATTACATTGAAACACACCATCCGATCAGCTCCGACTTTAAACAACCCACATCCCCAGACGAATTAGCGGAGCTAATAAAGACTCTACACAAACGAAAAACTCTCGGACATGATCTAATTCCTAACCTTGTCCTCCAACATCTAACTAGAAAATGTCTTTTATACCTGGCAACCCTGATGAATGCATGTCTGCGATTAGGTTATTTCCCACAAATCTGGAAACACGCACATATACTCATGTTTCCCAAAACCGGGAAAAACACAGAACTCCTTACAAGCTATCATCCAATCAGCCTACTGACCACCATCTTTAAGCTCTTCGAAAAAGTTATACACTTACGCCTAATCAAAATTATCAATGCACTCCACATCCTCCCGACCTTTCAGTTCGGATTCAGAAAAGATCATTCGACCTGCCATCAATTGCAACGGATTAGCGAATACATCGAAGCAGGATTTGAAAATAAATGCTACACCACGGCAGTCTTCTTGGACATCACCCAGGCCTTTGACAAGGTCTGGATAGAAGGCTTTAAGAAAAAACTCCTAGACTACGAAATCCCACGATACCTGCAAGCTATCACTTTCTCCTTCTTGGAAAACCGCACCTTCGCTGTTAAGATCAATGGTGTAATCTCTGAAACCAAAATCATAAGATCGGGAGTCCCCAAAGGGAGCATTTTAAGGCCACTTCTATTTAATATATATTTATACCTCGAATATACCTATAAACATACCTGCGACATTAGCCACATACGCCGATGATACGGCCATCATAACGCAAAATACCGACCTAGAAATAGCAATCGAACAATTACAAAACGCAACAGATAAATATTGCAAATGGCTTAAAGAGTAGAACATAAAAATTAATCCCAGCAAATGTCAATGCAAAATCTTCACATTAAGAAGATCTACCAATTTCCCCTCTCTTACTATAGACGGACAAGTTATACCATGAACACCTAAAGACTTAGCAGTTAAATATCTAGGGGTGTTTTTTGACACTAGACTGAGCTGAGTTACCACATCAATCAGAAATTAGCTCAATGCCATAACCAACTCAGACAACTCTACTACTTAAACCTGAGTGTACTATTCTTCTTTACAAATCCCTTCTGCGACCCCTAGCTCTCTATGCATCTCCAATCTGGAGCACAACATCCAAGACGAATTTCCTAAAATTACAAAGATACCAAAACAAGGTACTGAGAATTGCAGTGAATGGCCCCTGGTTTGTCCGCAATGCTCAATTACACCAAGAACTTGTGTGTCACTAGTTCAAACATATATCATCACAACCACCAGGAATTTTATTACTACTATGAACAACTGCACTGGCGCAGCACACTACAATCTCGGACAGCAAATCATCCATAGAAGACTAAAGAGAAAACTCCCACAATATATCCTCTCCGAGGAAGAAGACTAGACCATCAACACAATCGTCAGAGGGCGCCATTGTCTGGCCCCATGAAACAAACGCAGCTTCCAGCTAACTTAAGTCATACCACAGATAATGAATGTACTATTAGTTATAGTTATTCTATATCAAAACTGTCATGTATAACACTTGATTGTTGAACTGAAAAATGCTGCAAATAAAAAAAATTAACGCTTTTTTACGCATTTTACTATGTTTTTTTTTTTTGTTGCAGGATTTCGGGTTCTCTGCCATTCACTTCTGGGTGAGTTCTTTTGCTTGATTGGTCGAGTATATGTTTGGGTGATGCATTATCGTTTGAGCTTTTTCTGTTTACCTTTTGTTTGGTAGCTCGGTGGATGCTGTCAGTGATGTTTTTTGTCATGTGTGTGATTGTTTCGTCTATGTGGGTTAGGAATTGCAGTTCGTTAGGGTACTTACGTTGTTGGTCAAGACACGCGCTGAAATTGATTATCCCATTCATTAATCTAGGACCTGGGGTGATTCTTGCAAATATTATTATAAATGAGTTAATGACTTGGAAGTGGTCTGAGTCTAGATCAGGGAGTACTTGTTGGAGTGCTGGCTGAAATATCCAGTACTTCAGGTTGGTGGTTGTTTCTGTAGGAGTGATAAGTGGATTCGTCAGAGGCTTCTATTTGAAAAGCATATGTTGCTGTTAGGTCGTAGAATTTATTACCGGGAGGATTTGTTGCTCTCCATCCTCAAATGGTATTTTTGGAGTCTCTGATAAGCAGAATAGGCTCATTTACTGAGAAATCTTGCTCCAGAAGTCGTTTGTTGGGTTGCTTATAAGCACATACTAGGTTTACGGCAGTGCCGTGTTGTACTTTAATTTTAATTTCCAAGGTTTATAGTGTTAGTTGGTTAACATTCGTGATAAATAGTTTTTCGCTTGATAATGTTGGCCACGCCTCCTGATGCAATGTTGGCATTTCTGTCTGTGTGGTAGATCTGATATCCAGTTACCTTGAGTTTTTCGGGGTGACTTAAGTGCGTTCCCGAGATGCATGCAATGTGTATGGCATGTCTTGTGAGGAAATTCTTAAATAAATTTAGCTATGATTTGATTCTATTTGCGTTCCTGTTGAGGATTTTTATTTGAAAGGTTGTGCTGATTTTATAGTCAATTGAAAAAAGGAGATAAGATATTAGTTATTAGAAATTATTTTGTTTGTTCAATATAGGGTTGGATCAGGTCGATGAAAGATGAAAATGAAGTATTGAGTACTGAGTACGGTGATGGGATGTTTGTTTTAGGTTGACATAGCGAGTTGATTTGTGGGATACTGCGTGGGAGTTTTTATCTGTTATCAAGCGAAAACTTTCTAAAATAAACTTTTTTCAAATTCATATTTTCAATTTGCATGCATGCGACTTGATTACTTCTCTGCTGCCTGGAAGCATGCAACCATACTTGTATTTCTCAAACCTGGAAAAAATCGGCACTCTCCAACGAGATATCGACTAATTAGCCTGCTCTCGACTTTATCCAAATTGTTAGAAAAAATAATAAACAGACGCCTACTTCAAAACCTACACTTGCTTAACATACTCCCTCCATTGCAATTTGGATTTAGATCCAAACACTCAACGGTCCATCAGCTACAACGAATTGTGGAATACATAGAAAAAGGCTACGAAAATAAAGCTTATACTACAGCAGCATTCCTGGATATAGCTAAGGCTTTCGACAGTGTCTAGATAGAAGGTCTACTTTATAAACTACAGCGCCTCCACATACCAAATTATTTAATACATATTATACGATCATTTCTCACACACCGCACCTTCTCCATTAGAATCAATTCCACGTACTTAACAGTTAGACCTATCAATGCAGGCGTTCCACAGGGATCCATATTGGGCCCAACACTATTTAATATCTACGTCCATGATATACCTCAAATAGACAACGCAGCCATTGCTATGTACGCAGATGGTACTGCGCTAGTTACCCAGAACAACGAACTATTGGAAGCATCAAATGAACTACAATCCAGCCTAAATACAATATCAAGCTGGATGGGAAAATGGCACATAAACCTTAACTCAAACAAATGTCAAGCCCAAGTGTTTATCTTACGACGCCTCAGAGATATACCCAACATTCAAATAAATAACTAAGAAATTCCATGGAACACACAAAATAGCCCAGTTAAGTATCTAGGGGTATACTTAGACCAACGACTAAC
This sequence comes from Sinelater perroti, assembly GCA_036346155.1. Taxonomy (NCBI): domain Eukaryota; kingdom Metazoa; phylum Arthropoda; class Insecta; order Coleoptera; family Elateridae; genus Sinelater; species Sinelater perroti. The sequence continues at coordinate 11,285,903 of JARFIY010000260.1, read as the reverse complement.
TTGGGGGTTCCATATTAACCACAAATTGAATGAAAGCTACGCTAGATTAGCCCTACTATACCCACTGATAAACAGGAAATTTTTTCTACACATAGACTGTACACTGCTAATCTATAAATTAATAATTAGACCAGTAGCAATGTATGCATGCTGTGTATGGGGATCTGCTTCACCGACTCACATCCGCAAAATACAAACACTACAAAATAAGATTCTTCGAATAGCCACAAATTCTCCATGGTATATAAGGAACCAACAACTACACACCGAACTAAATATCCCAACCATAGAAGAGCACATTAAAAAATGAGCGACAACCTTCTTTAAAAATTTAAACAACTGTGCAGGAGCAACCCATTACGCACTAGGAATGAGACATACATCAACGCTTGAAACATAAACTGACACAAGATCTCCTTTCAACCGATGATAGTAGTGATAATGAAGTGTAGTGTAGTAACAAAACCAAAATAATACAACAATAAAACTAAACAGTGAATGGGTAAGCCAATAGGCAATCCCTAAGCGACAATAGTCTTACATGTAATCAATAGTTAACAGAACCATGTATAGCACGACGTTGTTGCTGATCTGGTGAAATAAATTTAAAAAAAAAATTGTTCTCTTAGAACAATAAGTACATTTCGTGATTGCAATTACATTGATATACATTTTGGAAGCCTTCCCAGTAAAAGGTTCCTTTAAGAATTACTTATTTGGTACATTAAATAGGTATAACAGAAATTTAGATACATATATACGTGCAAAAATGAGAGGTATAGATATTTAAACTTAACTAAATCGGTCCGATAAGTCAAGAAGGTTATGTCTTTACAATCTTGTGTAATCTAATAGATTTACAGTGACGGTGTTGTGATTTTCTAGACGTACAAGGTATTTTTCAATCACGCACTTCACTACTTCTTTCACTGTTTGCACTTTAAGATCACGATGGATGACTTCGTTTTTCATGTACCAAAGTGCGTCGACTATTGCCCTTACCATTTTTGATTGAAACCTTTGGATTATCTCTAGATTTGAATTTCTCGATCAAGATGCATACCAAGATATCTGACGTCGTCTGCTTGTTGAAGCGGTGTATTATTCAAAGTTACTGCTGGGCATGTTCCTCTTTAAAGTGTGAATGTTACATGAATGAAATTGGTTTCGTTCACTTTGATACGCCAATTTTGTATCCAATCTTGTACATGATTAAGAGAAGTTTGTAAGTTTTTTGATGCAATGTCAGGGTTTTCATCAGACGCTAGTTGTAGTACCATCCGCGGACACGGCAATAGACGATTTGTGATAGAAATATGCGCTGTAAACAACAGGTAGAGAAGGTGCACCGGACTTTATTGGGTGTAGATTCGTGAGTGCATCTTGAAATTTTACCAGGAACTGTCTGTCACTTAAGTAGGACTTTATGAGTTGATAATAGGTATGGGGAGAGTTTTTCATTATTTTGAATAATAATCTTTGGTGTCAGATCTTGTCAAATGCCTGAGATATGTCCAAGAACGCAGTAGAACAATATTTCTTTAATCTGAATGCACGATTGATTTCGCTTACTAGACTATGGATTTGCTTGACGGTGCCGTGTTCTTCTCTGAACCCAAACTGATATTCTGATAAAAGATTTTTCCTCTAAAATGGCTTCAATTCTTTTGAGTAACAAATATTCAAACACTTTAGCTAGTAGTGGTAATAAGCTAATTGGACGGTAGGAAGTTACTTCCTCTGATGCTTTCCCTGGTTTGGGTATGAGTATTATTTGAGCCACATTCCGCTGGACAGGAAAATGACTCAATCTTAAAATATCGTTAAATATAGCAGTTATTACTGTTATTTCTTTTTTGCAGTTCTTCTATGATTTTTCCTGTAATCAAATTATAGCCTGGTGCTTTTTTGGGTTTTATTTCGTATCTAATTGTGGATAGGACTTCTATTGCTTTAATCTTTTTCATTGGTAGGCTTAAGTGGTCTGGTGCGTCCAACTATTACAATGTTTTCATTTCTTTTTTGTAGTTCATTTAGAAGGGTGTGGTTCAACTAAAATAAACTGACAAAATAGTTTTGCATTAGCATAGGCTCTTAAAGATTGATCTCACAAAGATTGCAATTTTGTCTTGTGGACTAACGAATCTAAATTTTCAAAGCTAGGGTCCAAATGCAAAGATAGCAAATAGTTTTTTATTCTTCAGTCTGTCCTTCTTTTTGTAAAATATGGCGGATAACGTTATTACGGCAATGGGCTGTTTTAGAGAACGGTGGAAAACTAAACATAAACGATTTGAATATTTCATATTGTACAAATTATATTATACTAAAATAACAACGGGATGTTTAATATAGAAGAAGACTAGCAGACTACTAATATATCTCTTTTATCGCCAAAAAAATTAATTAAAAATTTATTGCAACGATACTCAGAAACTACTAGGCCGTCATTGGAGCCAAAGTCTTCATTTTGTTGTGTGTGTGCGTAAGTGCGCGCACTGTGTTTTTATAAAAATAGAATCATCTCATCATAAGCTGGCATCCACAAAAAGATTTACATAGAGTATATTTACTGATCCAGCTCTTTATTATATCTGACCAACTAATATTAAAAATTTCAATAAATACAACTAGTCATTGTTTTTGAACCATTCAAACTGTGTAAGACACATTCGTTCATTTATAACATTTCGCACGCAGCTTAAATATTTTTAGTAGCTAGGTATTTTCACGACCCGCAATGAAATGTGTTCAACCATATACTGACGTATATCGACCGTAATTTAAGGACTGTTCATTTTACTAAATGGACAGTAAATTATTGTCACAAATACTAAACTTTTTAAAAATTGCATTTACTTTATTTTGAAATTACATAACTCGATCGAAATCTATCACTGATATAAAAGCTACACACAGTCAAGGTCGATAGAAATTTCTTTGCTTGAACACCCGCTATAAGCCTCTGCATATCCTCTACAGAAACTTTTCGGCTAGCTACATTCCAAATTAGTTTGAATTACTGGATTGTTTTAGCTTCTCGGCCATCTTTTCTTAAAGGTCTCTCTAAAATAGTCCAGTAATGTTCAGTAGGACAAAGCTCAGGACCGTTTGGAGAATTGTACTCTTTTTTCACAAAATAAATATTTTCAGAATCTAAAAGCTAAAACATCGCACCACAGAATATAGCGGTACTAACCGTTTTTGTATGCATTCTTTTCTGTACACTGCGCCTCCAATTGTACTATATGTAAAAATGCGGAGCTTTTAAGACCATAAGAACACATGGCCTGCCACACAAAAGTTTTTCTTTCAAACTTACCTATTTTATAATTCTTACATTGCCAGGTACGTATTTTTCCGCAACGTAAATTGCTTTCCATTTTCTGATGTTTCCGTCATTCATAAGAACACACTGAGTTTTGAATTAAAACGCCATACATTCTGTACCACAGAAGGTGTAAAAATAAGACCATTAGAGGCACAGTATCTGGAAGCTGTTCCCAGGGAGACGCACTGTCACCTTATTATGAAATGTAATAGTAGAGAGCCTTCTTAAGCAACTCAATGGCTAAAGATTTTACACGGTAGGTTATGACATAACTATCTTTCTCACCGGCAGTTACAAACAAATTCTTTGCAACTTGCTGCAAACAGCGCTAAAAATGACTGACGAGTGGTGTGTAGAACGCTCATTATCAATCAGCCCCTCCAAGACAAAAATTATATTATTTACGAAAAAAAGAAAGGTCAAAGTCCATAAGGTGCCTAGACTGTTCCAAGCATCCCTTACCTTTTCAAATGAAGTCAAGCATCTAGAAACCGAAAAAACGTGCATAGCTATTTGGCAATGTCGTCGTACAAGAGGCAAACTTAGGGCCTCTTCACAAAAGGCTGCCCTACGGCTGTACACTGTCATAGTTAGACCTATGGTGCACTGATCCGGTGGTCTAGAACCAGAAAAGTCACTGCAGCAACCAAGACCTCACACGTTCAAAGACTGGCGTATATGAGTATCACGGGAGCAATGCGGTCCACCCCAACGGCAGCTATGGAAGCATGTCTGAGTCTTCTACTAAATCTGTATGTGAAGCAGGTTACACTAAGGTCAGCACGAAGTCTGCAGTCCAAGAAACTTTGGAACGATAAAAGAGTAGGAGGAAGACACCATCGAATTCTAAGTGGGACCATACGACAGATTTCCTTTTTAGAAACGAATATGAATTTTCTTTCATCCATCTATAAATTTAGGAAGCTCTTCAGAATCTTCCTGAATGCTGAAGAGGCAACCGAACCAAATATAACCATCTTTACAGATAGGTCTAAAACGAGTGAGAATACGGGATCAGGTATCTTTTCAGATAATCTGAACCTCCAAATAAGTACAGCATTAAGTAAACTAATCACAATCTTTTAAGCGGAAGTATTGATCATAATACAAGGTGCAGATGTAATCCTTGAAAGGAGCATTAAGAACAAAACAATCAGAATTGTTAACGATAGCAGAGCTGCTTTACTGGCACTGAACAGCTGCAAAGTTGTATCTGAAATAATCCTCTACTACCAGACGCGGCAAATAGTGTCCTGGAACTCATTTGGTGTTATATAGTAACAAGCGCGCAGATAGTCTGGCATGGCAAGGCTCGGAACAATCAACATTGCAGTAAATGGGTCAATATATGCCAACTTGCAAGATAGGCTACTCAAAACCCAACGACAAAGATGGCTAACTTCTGTAGGCAGTTGTCTAGAGGCAAACTGCGACTTGTAGTATGAATATTATTAGGACACTGCAAACTAAAAAAGCATATGTACAGGATGAGTCTTTTGGCAGATTCATCCTGCCACGTCTATCATGGTCAGCATCAGCGCTTTCCCTCTGATGGACACCTCAATTGGTTGGCTAAACTGATAGGCGCACGGAGGCAGACGGCGGAGGAGGTAGTACAGTGGGCCCAATTGAGGCCAAAGTGCGTGTAACTTTGTTACTCTCCAATGTATTTAAATCCAGAATAATGCCACTTCTGAAATAATTGTTGTAATTTAAAGTTTAGCATAACATTAAGTATGTCCAAGTAAAATGATCAGTTTTTAAGTTGATAATTCCCAACCTTCAAAGAAGATAATGCATTTATTAGTTCTAAAATTATAAAATGTCTGTCTTTTCAAAAAAAAATGTAATTGACATTGTAAGCGAGTTTATTATTTATAATTGAATATTCTCTTGATTGTTCTTGGCCGTGCAAAATTTCTGTAGTACTTGCACTTATAATATTATCATCATATACATAACAAATTTGTTAATGCGGTACTGTGTTCTTTTACGTACAAAAACAAATTACACCATGGACTTTACAACTGTCAGTAGAAACTTGCTTTGTTTGGTCATTAGAAGTGCATAACTAATCGAAACCAGCATATAGCTTTTAGCAAAACACTTTCGTAACTGCAATAAAAATCGAACATATTTTTGCAACAATTACTTTCCTCGTGTTCTGTAGATTGTACTTTGACACATTTTTTCAATAGCTCCATTAACCTTCCCTGGTATATAGCCCAGCCAGTCCCATTCAGACCTATGGTACGTACGTGAAATTCTACTTATAGTAGGCTTATTTAATCCCTCCACAGATCTTTATTTGAAATCTTGCTCGGCCTCTAAATATTTATTATTATTAAAGATATATTTTCACACATACTTGTAACTGAGAGTTTAATGACTTATTTAATTTTCATGTTTTATAAGCATAGATAATACTTTACATTTATAATGGAACTATAAAACTTGGCTATTTGGGAGATGTTCTTATTTCAGATCAGATATAACTACACAAAAATAACTTTACTCTTCTGATACACTTCTTTGCAGCCTTATCAGCACCTTCAGTTGCATTTGCTGTACTCTCTAAATAAACAAATGAGTCAACAGATTTCACCTACTGCAGATTGAGTACAATTTTTTTGTTGTCTTTGAAGTAATTATTTTAAAATCTAGTATTTCTGCTATCTCGTTTCTACTTTAATCTTACTTATGTAAACACCAGCAGAAGTATATAGGGAAATTAAATTAACCAGCTCGTATAAAGCCTCGGGATACGACCTTGTAGTAGGGGAAGTACTAAAACACCTTCCGAAAAAAGCAGTAATACTCATCACAACGATTTTTAATCGCATGCTTGCCATTTCTCACTTCCGCACTCAGTGAAAATACACTAAAATAATCATGGTTGCTAAACCTGGCCGATAAGTCTGTGGCTACCATTATCAAAATTATTTGAAAGATTACTGCTATACAGAAGCAAGGAAATAACGCAACCAGATGAACTAATACCGTCCTATCAGTTTGGCTTCCGTGAGGGGCATTCAACCATTCAACAATGCCATAGGCTAGTTAACTACATCAAAGAAAATCTGGAAGGGAAGAATATGTGTGCGTCAGTGTTTTTAGATGTGCAGCAGGCTTTCGACAAGGTATGGCACACAGGACTACTATATAAAATAAAAAGAAAGTTACCTCATCAAGTTTATCTTCTCTTAAAATCCTACTTAAATGAACGACACTTCCAGGTTCAAGTTGACAACTTAATATCATCCTACCACTCCCTTAACTCTGGAGTTCCACAAGACAGTGTCCTTGGACCCTTTTTGTACCTCCTGTATACTGAAGATTTTCCACGACAGACACTACCTTGATTGCCACCTTTGCAGATGATACTGCCATATTGTCATCTGATTCTAATCCTAACCGGGCATCCGAGAAGCTGCAACTACACCTAAACCTCCTACAAACTTGGCTAGATCGCTGGAGAATCAAAGTAAATAGTGAAAAATCCACCCAAATCACATTCACTACAAAACGCTCCACCTGTCCACAAGTTACTATTTATAATCACCCCATTCCCATAAAAACTGAGGTTAAATAACTAGGACTCCACCTTGACCAAAAGCTGACATGGAAACCCCATATAAAAGCCAAACGGCAGCAACTAAATTTGAAAACACAAAATTTATATTGGCTCATCGGGCGTAAATCGCAACTAAGCATCGAAAATAAAATTTTACTGTATAAAACCATCTTAATGCCTGTATGGACCTATGGAATCGAGCTCTGGGGATGTAGCAAACTCTTCAATACCAAGATTCTACAGTCCTTTCAGTCGAAGACTATACGTACTCTGCCAAACGCTCAATGCGCTGCACCACGATCTCAGAATTCCCTTCATCAAAGATGTCATCAAAACTTCAGCTCGGATTAGCCGAGACCGCACAGTGAACCACACCAATCAATCGCCAACCTCTACAACCTCCAACCCGCAAATCGGAGGCTTAAAAGGCAGTGGCCTGAAGATCTCGTCGAGTGAATCTTGGAAACCCATCAGTGGATGGAGCCCAACTCATGTCATTTAGCAACACTGTCACATTATTTACTTATTACTCTGTAGACGGAGTAGATTGTAAATTTGCAATAAATTCAATAAAAAAAAACTTATGTAAAACAGATATTAGGGGAATTCGAAAAGTAAGTAGGAAGAGGGAGAATAAGGAGAGGTAGCCACGCCCGTCCTGTGGCGCTGCGCACAGAAGTTCAATAGGCAGTGTTGAGTGGAACAAGAAGGTTGCATTGCAATTTACTCGTCCTCTAAATCAATTGAAAACCTACATTGCAATAAAAAATGCTGAAAAATGTGATGTGCGTGCAGTAACACAATTTCTGTGTGCGAAAAGACTGTGTAATATCTATGGACCAAGCGTGGTTAGTGGTGTCGTAAGTCAATAGTGTCGCATATTTAAAAATAGATGCACCAACGTGCATGGTAAAGGAACTTGTATAGGACATTGACAAATAGGTCCGTTATGCACATGAAAAAATAACTTGCTTTGAAAATGACACTGCGCTTTATTTCGAGGTGGAAGAGATTTTGTAAAAGAAATTTAAAACCTTATAAGACTTTTTAGTGCCTCAATTTGCATGGCCATTATGTCGAAAAGTAATATACCGTTACAGGTTCATAATGTGTGTAATAAAGATTCTTTCTGAATTGCCCTCGAATTGTTTGCAAAATCAAAATCGTCTACAATTGTTCACATCCCACTGTGTCTTCTCCTATCTTTCTCGATAAAACTATTAAATAATAAAACTATTAAAAACAAAAGCAGTGAGTGGATATAACCTAGCAGGTCATATCGATTTATAAAAACCTAACGTTCATATATTTTGTAAATTTTTTTAATAACGTTGAATATATTTGTGTGAATACAAATGTTCGCTAGTGTTGCAATGCTTACCACAAAACGTGATAGTCGAGAAAACTAAATAGATAATAATAAATAATAGTTCCCCGTAATAGGTCACAAAGGCTTTTTGGGGTCCTAACAGGAAAAGTCTGCTACAATCTAGAGCCTACGGAACACAAGAGTGGTAACGTGGATAGCGCTACGCACCGACCGCTTATTATTACCCTAGAGTTTGACCTCCAGTCGAGTTGGACCGTAAAAATTTTTTCGAATCCGCATTTCTAGGTCTCGTAGTCTAGCTACCTATCCACTAGACCACTACGGGTCTCAAATTAAATAGATAGTCGTCTTAAATTTATCATACTGTTCGAGAATCATGCAAAAGCTATTGATCAGGATCACACCAGAGAGTGGTTTTTGCGAAGCTAAGCTCCAAATCGCTTAATACGTAAGCAGTAGTTACATTTTTGTATTATTGCCTTTATTCAGGAGTTTTCCAAAAATACTCTCCGTTCATTCTGTCAAGATTTTTTCCTTCTGACAAGTATTCTATATCAGGGAATGAAGCAGCTGTGCAACTACTTCACTCTTCAATGGTTTTCGACAATTAGCGATAATATCCTTTACATGTGTGTTTTTGTATATTTCAAGGCTATTCTAGTTTTTTTTTTTGAGTAAGACACTGTAAGGTGAGAGCCCTGAATAAGTTTCTCATCCATCCACGACAACTGTTTTCAAAAATTCACTAACTTTCTGAAATGTTCTTTTACCTTCTTAGTTGCTATTCTTACATTGTTAATGATTTCACCTTTATTTTTATTAAACATCTACTTGTATTCTTTTTGTAATACTATAAAGTTTCTTACTATCATCTCTTCTGGCTACCCTACCCATTTTTACTTGTGCTCCTCTATTTGTTCGCCTATGTATATATTCTGTTACCTATTACCTTTCACGTTTTTGTATGCACTGGTTTACTTTTTGTTTTAGTTTCTTTTATTTCTTAAATACTTTTGACATCTATTCTTCTTTAAATTGTTTTTAAGTTATTTGTAACTTTTTTGTATGCATCTTTAACTTTTTCAAATTGTTGAGTAGTTCAAAATCATATTTCTTTTGTTGCCCTTATGTAACATTTTTTAAATACAACTCTAAGCCTTAATTTTAATATAACCAACAGTAAGTTGCAGTTTATTCATGAGATATAGGGATATCGGCAGTAGGTAGCGACAGCATACTTGTAGTATATACAACATATTTTCACCGATAGTGTTGGTCGGAGTGAGTGGAGTGTGAGCGGTAGGCTAGACGTTAGCATTTAAAAAGCTTAATATTCTTCTTCTTCACTAGAAAGATTAGGCGTTTATATGTTTTCATAAAGCTTTTGTTTATGATCATCGTTTAGTCGGTCAGCCTACATCTTTTTGCCATGAGAGTGTAGTTAAGAAGTTTCTCGAGTATTCTTCTGTTTTTCATTCTATTAATATGCTATCTCAATTTTGTGCCCTTTCTTGGCTACCAACAATATTTTTGTTTTCTCCGTGTTTAATTCCATCTTGTTTTCCATCAACATCATATATGGTATTTAGGTTACTTTGTAGATCTTCTTTACTTTCTGTTACGATTACATCATCTGCAAATACACTTCTGATATGTATATGGGTTCTGGTTTTCGATATCTTATATGCGTTCTCTTAGATTCTAATTGGCATTTCCTTATTATTTCGTCCATAAAGAAAATGAATAACGTCGGGGTCATCACCCCTCCCTGTCTCAGCCCTTTCCTCGTTTTGAATTCCTTGAAACTGTTTGTTCGCGCCAATCTCACAATTATATTTATTTTTGAAATTTTAAATTAGGGCCGGCTATAATTTGATTCCCTCTCATATATATGTGAAATTTGTTTTATCGGCCCAATTGACTGCAAGCACGCGTTGCGATTAAGGCCGCGGTCTGGGCTGCAGGCCGCGCTCACGCAATTGGCTTTTAGCACTTGCTTTGGCACGTTGGTTTCGTTTAGTTCGCGCGACATTAAGCCTTGGCTTTATTCATTTTAAACGTGCCATTTCAATTACATTTAGTTCACGTGACTTTATATTTTTGCTTTATTAAAACCTGCATTTTGCATTTTGTTCGCGGCATTACGCATTTGCCTTTGTTCGCGTTTTTGCATTTGGCATTTTTGGCTGTGCTCTCGCCGGCGTTAATCGGTCCACTTTCTTTCATCTGGCTGGACGGGGGAACCTTCTCACACCAGGAAAGACACCCCCGTTTCGTCTGCTGTGAAGATTGGGGTAACTTGTCCTTGTCCTTTTCTTCTGGAAGCCCCAGGACCAACAGCAGGGAACCGATATCCGCGGTAAGCGCCGTTTCCACAGGTTAGTGTTTTATTTTTTAGAGTTGTTTCAAGTTTTCTATTCAAAGTTCACAATTACCTTTCCCTGTCCATTGTTATTGTTGCTTACAACGATATTTCTAGTATTTTTGTAGAGGCTTTTTATTACTCTTCTCAGTCGCACTGCTTGTTGTCTCCTTTTTATGGATGGGCACTATTTGTCCTATTTCCTAGTCTTGGAATATTTTCTCCTCCTTTTATGGTTTGTTGAAGATATCCAACAGCCATTTCCTCTCTTCTTTACCTATTTCTTAATCTTTTTTATGGCCTCTTCCATCTCTTCTCTAGTAATCTTTTCTTCACCTTCTTAACGCCCTCCTTTTTTGTTTTTTCCCTCATCTGCCATATATGTGTTGTTCTCTTTCGGTTCTGCTTCCAAAAGTCATTCAAAGTACGTTTTCCATCTGTCCATAGTTTTGGTGTTATCCTCATGTTTAGTCTTTACTCCTGGCACTCTTGTTGTTCTGTCTTTTGTTATAATTTTTAGTACTCTGTAGTATTTGTAATACTTTGATTTTGTCTATCTTCCTCCATCTTGCTTCCTTAATTCTTGTCATGCTTTCTGTTTTGCTTCCAATACCATGTTTTTCACTTTTGTTCTGAATCCTTTATATCTATTATAAATAATTTTTGTCCTATTCGCCTAAGTGTTTTCTCTAAGTGTTTTTTTATTTTATTTCAACATGTCGTTCTTTTGTGTTGTTCGTTTCTTTGGATACTGATTCTACATACTTTTTCGCTGCCTGGGTAATTATTTTTTTCAGCTTCTGCCATGCATGCTCAGCTGTCATTTGTCTTATGTTTACCATTTTTCCAGAAATAGTCTATCCACCATTTGTATATAATTTCTTGCCACTTCTTTTTTCTTAATTTTTATGTTTTTGCTTTCCAGTTTGTTGTGCTTGATTTTCTGTATTATCCAACCTCCGTCTTTTTACTTTTGCTTCTGCTAGAAAGTGGTCGCTGAATATTTCTGTCCCTCTTTTGACTCTTACGTCTTTGATGTGCTTTGTGTCTTGTTTCTCTACCAGCACGTAGTGTATTATAGATTTTTCCCTCGTCGTTGGCGTTTGTCTGGTGTATTTGTGGATTTTTTTGAGTTCATAAAGCGTATTGTGACTATTAAGTTGTATATTGTGCAAAAGGCTATTAACATTTCTCCGTTGTTATTTCTTCTACTATCTCCGTGTTTGTCTATTTCCTTCTCCGACCCGTTTCTACCTTTCCCTACTCTTTCATTAAAATCGCCTACTAGGTATAGCTCCCCTTTACTGCTATCTGCAGTTCTTCCTAAATCTCAACAGAACTTATCTTTTGCTGCTTTTGTGTCGTCACCATTGGGCCTTATTATTATTTCGCCTTTTTTATCAAGCGCGATATCTAGTGTTATCATTCCAATTTGCGACTTTATTTATTAGTTCTTTCTTGAGCATGCATCCTATTCCGGCTGCTGCTCTTTCGTTTCCTGGTACTCCACTATAATATTTCCATCCAATTTTCTTAGTCTCTGGTAGCAGTAGTATATCTAGTTCAGCCTGTTTGAATTTCTAGTTCACTTCTTATTGCCTCTTGGGTTTCTTGTATTCCATGTCCATGTTCATTGCCAATTTCATCATCATCGTCCCCTAACAATCTTTTTTGTTTGTCGCTTCCATTATCTCATGCACTTCTCCGGTTCTTACTTCTTTTTTACATCATTTGCCTTGTATACTGCGTCGTTGATTATCAGTTTGTTATATTTCATGTATGCCCTATAGGGCATAAGGGATATATCCCTTATTATGCGCTACTTTCAGATGTGGCATCAGTACTTTTCTGTCCTCTTGTACTTCCTTACTGAAGTCTTTATCTATTCATATGTCCGTCCCTTTTCTTGCGTTTTTTAGCATTGTTAATTTCGTACTCTCTTTCTTTATCTTGACGAATATAGGCCTTTTTGCCGTCTAAGTATCGGCCCATTCTTCTTATTTGATCATTGTCTTTGCTTATATCTATGTTTGTGCCTATTTTCTTTATTATTATAAATATTTTTCCTTTGTCTCGTTTTCATTTTCCTTTTTCTCATCTACTACTCTTTTTATTATCACATTATTCTTTCTAATCCCTCTTTCTAAGTTGTCTATTCTCATTTCTTGTTTTGCTACTAGTTTTTTAATGCATTATTTTTCTCTTTTATTTGTCTTATTTCTAGTACTAGCGTACCTAATTTCTCGTTCACATGTTTCATGTTGTCATCTGTTTGTTCGAACATGTTCTCAACTTTATACACGTCGCTCATTTTTAGTTAGCTTCTGGTAATGCATCAATTTCGCATAACATTCGGATTTGTGTTTACATATGAGTATATCGCCAACTAGTAGCGCTTTGTACGATGTGTTGCCTATTCAATTTAACCGAAAATCCCAACTTTGTAGATCACCATTCTCTTAATGCTTATCAAAATTATAGATTATAATTTAAATTAGTTAATATTTTTTTATAAAAATATGTATTAGGCATTTTTTAAGGTTTTTATATATATTTAAACATTGTAAAATTTGTATCACGGTTATAAAATATTAAATTTCCAAAATATTTATAAATGTTAACAACTTAAAGCTTTTTTGTGTACAGCAGAGTTTCTAATAAATAATCACATTTTTCTATAGTCTATTTCTAATTTTTTCGTTCATTAAAGTCATTTGCAATAATTTTCCAATTAAAGTCTATTATGAATTATTCTTATGCATATATAAATCGTTAATCAAGACAATTATTTTCACTTTTTTGCTATTCATTCTATTCTTGTTTACAATTCTGATTTGATATTAGTTCAAAAAATATGTCAATTTTCAGTTAGCTTAAACTATTAGTGCCGTTTTATTTATTTGATTTAATTTTTAGGTCTCCTTTTCTTTTGTTAAGTTAAAGAAGCTAGTGGAGAATCTTTTTAGCCGCATGTGGTAACATCTGGTGTCTTGTACTTTATCTAATGAAACAGAACTGCTGCAATTATCTTACATAAATTTAAATTATGTAATTCCAACTAAAATACCATCTTTTTGTTTTGTCCTCTACAGCTGTATAAACCTTCTTAGGCGAATATCTTTTTATTAAAAATAATTGCTTACTTGTGTCGCAAATATTCGGCAAATTCTTGTGGACATTATTAGATGTTAAGAAAGATCGGTGGCGTTTTACTTAAAAATGTCAAAAAGCGACATAAAAAAATTTTAATTTTAATTTAACGTCTGCTGGCTTTATTGAATGATACTATGTGTCCAACAAGTCTATACCAATAGATTAAGTGGCGCCATTTAAAAACTGTTCAACCGATTTCGATGGAAATCATGTGACATATAGACAAAGCGTTGTTAATGTAAGCTCTTCTGATATTTTTCCAAAAATGTTTTCGTCGAGTAAACCATATTCGATTTACAAATGCGTGTATATAACCGAAAAGTGGCAAAGACTAAACATTCAACTTCTCTAAAAATTTATTTTCAATTTTTTTACTTCAAAATACTACAGTTTGACCACAAAATAGATGAGGAAAAAAGTGCTCGATGATAATGAAGGAAGGGTACGTCGACCACACTCAGTTCGAAAAATCAATAATTCGAACATCAATAAATTGAACAATACCTGAAGTATCTTAAAAACTCTAAATTAAACGATCTTTACTAAATTCGGTACTATAAAAGGTTTAAAACTCTGTCTACTAAATCTAAATTTATCAGCCATTGGTGAGAAGAACTCCGCCAGCGATTATTATACTATCACTGCCTGTCCAATGCCAAGATAAATAAGGAGGAGGAGGAGTAACACATCGCTAAAAACAGGGTTCAGCTGGCCTGGCTGATAGTACCCTGTAAGAGCTCCTACCCAGGGTTACAGGGAAAGAATGCCAACGACTCTGCAGACGGAGGATAACAAATAAAGTTACAACAATGAAAGATGCGGAAGAGCAGACTTGAACAGCGTCGTCTGACTCCAAAGGAGTGGCTGATTAAAAACTCGTCAACCCGCTAGGCAAGCGTGGCGTTTTAATGCCAAAACGCCCCACAAGTAACTCAACATAAAAAATAATTTTAAAACTCAAATAAGGTAGGGTTAATCGCCCACAATTCCACATCGGTGCTCGGGTCTGCCTCGAGATTTTTGGGGCAGGCAAAAATTCAAAAATAGGAAACAAAATACTAGAACGTCATGTAAAGGTAAACATTGAAGCTCTGAATGTAAGATCACTCTATACAGAAGACAGATTAGCCTAATTAGAAGAAGAACTGATGCGTATTAAGTAAGACATTGCTGGACTGAACACAGTCAAAAGAAGATGAGAAGAAATGCTGGTTTGAAAACAGGGCACACATTATATTATAAGGAAGAAGAAGACGCTAGTATGATTGGTGTTGGAATTTTGATAAACAGAAAATGGACAAAAAATATTTGCTCAGCGATAGGAATACCACCAAGAGTAATATATATATAACTATTAAGATAACAAATCGGTATTACTTAAGAATTATTCAAGCATACGCACCAACATCTAAATACACCGTTGAAGAGATTGGATAGTTCTATGAAGACATAGAAAAGATACTGAATGGAAACAAAACCTATTATACACTTCCAGTTGGAGACTTTCACGCCGAAGAGGAGAGACATCCGTGGGTATGCATGGTGTAGGAACACGCAATGACAAAGCATCAATTAAAAGCAATGAATACATTCTTTTTGAAAAAAAACACCAGAAATGGACGTGGAAAAGTCCTAATGGAATCATAAAAAACGAGATTGATTTCATCATCTCAGATCGTAAAAACATTATATAAGATGTATCCGTCCTCAACCTAATAAACATCAGCGACCATAGAATGGTAAGAGCCCGAGTAGAAATAAATGCAAGATTAGAGAGAAGAAAATCAATTGAAAAAGGAACTAGAAACATAGACCACGCAGAGGTGTGCAACAAAGAGGATACCTACAAAAATGTACTAGAGAATACATTTTCAAACAATCCGATTAGAGAAACCATAAATGTTAAAGATCTTTATAATTACATTATCAGTAACACAAAGAAATCTGCAAACAGCGTTCTCAAAAAGACAAGCAAAACCAAAAAACCAACTAAACTTAAAGAAAAAACAATAAACTAATACGCCGAAGAAACAAAGGAAAACTAAATATGTCAGAAGAAGAAATAAAAGAAATTAACAAGGACATCAAAAAGCCAGTAAGATTAGACGTATCAGAGTACAGCGAAAAAACTATTAGAGAATCCACTGAAAGAAACAAAGGACCAGAATATTCAGGAGGAGAATACACAAAGGAAAAAAAGAAATACTAAATATAATGGATGATAAAGAGAACGCACTGTGTAATCGCAAAAGATCCTTGAATATATTGGAAAATTTTACGAGGCCTGTACTAATTGAAGATTCAAGATCCACCAACCAGCCTAAACGAGCACCATTAACCAGATTTTTACAAAGGACATGCCCACAATTAGTAAACATAAAATAAAACAGACTCTAAAGCAAATGAAAAATAATAAATCTGCAGGCCCGGACGGGATAGCAGTAGAACTAATAAAAGCAGGAGAGGGGGTTCTTCTAGGTCATATAGAAACACTATTTAACCAGTGCTTAGTTACGGGCACAATACCCGAATCATGGAAAAACGCTAATGCTGTGCTAATTTATAAAAAAGAAAAGAAAAGGAGCTAAAAACTATCGGCCGATCTCGTTCCTATCCCACATGTATAAGCTTTTAACAAAAATAATATCAGCACGAATAGTGAAACGCCTAGACGAATTCCAAACCGTAGAACAGGCAGGCTATAGCACCTTGGATCACATACACACCGTAAGACAAGTTATGAAAAAACGCACGAATATAACCAACCCCTCTACCCAGCCTTAATCGATTTTGAAAAGGCCTTTGACACAGTAGAAATGTAGGTGCTGGTCAATGCATTAAAGAGAATGTAGATATACAGACTTAATCAAGAAATATACGAAAATGCAACAGTGACATTCCAGATATTTGAAAAAACGAACTCGATAAAAGCAAGAAGGAGAATTAGACAAGGGGATACCATATTCCCAAAGCTTTTTACTAACTTACTAGAAGATGTCTTTAAAGCTTTGAACTGGAATAAATTAGGAATTAATATCAATGGAGAATAATATCTGCCTAACTTACGATTTGCTGACGACATTGTTTTATTAACAAATGACATAGAAGATTTAACAACGATGACCTACAAGAAGTAACAATAAAAGTCGGGGTAAAAATGAACATCACAAAAACAAAAATTATGGCAAATAATAACAATGCAGCACCTATTTGTCTTGAGAACGACTTAATAGAAGTTATCAACAGATACATATACTTAGGACAAATACTTACTTTTAGGCAGATACTCAGGCAGGAAAAATTGGAACGAGAATAAAGTTAAGTTTGGTTGCTTATGGAAATCTAAGGAATATGTTTAAAACAACAACATATCCGCAACACCTTAAGACTAGAGTGTTTAATCAATGCATTCCTTCAATACCCACATCGGAAACATGGTCTCTTACGCTAACCCTGATGAAAACTGAAAGTTACGCAAAGAAGAATGGAAAGATTGATGTTGGGAATGCGAATACAGAATAGAAAATCAATCTAATGGATTCGAGATAAAACCAAAGTTGAAGACGTGGTACGACGCATCGCAACCTTAAAATGCCAATGGGAAGGTCATCTTGTGCGGCGAGAAAACGACAGATGGACCAAAAAGGTGACAGAGTGGATGCCAAGGACAGGAAGAAGGAAACGAGGAAAACCGAGAACCAGATGGCAGCGACGGCCGATCGAATGGCATTGCGTCAGCTTGGATAGGCGTATGTTCAGAGATGGAATATTTAAACGCTGGGGATGATGATGATGATGATGAGTGAGAAGGCAATCAAAGACATTGAATGGCCACCATAGTATGCTGACTTAAACCCTTATGTCTACTTTTTATGGCAATTAAACTGGTTGTACAAATGATCAAAAAGAGAATCACAAAACTATTGATTTGATTTCAGAAGAAAAAAAGCAAAACATTGTTGACTACTTTTTAAGCGTCTAGAAACTGCCATAAGAAATAAAGAAAAATGTTTTGAAAACATTTTAATATAGCGCACATTCGGTCTGGATATCTATTATAATTATCTTGTACTATTATTTTCCTCCTGGCAGACTTATTGAATGTATGTATTTTCCCTTATAGTATGCATGTAGTCAGAGGCTATTGGTACAGTTGAGTCTCTAAGCGTAGTTAGTAAGTTAGTCCCTAAAGGATTAACTTCCGATTGAAGATTTTTTATTGTAATTGACACATAAACAGAAAAATATAATAATAAATTATACCTGCATTATGTTATCAGTATTATCGTTTGTAATTAATAACAAAATTCTAATAATTCGTGGATTCAGTAGGTACTTCAACGCTACTTACGACGACAATTCGCTGACTATTTTGTACTGCGTTGTTTTCTATTTAATTTTTGTTTTGAAAAGTTTTTACATATAGTACTGTGTAATGCAGGTTTTGTATAGTTGCAACTAGCAAAAAAGTTTTAAAAATTACTGCGATAACACATATTATAACAAGTTATCAGACACTTTCGAAGGATAGTAATTATTTACTGCTGTTACGATAACAATTACTCATTCGTGTGACATATAGTTAATGGTAAACGTATTTTTTGCTACAACCATAGCTATGCAATAATGTACCTGAATTCGCTTTTGGTAGCTGTTATACTTCAAGCTTTGCTAAATTTTGTTTCGCCAGTTTGGTCCAAAAGTGGTAAGATTTCAAACATAAATAATTTATACGCTTCGTCTCATCATGAATATTTTAGTAAACACGTTAAGTTTGATAAAATCGCTCCAGGATACGCAACAGCTGCTGGAGGCGTACAATTCCAAAGATTACGTCTTGGTGGCTATTAAGCTGATAGACATCAAGTTCATACTCGATCCTCCGGAGAAAGGCTCTGAGGAAGAAGCTCGACTGTTAAGTCTTCAGAAGAATTTGAAAAAAATATACCCGCATTATCGAAGGCTTTCAGCAGATGCAAAAGAAGTAGAAAAAGCAATAAGGCACTTTGAATTGCTCCTTGCTTCTCCAGACTACGAAACGCCCGCTCAAAGGGCGCTCGCCATAACGGACTTCATTCACCACGAGATGTGCGTGGCCATCGAGAAAAATCTGGATTTCGCGACTAAGGTTGGCAAGTCGCGCCTCAATATAACGGACGAAGCTGTGAGCACCACTGAGTTGCTCGTTATTGTTCGAGAGCCATCGTTAATAATGCGATCAATGTGGCCAATAAACTCATTGAAAGATGTTTGACCCGCCAGGAAACGGGGGATGGCAGTAGCAGCTCTACTCCCAAAAAGAAGAAAGAACCCATCAGACGTGGTAGCAAAAAGCACAAAAAACACAACTGGAATTTGTTTGGGGGGAATCTTACCAGCATCAGAAATCATAGAATAAATACCTATAGACTTAAAAATGTTACGAAACAGCCACAGGCATGAAATTGTTTGTAAAAACGATAATAAATTAGCAAATGTTTGGTAATTTGTATCTTTTAGGTGTCTTGGTTTAATCAAATTTTAATGTTGCTTCTAAATTTCTATTTGCAACTATGTTTACTTTTATTTTTTATAATTACGAGTGCTTTATTACCCGCTCTCAAACGAAAATTTTCTATCGCTTGCGGTTCCGGAAATATAATACCTCGGCCGCGCCTGCCGCCAAGCCAGAATTTGTCATTCGGAGACGTTCGGGTCGGCACGGAAAGGCACGAACAATTGACAGCAATAGTTGAACTTTGACCTGTGTGACAGCAGCAGCAGCAGCAGCACTCATAATTTTTTTTTTATATATAATTTTCCTTTGAAATATAATCTATTAATGATGCTATTTCCTGATGCTATATCTCTATTCGAGTTTCACTTATTGCAATTTATATTTAGGTATGTCTTTAAGTCTCTTCCCACACAATTTCCGTTCTTTTCATTTAATTAGAATTTTGTTTTTTACAATTTTTTCTATACTATCATTTACATCGTCGTGTGTCCATTTTCATCATTTTCCACACGCGCTTTTTGAAATGTTTTCCTCGCTTCTAATATTATTTAACCATTAATTGGGAATTATACCAATCCACCTTAAAAGTTTTTTATGTTTCATGTATTATGTTTGTCTTTTGCATTGTAGTTATTATTAGTATATGAAATTCTGTAGCTTATATAATTTTGAGTAACATATAAGTAGCAATTGAACTTACCTTATTGTTAATGTCTAATAAATTGATCTCTCTCTCTCTCTCTCTCTCACACACACACACACACACACACACACACACACACACACACACACACACACACACACACACACACACACACACATTTTTTCTCTCCTTTTCTCTCTCTGCAGATGCCGTCTCATTTATTGAGGTTGGCTATCATTATGGCATAACTCCATCTATCTCTTGTCTTGTGTATCAAATTTTCTTTGTTTAGTCCGGAACAACTCCTCAAATTACTCACCCAGGAAGTTTTTCTTCACCCACTATTCCCCTTTCCTTCAATTTTTTCTTGTATGGTATTTTGGAATGTTATATATTTATCGTGGCGCATCATGTGTCCGAAGTACGCCAATTTACGAACTTTCACAGTCGATTCTAATTCCTTTTCTTTTCCTAATCGTTCATAATTCTCTGTGTCCACGCAATCCTCAACATTCTCCTTTAGGTCAGTTAGACGTTTTACCATATCCTTCTTGAGTGTCCACGTTTCGCATACATAGAGGAGTGTTGACCATACATAACACTTTAAAAACCGGAGTCTTAAGCCAGTATTGAGCGAGCGATTGCAAAGAATTTTCCTATATTTAATAAAAGCTGGTCTTGCTGTATCTATCCTCCTTCTAATCTCAGTACTACTATTTATACGGTCGTCAATAACACTTCCTAAGTGGTCATATTTTCTTATTTGTTCAATTCGATGGTTGTTACAAATAATGTTTAAATTAAGGTTATATCTACTTATAATCATAACCTTTGTTTTTTGTGTATTAATGGTTAATCCCATCTTTCTACTTTCCTCTGTTAGGCAGTATAATAAGGGTTGTAAATCTTCTTCGCTCCCAGAAATTAAAGCTGTGTCGTCAGTATAGCGTATGTTATTCAGCAGCACTCTTCCAATATATATATATATATATATATATATATATATATATATATATATATATATATATATATATATATATTCGAGACGGAGCTCCCGTAAAATATAAATCAATTGTCGGTGTTGGACTTTGTCAAATGCCTTTTCATAGTTATATAGCAGATATTCAGGTCTTGTCGCATATCTAGGCATTTTCTGCGAGAACTGTTAGACTTAGTAGGGCTTCCCTAGTTCCCATCTCAGTTCTGAAGGCGAACTGTGTGTTGCTTAAGCTGTTTCACATTTTTCTTTTATCTTCTCATATATGATGCGAAGAAATATTTTGTCATATGGCTTATTAAGCTGATAGTTCTATAATCTTGGCAGCGTTTTACATTTGGCTTTTTTGGTATTGATATGAAAATTGACTGCATCCATTCCTTTATCGTATACCTTCTTAAACAGGTGAGTGACAGCTCTTATTCCTTTTCTTTTAGGTGTTTTAGAAATTCATATCTTATTTCGTCTGGTCCTGGCGACTTTTCTGTGTTGCTGGTTTTAATGCCTTTTTCAACTTCTGATTTTAAGGTATGTGGTCCTTTGTAATCATTTTCTGTCTCAACATATATACACTCACTGTCCATAAACAAATCAGCTACATAAAAAGTCCATTCCCCTTTCTTTTCTTCAGCAGATATAAGTAGCCGGTTTTGATTATTTGCAAGTTTTGCATTCCTTTAATTCGTTTATGTAACTTAAAGTCGTCATTTTCTGTTGCAATTCAAGAATTACACGAAAGTTCAAGATAAATATAATAATTTCCTAATCGCAACGTTCTTCAAGTTCCTAAAGTTATTGCCGCAACAGGGACAAAAAGAGTGGATCAGTGCGTCTCAGCTGAAAGGGGCGTATTAGTTACTATATGTGACTTTATTTCTGCCATTAGAAATACCATACCTCCAGCATACGAATTTCTTTGTGTTCGTATGAAGGACCAGTTCATGTTTAGTTCAGTTCCTGGGGCAATAGGTTTTGCAGAGAAGTCAGGGTGGATGACAACAAAAATTTTTGTAGGTTTATTGGAGCATATTCAAATACACTTGTTCCAATCAAGAAAATCCAATTCTTTTGTTGCTTGACAATCATGAAACACACACATCACTCCAGGTCATAAACTATTCTCGCGAAAATGGTATAGTTCTCCTTTCATTCCCCCCGCATTGCACCCACAAAATGCGACCACTTGGCATTTATGGGCCATTAAGACCAGTTGCAAGGCTGCTTTTAATGACTTTATAATTTCAAATCCTGGAATTGGAATTCATGACATTGGTAAACTCATCCCTATTTGCAAAGCTTTACACCCAAAAACATCATAAGCAGCTATTTTAGTACTGGCTTGTGGTCTATTAATTCTATGATTTTTAGTGATGAGGATTTCATGGGGTCGTATGCCACAGATCAGGCAGATCCTGAAATTCGAGGGAAGGGGTCTGAAATCCCACCAATTTCTATTCCGGGCGATTCCTTTGCTTCATCTATCCGCATGAGCACTATCAAAGTGACCGATTCCGAACTGGACGAAATGACCCTAATGATTAGAACAATGTTAAATGACTTGATAAGTCAGGCCACGAAACCAAAAATTAAAATATTATCCGTCGGAGTCATCATCAGACCATTCCCAAAATAAAAGCGGCCCCCAGAAAGACGAATGAAAAGCCTCGACTAGATAAATCGAGAATTTACACAAGCACACCGGAAAAGGAGAGAATTCAAGAATTAGAAGCGCTGAGAAAACAAAAGTTTGAGAAAAGAAACACGAAAAGAAAAGTGATGGCAAACGAATGTGAAGCGAAGAAAAAGAAGCAAAAGTTGGACAAAAGTGTAAAGGGAAGACACAAAAGAAAAAGTTGAAGAAAATAGACAGTGACTCCTTAGATTACAATGTTGAACTACCCTAGAATACTGCACATGAGACGAAATTTTCTGACAATTTGTCCGATTTTTCAGACAAATTTCAAGACGATGACGGCAAATACTCGACCAACAAAAGAACACTTTATTATATGGGCAGAGTGGACTCTTGCAATAATGACGACTCCTACGTCGTACATTTTCTCAGAAGATATAAAAGCGGCTGCCGCTTTCCGGATTTGCAGGACCTTTCGAATGTTCGCAGGGGAGATTATAGTTTCGAAAATACCTAATCCTGAGGGAACACCAGGAACTTCCTGAATGTCTTGTCTTCAAATTCAATGTCAATTTTGATGGTTATAATGTCCAATAAACCTGTTTATGATATACTTTCTTTTATTTATTTAAAAATAAATAAATTCAGAATTTTAGAAGACTTGTCCGTATCTACCCACTACTTGTCCGAATGTACCCCACTATTGGACAGTTTCGGACAAATGTATATTTCCAGAAAAAAATTACCTGAAACTGCTTTTTTTGTTTAAAATAAAGTCAACATGTTGGAAATAGACTAAGGTGTTCATAGGACTCGAATTAAGCCCTGAATTTTCTCTTATCTTTGAAATATTAAAGTTTGAAAAAACGTATCCGAACCTGCCCCACCTTACCCCATTTTACAAAACAAACTAAGTTTAATCGCTAGAGCATAAAAATCTTACGATATTCCAAATTAATGTAAAGTGCTTAGATTGTTTGACAACCAATTTTAAATTCTTCATGCACATACAAGGTAGTTCAAATATGACCGGGACTGATTTGTGTGTAAATAGGCCGCTATATGACTTTGAGAAAGCGGCGTCACAATCTCTACCCTCCCTTCTGCTCGGGTTAGAACCTGTTCAGTGCTGTATGGAAGTTGCTAGAGTTATAAGCAAACAGAAGGTACCGCAGAGCGTAAAACAACTTTCTCGTTGGAGAAAACGTCCCGTCTGCTAAAATTCACCACAGACGCCAACAGTATAAAAAAGAATATCCCTCACAGTCCCGTGTATGTGAGTATAACTGTTTCAGAGAGAGCAAAGCGCGCGTGGAGAATAAAGACCATAAAGAACATACGTCACCGAGCCAAGCATCGATCGTGCAGACGGGCTTATTCGTGAGTATAGGCGCAGCACTATTAAGAAACTTGGAGCAATGCTGTCCTTCAGTGTTGGTAGTGTAGAAGATATCATGAAAAGCCACCCGCACTATCTCAAGATGAACGCACTTTGAAGGTCGTTAACAAAATGGTGCGCATGCAAGCTGCCAGTCGTCATGTACATCAGTTTGAAGACGAAGGTGATACATTTTTGAAGTCTATAGTGACCACCAGTAAAACGTGGAACTACTTCATTTCCGAATCGCAGCAGTCATCAGGCGAGTGGCAGCATACCAGTTCTCCCAAACCCAAGAGAGCATGGAGGGGCCGTTCGGCAGGAAAAGTAACGGTAACGTTCTTCTGGACTAGAAGGGGGTTATCCATGTAGATTTTCTGACGGATACTAGAAGAGTCAATGCAGCTTATTACTCAGACCTCCTGACAACAGACATGAAGAAAAATATCCGATCCAAGCGGAAGACAAGTGGAAAGCGGGTAGTATTCCCCCAAGACAATGCACGCCCTCATACGGCCAAAACAATAATGGAAACCCTCCAAAATTAAAATAAAACCTTCTGTAACATCCGCCGTACAGTTTTGATTTGTCCTCAAGTGGTTAGACTTGCAAGGCATGCGGTTGCAGACAACGACGCTCTCCTTCAGACAGTTCGCGAGTGAAATTGTCGCCAACCAAAAGCATTTTTTGAAAAGGGCATCGGGGTGCTTTCAGAACGTTCGAAAAAATGTATTGACTGCAGAGGGGAGTAAAAAAATCAGTTCCGGTTATATTTGAACCACCTCGTATGTAACAACAACTAGAAAATATTAAAACGTTCACGAGGTCATTATAGAGATAAGAAAAGGCCTTTTGCACAAGGTTACTGTTATCATTCACTAAACAAGCATGTCACTACACTTAATGTAACAAATACATTTTGTTTTAAAATATTTAATCAGCGTGTTTTAATTTGTGGAATTAACGTTTTTGCTCTTAAAGTGGCGAATAAAATATTGAAATTTAGTTAAAACTGCCTGTTTAATTTATTTATAGAAATTACAATATTTAATAATATTCATCTACAATAATAGGTATTTACTAATATAAATACATTCTATAAAACTCTCCTGCTATATTTATAATTATTCTCCAGCCAAGGTCATCCAATCCGCACGCAAGTTTTGGTATGGCCAAATATTTTAGTTCAACAGCCGTGTAACGTTGTCAATGCTTTCCACAATGCACAATAAGCAGGTTTATTCCGAGAGGATTCTGCAGTCACAAGATAATGGAGCTTTCTGCCGCTTTGATTTAGTCACGGTCTTTCAACTCTCGAGTGCTGTTTCTTAATTTTTCCATTAAACCAAATTTTGCTCAAAATACATTTGCGACCACACAATCCGCTAGTTTATATTTCTCTGTACCTTGAATAGGTCTTGTACTTCTCCTGTAACACTGCAACGTACTCGCCTAGTTCCAATCATCTAACCTATAAAATCTTCGAACAATTTTCTAACAACAAAGCTATTATAATAAACGATCTTAGGTTTGCCATTTGGCAATTTCCAAATTCAGTACACAATATCGTTTATTTCCTTCAGCACCTCGTGTGGATCTTCGTAGGAGCGTTGGAGTTTTGGAGACAATATACGTCGTCGTTTATGATTGTATAATCATACTTGATCGTCTTCTTCACAACTCGTTCTCCATCCGCTAATGCCGGAATGATCCTTCATACGATCACTCGCAATGCTGATTTATCGCACGTTATCGTAAACTTCTATCATTCTTTTCTTCAGATCGCCTTTTTGCCTTTTTGCGTTTTCTCCAGGTTTACCTTCGAAAAATAAGTGATATAGTAACTTTAATTTACGACTGAAGAAAATGTTGGCTGGTATTTGGGCAGTAGACTCAAGGTTTGACAAATGGTACGCCAACAGGAACAGATGGAGATATTGGTATATGGTGTCGCTAATACTGAGAGACAACTTTTGACAGATACTTTCCTATTGTCCTATTCATGCGCTCAACCATTTTGTTTGACTGTGGATGTAACGGTGTTCTCGTTATCCTAATTTCCAGTACTTCGTATATTTTTGTGAACACCGTCGATTCAAAATTTCGCTCTTGATTTGAATGTAATTATAGTGGTAATCTAAATCTGTTGATTAGTTCTTTTACCGATACCACAGCGATGGTTGCGGCTTCTTGATTTGGCAATAAATAAGCTTCAACTAATTTGCAGAATAATCCACAGCCATTAGAATAAATTTATTTCTTTCATCATTTATGGAGAAGAGACTTGTTAGTAGGAATCCTCTCGAAAAGACTTTCGAAGTTATAGTGTCTCATTGTCGTCTTTTGCTCGTTTGTGCAAAAATCTTTAAAATCTTCTTTGCAGTTCATCCAGTAAATTCTTTCGAAAACCTTTTTCAAACTTTTCGCAATTTTAATACAGCCACCAGACTTATTATCACTAATTGTAAGTTGTTGCCATATTTCTCTAAAACCTTCCTTTAAGATCTCTACTCTTAAGCGCGTGATGTAGGACATCGTCTTATACTGTGATATAATCCCATTGCACCCAATATGATTTTACTGGTGGCGAACACGCCCAGCTAAGTTTTCTTCCAGTTATATACATAATTTAAATTAATTTTCTTTTTTTTTTTGTTGCGTTTCAACTTGCTGGAATGCCACAAGTCATTATTACTAGCCATTTTATTTTCTGCGCGACTCCAATGCTGCTTTGTACACGGTCTTTTTGATTAGATTGTGTTGTCATGATTATTTCCAACACTGTGGTCCATCTTGGTACTTGGCTTCAGGCTTTGATAATGCTTTACTAAAGTAGTCTATGAGTCTTTCTTAGCCATTTTATTATTGTTACATACCCAAAATAAATTTTCCTTGTAGTTGTAGGTACATTTAGTAATGCACATTTTAGACTTTCAAAAGCTTCTCGAGATTCTTTACCCCACTTAAAAAATTGAGCATCTTCCGTTAGTCGTGTCAAAGATTTTGCAATGTTGGTAAATTCAAGCACATATAGTTTGTAATAAGTACACAATTATAAGAAAATTCTAATCTTATTTTGGTACTATCCATTCTTTAATCCTTTTAACTTGTTGAGGATCAGCTGCTATGCTCTTACAAAGTAATTCACTTTCTTCTTAAAGAGATAGCACTTTCTCGAACTTAATCTCGCTTCTCAGTTGTTGGAATGGCTGTTCAAAATGTTTCAGATGGCTTTTGAACAACCTTCCAGGCACTATTATGTGATCCAGTTAAACCAAGCATGATTTCTAGGATAGTCTATTAAAAATATTCTCCATTCGTCTTTCAAAGGTCAAAAGAGCATTGCAAAGTCCAAATGGCATCACCGTGAATTGCCATAATCAAGATCAAATAGAAAAAAACTGCCTTTTCCTCGTCCTTGGAATCTATTTAGATTTGTCAATGCATGTTCTTTAAATCTAATGTCGAAAAACTTTTTGACCCGACCAATTCGTGGTAGTGAGTAACTGTCTTTCTTCGTGACATCGTTGAGCCAACGGTAGTCAACGCAACATCAGATGAACCCACACTTCTTCTTAACTAGCACCACTGGCGAATCCCATGGATTTGTTAAAGGTTCAATTACGTCATCCTTTTTCAGATCTACAATTATTTCTTCAACTTTTTCTAGTTTGACTAGTAGCAATCGTTTGGTATGAGAGTGGCACTGCTAGTGTCCATTTTGTTACACTCAATAGTTGTTCTGCCTTTTAAACCCTTCTCATGTTGGAGTACGTCGGTGCAACAGATCTTTATCTTTTGTCTGGTGATCAGGATTCAAACCTTTGCATGGCGCAATCATTATTGATTTCAATTCATCAGGTATCCTTCTTGACGTTGCCTGGATGCTGCAAATTGATGAACTAAAGAATCTGTAGTAGTACAATGCCTAAGAATTGTTCCTTTTTTCAGCTGCAAAAATACCATGTTTCCAGTTTAATAATAAGTGTCTTTTCAACCAGCATTCTTTTTGCGATCTTCTTTTATTAACACTTGATTCTATCAGAATGACTTTTCTTTCTGGAAAATTGCAATCCAAAACTGCATCTATCATAATTTCAGTACATTCTGGAAGCATGGTATTATGAACTACTCTCATTCACGCAATAACTCTGTCTTGATCATGGGGAACAACTTATTCTCCATTTATTTTCAGTACCCCATGCTCCAGGTCAACTTTCATTCCATAAGTTTTCAAAATACCCATTCCAAGAATTATGCCGTTTTCAATATCAGCTGCCAGTAAACGATGTTAAAAGCAGCGTTTCTGATGATTATTTGGACTTCTATCTCGCCATAAACCTTTGCCAAAGTCCCGGTAGACCAAAGTTTGCATTTAATTGGAAGGAAACGTCCAAAAGGCGTGATAACATCAGGTCTCGCAATAGTTTCCGTCGCTCCTGTATAGCATATATATACAGAAAAACAAATATCAGGATCGAAAGCCGTTTATTCAAAATTAAATAGATGTAGTAGATAACTTAAATGCGATGCAGTTATTAAAGAAGCAAAATATGAAAAAATCAAATTAAAAAATAGAGGTAAAAAAGTTTCATTGATATAAATAGTAAAACTAAATATTACAAATGTGGAAAAAAAGAAATAAAGTTCAAAAAACATTACTTTTTCATTGGGGCACACTTACTAGTACTGCAGCCTTGAGGGTTTATTGTACCTTCTAACATATAACTTAAATACTATAACATTACATATATCCACAGGTTTTCAGCGAGAGTCAAACACATCCGGACTCTGAGAACGCACATTGAGAACGACCTACAAGAATGTATTATACAGATAAGAATTTAAAAAGAAGTCGAACGTTTAAAGAAAAAAAACAGAAACTATAAATTAATTTACAAAATTATCGTCTTTTAGAGGTAGAATAATTTAGCAAAATCAGTACTGAGGTAAGAATTAAAAGAGGGAAGAAAAATTATAATTATAACATTTGTTCGGATTATATAACTCTTTACTTATGATATTCAAACACAAGAAATGGATGTTATTCAGTCACTTGTTCTGAATAAATACGGCCTCGGAAGTGTTTCCATGTAAACTCATTGATTGGCAGGGCTGTGCTTAGTAACCCACTGTTCGGCTCGGTGCATTTAGTTGGAAGTTATATAAGTGAGATAATGGATGCGGATTCCGAGGAGAGAGTTAACATTGAGTTCTGCGTTAAGCTAGGAAAACATAAGATATTTTTTTTGTATCTTTGTGTGAAAATGCGGCTGGAAGGGAAGCATTGTGAAGGTAATGCAGCAATCCCAACGTTCATGACAAATGTGCTGCAAAATATCCCAAATAAACATTTTCCTGCTTGCTTTTGTGACACCCAGAAAAGATCGCAGTGCGTAGATAGCCAAGAAGACCTAGAACTATTAATAAGTTGAATAAATTATTTTTTACAAACACAATTCTAGACTTTTCTGGTAAATATTGTATGTAGTAAAAGTAAAAAGGTTAATGTTAATAACTTATGGTAAGTTACTAAGACAACTTGGTCATAAAAGCAAAGACTGGCACAATTATCTTCCTTGTTCTGACCAGTATCCAAACTAACATTAAGATAGTATTGACTCTGATTATAGTGAGAAATTTAAAATTTCGCCGAAGCTAAAATGAATCAAGAATCACCATAACATTTTCAAGGTTATCAAAAATAATTCAATAAGTTCACTCAAATATCATTGATGTACATCTATCCTGACATAAACGATAATTCGGGATCTGTAGAGTCCAACCGGAAAATAGTGACCAAAAAAAAAGTATATGTAGTGATTGGGGAAAAAACTCTTTAAGTAATATATACATAGTCAGAATAAGTAACCTTGTCTTCCTAAAATTATTAGTTATTCAATAAGAAGATTAAAAATATTGAGATTAAAGCAGAACTGTTTAAATTATAATATAAAAAACAGTTACATACTAAAAAAGTGAATGTGCATTAAAACTACAGAAAACAAAGTAAAGGTATGGTATGCAAATATTTTATAAAAAAAAGTGGGATAATGGGAAGAAAGGACAGTAAATTAAATAAAGAGAAATATTTATGAAAATAGGAAACTTCAATTTAAAAAAAGTAAGTAGACATGTAAAAAGCAATGAGATACAAGAAATCTTGCAGCTAGTCTACCACTTGGAAGCTTTCTCAGAATTAAAATTAATTTACATGAGGAAGTCCGTGCGTAGTAAACGAAGATAGCATATACATTTGAACGAAAAGTAAACAAAAACGGCTGAGACACTCTGAGCGCTCAATTTACACGAGGAGGACGTCTGCCACGGTCATTTGGTTTGCTTCCGCCAAGCGAAGTTTAGATTTTAAGCGCCCATTCATAATAAACGTAAGCATAAGCCGCCCATAAGAAATACGTAAAATGAACGTAAGACATGTAAACATTTGAAAGTTGCGCATTCCCAAACGTAGTAGCGGCAGTAATATCCTTCCAGGCATTTTGCATAATTATGTTGCCTTTGTACCTGTTATCCCTTTTTATGGCGTAGGAACAAATACATATTTACTAACTTAATTAATAGTTCCCTATCCATTGTAAAAACCAAGCCAAAACTTCGACAATACTAAAGTTAGGTTATGCAACTTCAAAATATAAACAAACATTCTGTCACTGCTGCCAACATTAATCTAGGAAAAAATTAAAAATTACTGCAAATGAACCTAAAACGTAAAAATTACGGGGTGCATTATGAACGAGCTTTGCATTGATTCAATTTTACGTATTACGTATTTCTTATGAGCGGCTTACGCTTACGTCTAATATGAATGGGAACTATGTTAAATTGTTTCACCTATCCGATCCAATTAAAAATTTATACATTCTCAACTTGCAAAAATTTGAGGCAAAAATACCTTTTGGTGGACCACCCCTTGTATTCACACAATTCAAAACAAATCATGCAGCAAACTTTTTTAATTAGGTTTATAAAAATTATAAATAATATTCATCTCTTGTTTTTTATCTGAAGCAACAGCAACAGGTTGTTTTTATTTGAAATCAAGCTTTTGAATACTCGAGTCTCTTCTACCTGCTGCCACATTCAGAGTTTATAAGACAATGGTAACTCCCACTTGTATCTATTCTGTTTATCTGCTTTAAATAACCAATTTTAATAATTTCTGCAACTTATACTAGATAGAAATAAAATTTTGACTACTCTTATTTATGTATTATGTCTACATTATCTCTTTACAAGCACTATTTTCAGATGATTATGTCTCACGTTTTAATTATTTTCTCTGAAAATGTGATACTAATTTTAATTTCAGAATGCCGTAAAGGAAAGGGTAATTGAACTTTGAGAGCTTTGATTAATATCATTGCCCATGTTTGCTCCCTTTATAATAAAGTATTGCACTTGTGTAAACATCAGGTATACTAGACAACAGCATAATACATGACCTGTGATATCAGTGACATGAAGTCTTCATAAATCATTTTACTACTACTTTTTAAAGAAAGTGGACTGGAAGGAGATGATCTTAACCACGATCAACTTATTTTTAGACGAGTTCTTTATATTTTTATTAATATAAACATTTGTTACACATTTTAAAGCCACCTTGTGTTGTTTGTTCTTTATTTGTTAATATAAAATTACTTTTTCTTTATATTTTAATATTTGATAATTAACTAACAATCCACAAATTACCATAAGAACGTAATTAACCATTGTTTACCATAAATAATCTTTGTTGTTCATATTATTTTACATGTTAAAATTACTTGTTTTATTGAGTTGCTTTAACAAACGTCAATCAATTTAAAATAAAAAAAATGGAGATCGTTTTGTCAATCCCCAAAAGATAAAATTTTAAATTTCTCTACAATAATATAAAGCTAATTTAAAAATATAACTGTAAAACTAAGAGGCTGTCTAAAAGTAGAGACACTAAATTGAACAACAGGCGGATCTGGAATAAACAAACACTAATGTACACAACAGTTTCAGTGTCTACCAGAGAACATATATCAATTAAGGTAAGTTTACATCAAAGAAAATTTTAATAACAAGAGAAGGTTCTGTTGATCTGGAAAGTATGTTTGGTAAGAAATAGTTCCATGCAGCCAGGCGTGTTGAAGAAAAATTCAATGGAAAAGTTAAACCCAAAGCTAAATATTTAAAAAAATACTTGGTCGACACTTTATCAGTGAGTTTAGTGATGTTCTGGACGAGTCAATAAACTCAGAAACGATTAATATCGTTTACTAATAAATATCACAGTAAGAAAAACCTTATTTTCTGTCTTGATATGGTATAAAATTCAAGATCTCAAGATACAGATTTTATAGAGGCTAAGATACTAAATAACCAAACCATAAGTTTGGTCTCATTCAAATATAATGGACTTTAAGTAGCAAACAAGTTGCTAAAAGATTTGAGATAGCAGTAATGTACAAAGCTGCAGAAAATTTGAGAAACATGAACTTAAAGGAACAAATGTTGTGACTTGTGATTCATGTTGTTATGCTCACTATATAAATATAAAGCAACTTTAATATGTCAAAGCGATTACAATAAATTATTGTTTAAATTTTGTGTCTTTACTCTTGAAACGGCCTCTTATTTAATATAATATATGCTATGCCCATGGCCTTGTCAAGCCAACGTCGACGTTATTCTCCTGGTCCTTTAGCAACATCTCGCAGTCTTCGAGGTTTTCCGAGTGATCAGTGTGCTTCTTTAGGAAACGCAGTATGAGGGCGTTGTTGAGTTGCAAAGCCAAGTAAGGGTTCAACTTCTTCATAAACCAGTTCAGCCAGTAGCCCAAAACCATCACGGAGTCGGTCTGGTTCTCGTGAGTTGTGTGTCTAAAATTGGTAATTGATTTTAAGACAGCCATACAAACGATTTCTTACTTACAAAAGAGTATACATTTCCCTGGTCTGCTCAGTCAAATACTTCCCCATTAACTTCACGTTAGGCCCAATATGAAAGGTTTGCGTGTTAATGAATAGCAGCGGCTGAGTGACGTTCTCGGGAAGGCCCTTTTCATCCTTTATGGGGAACATCCACGGATCGAGAAGAACGCCCAATCTAAAATAAATTTGTATGTTATTTCTATATACATCAAATACATTACATATAGATATATTTAATTATAATATGGCGTAAAAATATTAAAATCTATAAAAGCATTAAAAAGTTACAAAGACAATATTTGTACACACACTATGAACGCCTGGCTTTCTTGAGACATACAACATTTTGTGATGGTATCACTTATCTTTAAAAAAATACTTGGCATGACTCATGTCCCAAACCTCGTATACAGTTCTAGTTTCTGTTAGTTGCTTCTGCCGTCTGCCGAAGCAATCACCGTTGAACGACTCAGCCAACTCGATCATTTGCTTCATCATTTTCTTCATTGGCATGAGGCGAACCTGCTTTTGCAAATTTAAAGCTAATCGTACAACCCTTCAGAGAAACTGCAGAGTATATGTGTTCTGAAATGTTCACTTTATAAGGCGCATTATATTCATTTCAATTTGTCTTCATTTGTGTTATGCCAAGAGTAAAATTATTGATAATTTTATACCTACATCTCCAAATTACAGACAAGAAATAAAATGGCGAAGAAGCAAAAACAAAAAAAATTAAATTTCTGGTGATATTAATAACTGTAGCAAAAATTTAAAAAATATGTTTGGATTTTACCAAACAATAAGAGAAATTATTGTAGTATAAATGTATTAACAAAGATTCTACAGATAGAAGTGCAACAAAATATTAAAAAAAAATAAAAAATGGTTACTTTTCCTAAGTACTTGTTAAACATTGTGCAGCAGTTATATATTTTTGAAACACGGTGGGCCTTTCAAAAAACGCTAACCCAAATTATGGACCAGTTTCCTTTTTGTGTTTATTTATTATCATCGGTTGACATCTTAACCGATTGCAGCTCTATATATAATTTATTATAGAGCCTATTATGTCCGCTATTTCAAGCTACTGACTAAGCGTAACTAACAATACTAGAGAAAGGGACCATCATCACCTAGGAAAATTAATTAGCACTAACTTATATAGTTTATAATAATTCTAAAGTTTCTATCTTAACACTAAATATGCGCCGGAAGTCACGTCATCCATTTACGACGATCGAATTCAAATTATACCAAAATGCATTGTCATCCTTGTAGAATCGCTTTGTAATAGATCAGAAAAGAATCATACGTAGCGGTATTAAATAGTTCTTTGTTTTTAAAATACTCTATTTGAGAATGTACATGGCAATTGTAGAATTTTTGCTCAAATTATATCGGAAGTTTTTTTAAGTCTGCCTAGCATCACTTATAATTTAATTTTATTTACGGTGCGGTAGCGTTGCTTGTATTATTTTGAGAGATAATGTTACTAAAGAACTTCGTTATCTACAATCAACTTAGAGACAAAAAAAATGGATAGACGAGTCTGTGTACTGTACCGAGAACAGGAAAATAAATTTACGTAACGATTTACAACATAGCTAATTTCAGTCGTGTTAAGAAAACTCCCGTATGCTTACAAAACTCTTCATTGACTGAAACATAGATGTTACTAAGATTTGAAAAAAAGTTTACCAAACACAGAGTGGTTAGAATAAGTAAGAAGCAAATTGGACAACTGTAGTAAATACTGAATCTCACATAAGAAAGTTTCGATTTGAATGCCTCACTACGTGCCCGCAACGAAACAGAAGGGGGCGGGGCGCATGTTAGTCAGTAGTGTGGCTTTCGGCAATTAGTACCTATGGTGCGCTTTGTTTTCGAGAATTTTACAAAAACAATGATTCGGCCATTATTGCACGGAGAATGTTCAGTAATCATCATGCTTTGCGTAACATAAATCAAGCGTCAAGTGTTCTCTCATCAGAAAAGGAGTGCGTAAATTCGAAGAAACCAGTTCAACTATGTATAAACCTAATTCGGGACGAACAAGGTAATCAAGAACTGACGAAAACGTAGAGATCGTACGACGATCCGTTCACGAAACTTCTGACCTATCTGTTCGTAAAAGGGCAAGTGTTTTGAATGTACCTAGATTATCATCACACCGCAATCTGCGCAAGGATTTGTGTCTGCATTCATATAAAATTCAATTGGGGCAAGAATGAAAGCCCAACGACGCTGAGACGCTTCAATTCATTAACTGGGTAATTGAGCATTTCAATACATTTGAGATTTTATTTTATTTCATTCTCCAAAAGTGACTGTATGGACTTCAATGTCAAGGCGAGGAATGATTGGTTCGTACTTCTTTGAAGATAAAAGGGGTCGTGAGTTAACAGCGACTTCCGAGCGTTATGTGGAAATGTTGAACAATTTCTTGGTACCTAAACTGCAAAATATTGCTGGCTATAATTAAAAAATATGGTTCCAGCAAGATGGAGCACACTTTCAATATGTCTCAGTTTCCCCAAAAATTGATTTCCAAAAGATGCCCTGATTTGACTCCTATAAATGTTTTCTTGTAAAGATATCTTAAATGAAGAGTATACAGCAACAATCCGAACTCTCTAGTTCAATTAAAAAAAAATATTCGCCAAGAAACGGCAACCATTACGGAGACTACGTGTCGCGCAGTGCTCAGATGTTTTGCTTCTCGTTTAAAAGAGTGTCGCAAGTACGCAGGATCACATTTAGATAATATTATTTTTAAAAAATAATTTCCTAAAGTTTGTATTTTAATAACGAATAAAAGTTCTTTTTAGTAGACGTTTCCTTTTTTTATAACTACCTTAAAAATACTTTCTTTTCGACACCTTGTAGACCGATATAGTAAGCTTGAAAACAGTTACTTCTTAAATGTCACGTGCCTAAGTATCAGGGTAAGCGTAATTCGCGAATTTTTAGATGTAAAGCAAATTAATAGATTTTTATGATCTTCCATAGAGCAAAATAATGTTTTAGGGTATATTATTATTTTTAAAATGTTTCCTCATTTAACTCTGTAATTTTAAACCAGTCCTTATAGGTACAGCTTTGGTCGCATGAAGGATGAATTGTGTAGGATCTTGATTTTAATAGTTATCACAGTATTTTGAATTGATCATTTTTATTGTAACATGGTGTAAGAAGAAAAATTGCATACTAAGTTGTAAAAAAAGGTTTCTTAACACTTGCAAAAATTGATATTTATAAATCTTGTTTTATTTTTACTTTCCTTATCCTATAAGGAAAGTAATGTAATCGGCGGAAATTTGACCTACCCAGTTTTTCACATTTCTGGACGAATTATAGCCTCAGAACATCAAAAAAGTTGGTTTGAGCCATTGGTTCGTGTGTGTGCGTGTATGAGCGCGTGCGTGCGTGCGTGTGCGTGCGTGCGCGCGCGCGTGTGTGTGTGCGTGCGTGCGTGCGTGTGTGTGTATGTGTGTGTGTGTGTCTGTCTGTCAGTAAACAGGGTATCTCGAGAACCGTAAGAGCTAGAGACTTGAAATTTGGTATGTAAGTTACTTGTAGGTAGGGGACGCAGTGCGAAGCTTTTGGTAAAAATCGGCCGAGTCGTTTGGTCGCAAGGTCGCAAAATCGGTCTCGAATCTAAACGTTTGAAGATACAAAAAATTCATGAGAATAAAAATGATTTGTTATCATTAGATAAACATGAATTTAAAATAAAAGTTGGTAAAATAGGAACTCAAAAAAAAATTGAAGCTCAGGATTTTTAATATACCGGGTGTTCATAAAATGTTTCGGGAAATTTCTATTACCGGATAGATCAGACCGAGACGAACAAAAAATTAGAATGAAATTTTTTGATCCGATGTCAAATAAATAAGTTATAGTCGATTAAAAATTAATTAAACGGACCAATCACAGCGCACTCGTTGAGCTTCCGGGCCGACTGCGGGAGGAAGGGGGGGGGAAGCGCTTGGCCGCTAGGAGGGAGCACGCAGGCGATAATGGGGAAGGCCGTGCGACCGAGCTCGCACGGTTACCTTCAGTGACGTAGCAAAATTTTAAATACGAGTCAATTATTGTTTTGTACTGTTTATTTTAATCAGCTTTCGAGTGTTGAACTCGCGCCTCGTCCTTTTTTAAAATGTTACAAGTTCCGGGACGAGAGTAGCGCAGGGCCGAGACGATGGACCCGGTATAATATGTAATAATAGGATAAGGAAAGTCGCGTGATGTTCACACCAGATTTTTTTTTAGTAGTACTAGTCTTAACCGTGCGGGGTTGCTAGTCCCCTATTGGGCGCCTGCCCAGGTGGTGGATAGGAAAATGCCTTCCAGATATGGGTGGCATCGGGGAAATCAAATACCCGGGACGGACCAAAACTAACAACTGGGCACTTACAGAATCAGCACCGGTATAAGCGACACTTTTCAGTATTGCCAACAACATTTTGCCAAAGGGTGGATCAGCAGACAGAAGGTAGAAATTGCCCTTAAAGACGAATGAATCACCAAGTGGTCGACGGCATGGAAATGCAGAAGGCAACGAAAAACCCCCGCATTAGAGATTATTTTGGACATCCTTAGTATAATCATCATGTCAGATAGAACCAAAGCAAAAGCTCTCAGTCCCCTAATAATCTCCGAGAGTCACTTAAAAATTGGAACACAGAATGTTAAAAGCCACGATGTTTAAATGTTAATAACAATGTATATGCATGCTTTTTGGACTATTAAAAAGCATTTGATCTAGTTCGACACAATAATCTTATGCAAATACTAAAATAAAAAAAAATAGATACACGAAACATCGGAATCATTGAAAATATTTATTGCTATCAATAGGCAAGCACTAGAATTGACAGAACACTATCAAAAAATATCGAAATTAAGAGAGAAGTACTCTTTAATCTATATTCGGAAGGCTATTATGAGAGAAGCTCTATACAAAGAAACAGCTGGAGTAATTGTCAATGGAACACCAATCAGTAACCAGTATGCAGACGATACCGTGTTATCAACACAAAACATCGAGGACATGCAAAGAATAGTACAGAAAGTCACTGTATACACTTTCTGTACCAGTCTTTGTACAATACAGCTTAACCTAAATTTAAATAAAATAAAAATTTTTAATTTTTACATAGTCGCTAGATCCCAATATCCAACTGACTATGAACAAATGAATAATCGAAAGAGTATACGAG
The DNA here is from genome assembly GCA_036346155.1 of Sinelater perroti. NCBI lineage: Eukaryota > Metazoa > Arthropoda > Insecta > Coleoptera > Elateridae > Sinelater > Sinelater perroti. Next base: position 11,247,856 of record JARFIY010000260.1, on the reverse strand, counting down.
TTTAAATATTTTTGGAAACCATGATCTAAAGCAATAATAACACTTCAAAGGAAATAAATAACAAGGATTGAATCGCACGTGGCACCTTAATAAAAATAAAACAATTCCTTTGCAAATAGAAACTTAAACAATTAATTTAAAATACTTATGTTAAACTGCTATATATTCAGTATTCTGTTGTAGGGTGTAGAAGCCGCTACACCGGCCAAATCAATGATAAAAAGGTAGAATCTTTCGAAATGTGGCTCTACAGAAAGATACTTGGAATACCAACAATAAGGTTTTAAGAAGACTATTAAAAGAAGTAGGACTAATAGATGAAATAAAGAAATCTAAACTTCAGTATCCAGTTATTACAAATCATTACACAAGGCAAAATTACAGGAAAATATAGTGTTGGGTGAAGACGAATGTCATGGCTTCGTAGCTTAAGAGAATAGTTTAATTGCTCAACAATCCAACTTTTTAGAGCACCAGTTAACAAAATGCAAATAATCATGATGATCTCCAAGCTTCAAAAGAAGATGGCACCTTAAGAAGAATAAGACTAGTCTTAATCTTTGGATGGCAACTGCCAAATTTGAATTTAGAATTTTGACAACAAGTGGTATTTAAGAAAGAATTGTGATACCGAAGAATAAGAAACTGTGAGCCATGTAACTAAAACGGTACAAGCGGTTCAACTCTTGTGACTGTAGCCTTGAAGATCAAGCACGCTTCGACCGGCTGCTTATTTTAGACCAAGAAGACTTGTATGCTGGTTTAAATGCCAAACCTTCATCAAACACTCGCGTCTCGCTCAAGATTGTTTGGAATCATTTGCGTCGACTCGATCTTGGGCACAAGAAACCATGTCAAGATCCTCACAAATTGTTTGAAGTGCAAGCCAATAAGCAAGTGGAGATTTGTCGCCAACTATTTGAAAATCGATGAAATTGAGGTCTTGTCGCATCCAGCCTACACCTCGGATCTTGCACTTCTGATTACGTCCTATTTCAATCTATGGTGCATTTTGCGCAGTCGTCGTTTTGTGTCCTTTGATCATGTTCAAAAAGCACATCAAGAATTCTTTTTATGGAAATCGGCAAATTGGTACTGTTGGCAATTTCGATAACTTGCAGAACATTAATAATGTCGGGATGTATTTAGAAAAAGTGGCGTTGTCCTTAACATTAACTTTTCTTACAATCCAGTATTGCACAAATAATAAAATTTTTCAGTACTATACTGTACTAATAAAAGTAGGATTTTAACGTCACTTGCTATCTTATCAGCTCATACAAGATCGTTTATTATATAAATATTCTGCTACACATACACAGATTTCTAAGCAAACAACTAACACTTTGCAAGAAATACACTGTTTAAAGAATGTGCGAAAAAATCTTTACATTACATCTAATAATACCTCGAGATATGCGGTATTTAAATTTAGTTTGTAATGCGTGTTGCTAAAGCATTTTGTCACCATTTAGATGGCTGCATTGAACAAAGATAACTTGGCGTTCCCAGCTGCGTAATAAACAAAATTTTGTATGAAGTTTAAATTTTAAAATATTTCATGTTGTGGTTACTAATTCAGAGTATAATTTTTTTTATGAACGCCGCGAAATCGCAATTCACAATTTACGACGAGTTGCAATGAAACTCAATATTTTCTTACGTTTCTTGTTATCCGAGTAACACTACATGTTTATGGCTTTTCACTTAAAAACACGTGAATTTGCTAGCTATTGAGCGCCTGCCAGTTGGAGGATAGGTAAATCCTAGGGTATTTAATTTGTATTTTTGATACAGTTAACTACTGTGGGAAGAGCGCCAATAAACAAATCTATCCAGAGATAGCTGAGCAGTTTCAAATCTGCAAATGGCGGACAGCAAATAATTATACTTGAGCGGCTTAAAAATCACAACACGATTTCAGTGAAAACTCTACTCCTTGGGCCAGTTAACAATTTTAGGAAGAGCCCAGCACTACAACCCTCCTAGGTCCAAGATTGGAGACCAATCTGAACAGAGCTTTGAACAGGAGACGTGTTATGCGGCCCGTCGCGAGGAATGCATTATAGAGGGGGTATGTATAGTGTCGCCATAGTCATAGAAACAGTATGCATGAAGAAAAAAAAACATACAGGTCAATATATAATATATGAGAAGACTTCTGATTCAGAAACAAAGTTTACTGTCTTGAAAGTCATGGGAGTTCAGGTTATTAACACGCGGTTCGTGGTGTACCAAGACATGGACAACTCAGAGAAAGTAGAAGACTTCTGGTAACAAGCAGCAATTGGGAGAAGAACAGAAAAAGAAACTGTCTGGGGTCTAGTAAAAGAAGTTTGTCAAAGCTAGGAAGATTGCAGCCGATAAAAAAGTTCAAAAGAAAAACTTCAAGGTGGGAAAAATTGAAGAAGGGAAAAAGTCTAAAAGAACGCAATAGCACTCTAAAACTTCGCCACAAACAACTAAAAACCCCAGGAGCGCCCAAGTACAAACTTGCACATACAGTAAGGCAGTTAATGGCACAATCTTGAGACAACTCTAAACCAGGAACAAATTAACGTGGTTCAAAAAAAACTATCAATGCAATTATACTCCTACTGGGAGCAACAGTCTGTTGAAATTCAATATACAACATTCAGCAGAGGGGTTGTGCGGCTGACCTACGCTAATGCAGATATTAAAGACTGGCTTTAGAAGATAATTGGTAACCTGAGTCGGCTCTGGGAGGGCGCGGATTTGACTGTGGTTGAGCCCAAGGAACTTTCGAAGAGACCCAGAATGCTGATCTTCTTGCTTGAGCCAGAGGTCCAGGTGGAGCATATCAGAACACGCTTACGGAGGCAAAATCCTGAACTAACACTATTTTTTCCATTCCCATTATTTCCAGCTACTTCCACATATCTAATATCGCGCAAAAAGCAGACCCCCAGTCAACCCGTCAGTAGTATAGCTTTTATCGATCTTCAACCTATTAGTCTTTGTACTTAATCTACCACTCTCATGGTCTTATTACTATCGATTTTAGTCCGAAATTCGCCTCTTAATTGCTGCTGGCTGATCGTTTATCAGCTGGTCTTGCTTTTCTCTCTTTGTTTATATTATTGATTTTGGTCTTGTTTGTAGCCTAATCAATATTTATTTTGTCGGTTTTTCCATATATTTCTTTAATTGTCCATTAATCGTCTTTACCTCCTTTTAATTTAATGATTCTGCCTTATTTATTTTATTTTCTTATGCTTTCTTGGGAATATGTAACCCTACTTCTTTATGTGTTGCCTATCCTATAATTTTTTTTTAGTCGTATCCCCAACTTATTTATTTCACTTATATATTTGTAAGCATCCAATTCTCGATTTTATTTACATCTCTCTTAACCCCAACTAATTCTTAATTATTGTTAAATTTACTCACCTCTATGCTAATGTTGGGTTTATTCTTTCAGTTTTTTTACAGCACCATACCTTAGTTTTCTTGTTTGGATACTTTCTTGCGTTTTAGTCAGCTCAACACGGCTCAATTAGACTTTAATATCGGAGCACCAAAACACAATGTTGCACTCACAGGTAGCAATTTTAATTCTCTGATACTATATTAGCGATGTATAAGTGACTAAAGGTCTCGCCAATGCATAATATAGTCATTGTACTAGGGGTGTAGGAAAATCATTTAGGGATAGTACCTTTATGCTCGGAACTGTCGGACTCTAGGGTCGTTCTGAGATACTGGTACCCAAATTGGTCCCAATTCTCCAAGAAGCTATGCACACGAAAGTATAGCGCCCACACCCTGGTAAACTGTGTCGACACACAGACAAAACTAAGTGAGAGGCCACTAGAGGCAACCTTCCAACGGAATTTAATGGCTCTAGTGGTAACTGCAAGGGGGCATCAGCTTTTGCAGTATCAAATGCAGGTGGAGACGGATACATTGGTACAGCTGCAGATTGAATATCAGTAGGCGAAGATGGCAGCTTATGGAAAACTGCCGACCAATCCAAGGATTGAAGATTAGAAGAAGAAAAAGTACTAGGTATGGCGTAAGTCGAACTTATCTAGAATTGTTTTTTCCACAAATGCTCCCAGTATCATTTTTTGGGGTTTCTCTTGAACACATCAGCTCTCCACAATTTCCAGAGCCTTCTACATATATTTTGAGACTATACTGGAAATGTTTCCAAGATGAGTATTCTCAAATCGTCAGCATACTTCTAAATGTAAAAGTTATTTAATTCAATAAGGAGCTTATCTCACAGCATCTTTTTGTAGTAACTACTTTTATTGTTCATCGGTAAGGTTGTTGTCAAAAGTTCTCATAATGTCAAGAAAACCTGTTATTGATATGTCCTGATAGTTTAAGAAGTCTTCAATTTGGTGAAGTGTTTTCTGTCCAACAGATTTATAAATAGACACTAAATAAAATTATAGAAAGAATAGTCTAATTATATTTTAACAAATGTGAGTTAAGTGGTACATATTACTATGAATAAATAGAAAAACAATGTACGATTCGTATCTAATTTTTTGCCTTAGATTCTGTCTATATGTGTGTGTACTTTACTCTTTAATGCTAGAGAAAAAAATCAAAATTTTCTATAACCTAATAAAAAAAAACAATAAGATAAGGTTCTCTATTCTTCTTTTTCCTCTACTACTTCTTTATAAGCTTAAAGTTTGTTTTATTCCAGCACATTCTTCCATCTCTTTTTCGGTCTACCCGGTGATCTTTTCCTTCTAGACGACAGGCCTCTAGCTTTCTTTACTAACCTGGTATCTTACATCCCATATACATGACTATTCTATTCTGATCTTCTTCTTTTGGCCCACTCGTCCATCTTTTGAACTCCGCAGCTTCGTCTTATTTCATCGCTTTTTAGGCCAGCAGTACACCCTAAACTACATGTTTTTCATTTGTTAATCTTCAAAGTCATATTTATTAAAAATATTTAGTAACATATTTTCCTTTATTTGTTTTTAACTTCACATTATTATATAAAGCAAATTAAAGAATATTTAAAAAACGCAATTAGAATATGTGGGTATATCCTTACGATCCCCAAATTAATAATTTAATTAATTCATCTCAACACCTTTTACGATCTTTATCAATACACAATAAAATATTTTAAACACAAAAGGTATAACGTTCATAAAAAGGTCAATAAGTATTCTGTAAGAACCATTGGATGTTAATTACTGTTCCATTTAATGCTATTTTTGATTTAAAATGCAAAATGTTGGAATACATTAAAATGTAAAGTAGTAGGAAAATTACACGAAAAGAGCTACTAGAAAACAAAATTATTTTCTGTTATATTACGGCAGATAAGTATTCTGTTTGATTAATTGCATAATATGGCTGGGTCATGTAAAGCCATGGCAAATCGATAAGGACAGACAGTGAACGCTTAACAAATCTTGTTAGTAACAGAACAGAATTACGTACTGTGCGATAATATAAGAATTCAAGTTCCTTTATAGAGTGTGCACACTAAATAACGAAACTGATATGTTCAAAAACATATTAAAAGAAGTCATTAACATTTATTATTATAGAATTCTTAATGTTCCATTAGGTAAACAAAAGAAATCAGTTTTTGGTTATGAAATAATATTAGTAATTTATTTTAATATTACACGCAGACCTTGGGAAAAGTAATTATCCTCCATTCTTTCTTTTAAAATTTTTTACTTTTCCCCTTTTTATTCCTTATGTCCTTATAGAGTCTCGGATGTATATTATTTATATGAGCCTTATCTATGGATCAATTTCTTCCACTTCAATCTATTCGTAATTAATTTCTTCATTTGAACTATCGTCTTTCCTATTTTGTTACCTATTTTTGCTATCTTTTTTATACGTATCTTCCTCATCCTATCTCATCCTCTTTTCTTGTTTCCACCAACTTCCGTTACTTTAAACAACGTTGGACAAGTTTATATTTTCTCACTATAATTATATGTCCTAGCCATTTTAATTATTTTTAAATTTCCTCTGTTACTGATTCTTGCTCTATTTTATTTATAATTTCATCATTTGTTATGTGGCGCATTTTGTTTTTCACATAATTTCATAAATATTTCATTTCTATTTTTCTTTTGTATTTTTAATTAGCCACCCACTGATATAAATAACAAAGGACTTAGGCCGTTGCCTTATTTAATCACTATGTTTATTTAAATTTTTTCAGATTTTTCACCCTTTATTTGTAATTTGCTTTTCACATTTTTGTATACACTTTTTACTACACTTATTAATTTACTGGATAGACCTAATAGTACTAAATATTCCCAGATAATTTCTTTTTGTACCTTTTCCTCTTCTTCCATTAATTTTATCATTTTAGGGTCTATGTGGCCTTCGTCAGCTTCCTTTCTTAGTTCTTAGTTTTGGATCGTTGTAATCCCCACTTATGTTACTTATATTTTTATTATATCCATTTATCCACGTTAAAATCTTCTCTAAAATTATGTATCATGTTGCTTTTATTCCTTATTCTGCGAAGTATATTCTTTTCCTGTCCTCTTATTCGGCCCCAAAATGATCAGTAGTGTTTTTTGTATTTGTAATCAACTCCTTCATCTATTGTGCTTTGTCTCTCTGGTCACTATTCTAGTATGATATTCCTTATGTCTATATAATGTATTCTATCATGTATTTATTTTAAATTTTCAACTTTTTCATGCTTGTTCTTTTTATTAACTGATATTTTAACTTCATTCCACCGAGTTGATATTTTATTATATTTATTTATTCTCTGTTACCAACAAATTTATTTTAATTTATATAATACGTCCTTACAACGGAAAATCCTGTTCATGTTTTACAAATCTGTTATGTTCCCGATATTTCTTTTCAATTATATATTTCTTATTTATATATCGCTATCTTCATATATTGTTTCCCATTTTCCACGACAATGTTAATGCCTTATATGATTGTTATAACTAATCCTAGTTCTGCCTCTGCCAACATTTTTACATGTTTTATTAAATATTGGAATTCTTGTGAATATACTACATAATCTACTCTGCCTTTAGCATTCTTTTCTTCTATTATATTTTTATACGTTTGATCTATATCTTATCTCCAGAAAGTATTTAAATACACAAATTATTTTTTGACAAATATTAATTATTTCTCGTTCATTTCTGTATTTTCTTCTCCATCTAGTCCTTCTACATACTTGTCCAACATATTAATTGTTCCCTATTCTTCTATTCCAATCTTACTATTATTATAATTTATTTTTTATTCCTCTCTTTTACTATTTGTCACCTGTTGTGGACAATTGTTAAAATTAATCATTTATTTTTTATTCCACTTTTATATCGAATAATAATATAGGGTGATCCAAATTTGATTTTAGAATGTTTTCTTGAATAAAATACAAAATATTGGACAATCCGAATGTTATTGCTATCAAATGTCGGCCAAATACCCTGCCCGACCTCATTGACATGCGAAGTTTTCCATAATGCTTTGAAATCAACGCGGCATTATTTCAGCAATTAGACGTCTGATATTCTCTTTTAGCCCTGGAATCGTAACATGTTTGTTTGGCATGAATCCTTTCCTTCAAATATCCCGAAAGAAAAAAATTTAATGGGGCTAGATCGTAAGACCGCGGTGATAAATCGATGTTATCCCTCTTTGAGATAACGCGAATAAGAAACTTTTTTCGGGTGCTCTGTGACATGTGACTTTATCTTGCTAAAACTACATGTCATTTAAGTTCAAATCATTAGTTTCATTTTAAAAAAAAGTTGTTTAGCATCTCCTGATAACGTATACCACTGACAGTAACAGCGTTGCTACCTTTGTCCTCAAAAAAGTTCGGGCCACTTATTCCTCAAATCCATAATTTACAACAAACAGTGCAATTTAAGTATATGCATTGGTTTTTTGTGAATAGAAGGTAGATTTTGAGTATCTCAGATCGGACAAATTTGATTATTCACAAAGTTGTCTAAAGAAAAATGAGCTCCATCGCTCAATATAATTTTTTTGTAAATATTATCATCAAATGTTGTATTCCCTAAATGTTCACAAATGTACGGTGTTTTGCCATGTTTAGATACCAACTGTACAAATGCAAACTTCCAACATTCACAGAAACCAGACGGCGGACAATTCAAATTCTAAGGTTCACTTTAGATCACTTCATATTATTCTCGAAGTTACTGCTATTACCTCTACTACAACCACTTCTATTTTACTCGAATAATATAAAGAACAGTTTTTTTTTGTTAGTCATAATATGGCTAAATTATGTTTATTCATTTTTATATTAGTTCTACTTCCTTTCTAGTTAGTGATGTTATATTCCATGTTCCTATTATTATGGTTTGATTTAATCTTCGGTATATTCTTTTAATGCATTCCTTGCAGTATTGTTATCTATCACTATTATTTGTGTGACTTATTTCTTTTTCATTGTGGTAATTTGTTATGGTTTTTAGCTTGTTTTAATTTATTCTAGTTTTTTGTTCGTCAACCTCTTTTAATTGTTGTCCATATTTGTTTTTTTTAAATTTCTATCCATCCATACCATGATCTTTCACTGGCAGTCCTTATTTTAAAGCTTCCGTCTTGTTTACTTTTATATTTATATTCATGGTATTTTTTACTTCTTCCTGTTTCCTTATACCCATAATTTCTTCACTTTCTTCTAATCGTTGCACCCTAAAACTTTCTCCAAATACTATTGGTGTATTATATAGGAGTATTATTTTCGCTGTGTATCGTTGGTATTTTTCATATGCTGAATTTGTTTTGAGCATTTCAATTTTTATGTGGCATGATCAAATTTCGTAAGCCATTAAATTTTAGTTATAGAAAATTACATGTTATCTCAACAAAATAAACGTTACCACAATTTTGTCGTTTTTTCTAACAAATGTAATACCTGTAATCAATAAAATCTCCCATTTACGTATAAAACACTGTATAAGGCATATGCCCACCTGGAGTAAGTCTGCCTGCATTTATGGGTTCCTCAAAATTATTGATAACTTTCTCGTAGATGTCTGGCCCGATACGCAGGATTTTTGCTTTTGGAATTGTACGTAGTTTGTTAGCGTACATCTGTGATATTACAAGTCTCCATAAAATGAAATCATAGAGTGTAACCATTCCTGGTGACGGCGCGAAGAATTTAGTAAGGCAACCGTCTTCCGCAGAGATCGTCAATCTCCATATCTCTAAAGGCAGGCCACCACCGATTGGATATCATGCTACTGTAACGTTCTCTATTGACGGTGATTGCAGTTCCCTCACTATTTTTAAGAAAAACGGCCATAACACTCCATCTGCCCAAAAACTACATCACACAGTCGTTCTTAGTGGATGAATTTCATGCTCTAGATTATTCGAGGGCTTTCATTTCTCCAAATCTGGTATTTTGTTTTTGGCGAACCCACTCAAGTGAAAGCGGGCCTCATCACTGAAACTTATTTTTTTGGCAAATTTTCATCCGTTGCTAGTCTCTCCACAGCCCATTCACCAAATCGTCCCCGTTTACCATGGTGAGCAGAGGATTAAGTTGTTGGGTCAGTTAAATTTGACACATGTGCATAAGGAGATTTTTAAGCAAAATCCGATATAACAAAGTTGTCAAAATATCCAACTGCTGCGAACGTTTGTGAGTCAATTTTCCAAGATTCACAGGGTCTTTCATAACAGCGATTCTATCACTCTATCCGGCGAAACCGATTCCGCTCAGGCTACTTCACTGTTCCCACTGAACTAGACGTCTCAAAATTCCTCATTAGTCTTCGAACTATAAAATCTCACAAAGTTTTCGCAGTCTGCGTGTCACTTTCACCGCTTTGGTAAAATGTTTTAACAATAAGAACGCGTTGTTCCGTTGTAAACTGTTCTGCGACGAAAACGAATCAAAACAAACGAAATTAAATGAAGTGACAAAAGATAACAAAACAATAAGAATTGGCCTGCCAACTTGAGAACAAAAAAAATTAGCGTCCTTTATGGAACACCCTTAGAAATATCGAAAATTCCTCTATGTTATACTTAGTCATTAAGCGAAGAATAAGTTCTCTAAAACATTTTGACAACTAGTCTGACAAGACGTATTGCACTTAACAAAGTCAAGTTCGTTTAGATGGACTGAATGTTTATGTGTGCATCTCTACCAGATATTCGTATAGTGGTATCATATCTACAGAATTAGTAATTATTTAAACATAAGTCTACAACGGTCACTATATTATGTTAGGCAAGTGTTACACAAAAATAAAATTCTGTCTAATTTTATACTATTAATGACTATGTAATATTTTTTTATTACGTTCTCATTCTTTATTGCCCTGCTAATTTGCTCCGTCCTATATAAACAAATTAAACAAAAAACCTACTTGAATTCTTTCCGTTTTGACATAGTGAGAAGAGCCGTGGCCCCTCCAAACGAGTGTCCACCGATCATCATGTTGTCCAAGTCCAGTCGCCCCACCAAATCCCTTAACTGGAACTTCACCTCTTTGTCGGCTTTTACATCATCCATAACGTTATGAGGAACAACGCCGTTATTGAGGCCAATAAAAAAATCCAGGAGCTTTCCCATTTCTTCAGCTCTTTGGTTTAGCTATTTTTTGTCAAATCCAGTAAGCATTGAAAGTTAGAAGAACGTTAATTTAAAGTGCCAAAACCCACCTGTCTGTTCCTATTTTCGTAGTGTCCTTCTCCAAGATCAATTTTCCTGAGGTATACGGGAGTTTTAATGTCTGCTGCGGCATCTTCTTGGCTTTTGTAGTAATACGTGTAGCAAGCCGATTGGTCCCTGTGAGAATAGTACTTAGCAATTGATTGAAAATCTATTTTACTAGATAATTTTAGATATTAGAAAAAAAAATAATAAAACCTCTAAACGAACCCAAATCATAACTAGGTATTCCAAAAAGGAAGGATATTTGAAATCAAATGAGAAAAAAACAAAAACAAATTAAAAGATAATATAAAATGTCTAGAGGGTTCTGTTTTTGTTTTGATTACATCATAAGTTTAAACTGTGGTAACAATTTGTTCTAAGTATCTGTATAATTTTAATCACATTACCTTATTTTCTTTTGAGTTTCACTAACTTATGCTGGGCAATTTATTGTAAAACAATCAGAACAATAAAAATTAGAGAGCGTGTAGTTTATGAAAACTTTACTTTTATTTATAGGCTAGAAATAATTTTTTTAAGAGTTTCTGCAGTTTTATTCGTGACTTCCAGAACACCCCTTGTAAAAAACGATATGCCCTACCTGTGCTCTATGGTAGCTACCAGGTATCCTCGTGACGCTAGCTCAGCGCAAATTACGCTGTAGAAGAACCTGTTGCCGGCATAACCGTGAGATATAACTAGGCATTTTAGCTTTTGGTCGTTGTTTATTTCCTTTCCATACAAAACTGGTATTTGAATGCGACTTCCTAGAACAGGAGTTGCCAAAAACTATTCCTTGTATAGAAGAGACCTTGATACCTGAATAACACCAACTGACCGCACGTACAACAGCCGGGTGGATCATGACTGCTTTCGCTATACCTACTAAGTATTGGTCTTCTGGTAACCAGGGGATCCATTTTGAATGAGAAGGCTAAACAGTGCAAATGAATTCTATGCATATAACTATTCCGGCCATGCTCGTCGTACGTACCTCATCAGATTTCACCTTCGTGGGATAGTACAGGCGCATGAAAGTGCCCGACAACGAATAGTCCAACATTACGTCTACACATCCTGGCACGTATGGACCTAAAATTAAAATTCATTTAATGTGAGCGGTGCAGTTATGCAAAGTTTGCTAGTAATAACACGTAACGGTGGGCGACCATCTTTGAATAATTATAAATCAACACATGTAGGACGTGCGTTAAACATAATTAGATCATCAATAGTTTCTTGAGTACTTAGTTGCAACTTTCATAAAAATATCATTGATTTGGAATTACAATAAAATTTAAAAATATGATAAACTCTGTTTAGACTTGGAAATATAAAACGTAAAATAACTTTTAAAAATAGAAAAATATTTATAAGCAATAAGATAATAATAATAATAAAATAATAACATAACCCCATTTTTTTTAAATTGCTCCAAATTGTGACTTTTTTGAGCACCTTATTGGTACCATAGTTGTAAAGGTTTGTTTGACTTGTTAAAATTATCAGATGAATTCGTCTATGCACGGTTTATAATGCAAAATTGGGAACTTCTCCAATAGACATTACTACTGGTCAAGTATCGGCAGATGTTAATTATTTAAAGATAGCATAACTTTATATGTCACTATCAATGTTTTAACTTAGTTTTTATTAACTCCATTACAGTCACTATTAGGCAACTACTTACACCAACCAGCAGCGATTTCAAATTACAGGGTGATTGAGATAAATCCGAATTTTTTTTAGGTTGTATTACGGAAAAGCCGAAAGTAATGAATTCGTTCGAATTGAAAAAGGTTGGACAGGGTCCTAGGCGGAGCACGACTGACCTAGCAAAAGAAATGGGCCTGGTTGATCGACGTGCACCAAGACCTACACTACACAAGTCTTTCATTCTGAGGAACCGCTAACTGTTGATTGAAAACAAGATGCACACAAAGTTACAGGTCCAAGCACTGTTGAACGACATCAAGCACAACATGGTAAATTTCCTGATTCTTTTTCAAACAAAAAGAACTTCTTCCAGATCAGGAAGGTGAATCGCCAAAATAACAGTTAGATCTGCTAAAATGCTTCTGAAGTGTCTACCTTCATACGTAAAAAGTTTCTCTGTCATGATACCGGGGCTTATGAGCGGCAAAGGAATGTCTCTTTGAGGAAGATTTAAAGGCAACCACAGACAGATATATCAACGTGCTGGAGACAATTGTGAAAAGACAGAGGAGATGACCGCTGGCCGCGAGTAAGTATTCTAGTAAGATTCCGTTCCAGCCAAGAAAGGCCTAGGAATGGCTAAATAACAATTTATATTATCAATGGTACCCCGACTTGTGGTCACCCCCTCCCAAGATTGTAATTCTTTTGATTTTACTACATGTGGAGGGTAGTAGAGGCAAAGACATAAGAACAGCTTAAGTGCTTTCATCAAGGAGATAATAACAGATATGGGCAATGAGGAAATTTTGTTGACATGCAGCAGGTCCACACTTGAGAAGGCCGTAGCCGCTTATGGGGACTACATTGAATAATAATAATTCTCAATATTATTTATTTTAATTACTAAAAAACTTGGAAAAGATTTTGGTATTACTTCAACAAATTGTAAGCCTTTCTAGTGACTAAGTCTCATACTATAATAATAGCAACTTCTAGTTCCTTTTTTATCTCGATTTATATTTTCAATACGTAAAAGAACGTACAGAACTAACAGCCAAGAAAGTTTTTGAACATAAAACAAATTTTATCTCTTCATACCACGGCCACTATTCACGATACTTCCAATTATTAGATCTTAGATAACTCACGTAGAAAGAAGGCTATATACGTGGAGAGCACCAGCAGATAATAACAACAACATAGTCCGAAACCAAATAGACTATGTATTGATAAATAAACGATATCGCAATTCCATCAAGTCGGCCAAAACATATCCAGGCGCAGATGCAGCAACTGACCACAATCCGGTGATAATAAAAATCGAAACACGATTAAAAAAACTTACATCACAACAGAACAAAAAACAATTACAGATATTACAGTTAAAAGACCAAGCAACAAAAGATCAATTAGCGGTAAAAATTAATAAAGAACTAGAAGAAAAAATAGATAGAAACTTGAAGGGAGGCCCAAATAACAAATGGGAAGCATTCAAAAAAGCAATAATGACCCCAAGTAGAGAAATATTAGGAGAATCAAAGGTAAATAACACAAATAAAATATGGATGACGGATGAGATACTGGAACTGATGGAAAACAGAAGACAACATAAGAATAGAGACAATGAAATGTATAAAACCTTACATAAAGAAATAAGAAGGAAGATTAGAGAAGCTAAGGAGAAATGGTACACAAATAAATGTGCAGAAATAGAAGAATTGGAAGCAAATCATGATGATTTCAACTTGCACAAGAAAATAAAGGAAATGGCGGGAAAAAGAAAATCAAATAAAAATAATATCCTCTTAGACAGAAATGGTAAAATAATATCCGACATCAAAGGTAAATTAGAAAGATGGAAAGAGTATATCCAGGAATTATTCGAAGATGAAAGACAACAAGAAACAATAGAAGAAAATACAGAACGAGACAGTGGACCATATATAACAGAAGAAGAAGTAATACATGCAATAAAGTTGGCAAAATGCAATAAAGCTCCGGGTCCTGATGAAATTCCAGCTGAAATAATAAAATTAATCACGGAAGAACAAATAGGCGTGTTGGTGGATTTATATAATACAGGAATAGTCCCTACAGAATGGCTCAGGTCGACATTCATCGCTTTACCCAAAAAAGCCAACGCAAGAGAATGTAATGATCATAGGACAATTAGTTTAATAAGTCACACTCTTAAAATATTTCTGAAAATATTGCATAAAAGAATTTTCAGAAAGCTAGAACAAGACTTTAGTGAAACCCAATTTGGTTTCAGGAAACAATGGGCACAAGAGAAGCCCTGTTCGCAGTGAATGTGTTAACTCAGAGATGTATGGATATCAATCAACCAATATATGTCTGCTTCCTCGATTACAACAAAGCATTTGACAAAGTCCTCCATAACTACCTCATTCGACTACTTAAAGATAAAAATATAGATATGAAAGATATTAGAATAATAACTCAGTTATATTTCAACCAGATTGCTAATGTAAAAGTGGATAATGAGTTAACTGAAGAAGTACAGATACAAAGAGGAGTAAGGCAGGGATGTGTGCTTTCACCTTTACTCTTCAACGTATATTCTGAGGAAATAATCAAGAACGCACTGGAAGAGGTATCAATTGGGATTAAAGTTAACGGGAAATATGTAAACAATATTAGATATGCAGATGACACTATACTCATGGCAGAGTCATTAGAAGATTTACAAAGGATATTAGATCTAGTAGTCGAAAGTAGTGAAGAAAAGGGTCTGTCACTAAATATTAAAAAGACTAAATTTATGACAATCACAAAATCACAACAACGACAAGAAAATATATGGATTAGAGGAGAACAAGTGGAGAAGGTACAAAAATACAAATACCTGGGAACTATTGTCAACGAGAACAATGAATACACAGAGGAAATTAGAGCAAGAATTGGCCAGGCCAAGACCATATTTAATAAAATGAGAAATATAATATGCAACAGAGACTTATGTCTACAGCTAAGAATCAGAATGTTGAGATGCTACGTGTTTTCAGTAGCATTTTATGGAATGGAGGCTTGGACGATGAAGAAAAACATCAGTGATCGACTGGAAGCATTCGAGATGTGGACCTATCGAAGAATGTTGAAAATCAGCTGGGTGGACAGAGTGACGAATCGTGAGGTACTCAGAAGAATGGGGAAGGAAAAAGAAATATTGAATACAGTTAAGATACGGAAATTACAGTATCTGGGGCATGTGATGCGGGGAGAAAGATATGAAATCCTACAAAATATCATGCAAGGGAAGATACAGGGTAAAAGGAACAGAGGAAGAAGACGCATCTCCTGGTTGAGTAACCTGAGACAATGGTACAATTACAGTTCTACTGAATTGTTCAGAGCAGCAACGTCGAGAATACAAACAGCCATAATGATAGCCAATCTTCTAAGAGGAGACGGCACTTAAGAAGAAGAAGAAGAAGATAACTCAAGAAATTTTAGGGAATTACAAATGCTGTAAAAAGCGTTAGCCATTGCCGACACAATGAGAAATACTATAAATAAATGCACAATTAGAGACGAATTTAATGAAAACATTGTCAGAATTCAATCCAAAAATTTTACTTTTTTACGAATTGCTTTTTTGGACAATTTTCAGAGCCTCGAAAATGTATAGAATCATCAATTCCAAATTCTTCGTAGATGATTGTACAACATAGCACTATTAAATGAAAATAAAATAACAAAAAGGTGTACCCCATCTGCGTAGAAATTGAGTGTTAATTATTAATAGGCGAAGCGAAGCGGAGTCACTTACTAACTTCATGTTGTCTGTCTGTCCGTCCGTCCATCCGTCCGTGCGAGCAATAACTCGAGAACGGCTGGGAATTTCCAAATTCTGTTTTCACCAATCGACAGGTGACCAAAAAGGCTTGTTTGCTAGTGATTTTGAAACTGATTGGTCGAAGGTCAGCTAGACTAGAGGGTTCTCAAATTTGGGAGACTGCTTCGCCACTTCGCATTGCGTTGCAAGCTTTGCAGGTTTATTATTTAATCAAGCGGCCATGTAACAAGTGCCAGAAACAGAATGTGAACACAATTTGTCATTACGATATTGGTAACAGTATTTAAATGCACTATCGATGTCTAATAGTGACAAGTCGATCAGCATGTAGAGTATATATTTCGTTGGCCTTCAGGAGCAATGACCTTGTAATGCCAGCACCGTGTTGCTCTTATCCATAGTTTATTAACTTTCTACAGCGGAGCTTATAGTAGAAAGTTAATGAGATTATCATCCTGTCTGTCTGTCTGTGTGTCTGGAGACACTATAACTTCCGTTCTATTGAACGGATTCACTTCAAACTTGGCATGCACACATATTAGGTCAGTACCTTTCATGGGATTGATTTCAGCTAAACCGGTTAACGGGAACAGGAAGTGACCGTTACGATTTTGAAAATTCATGTCTTTATGTGTGCCTGAAGACACTATAACTTCCGTTCTATTCAACGGATTCACTTCAAACTTGGCATACACACATCTTATGTCAGTACCTTTTCATGGGATTGATTTTCATCCAAATCGGTTAACGGCAACCGGAAGTGAGCGTTACAATTTCGCACCGCTGTAGAAAGTTTCCTTTACGGTATTACACCGTTCTTGTTGACTCTGCTTATATATATGTGGTCATAATAGTATGATTAAGTATATCGCGATTGTTATGATTCCATGAAATTAAACTGTAGGGACTTATGCAGATCACTGAAGTTAGGCCAATAAAGTTTGATATTTTCTTGTTCAAACCTTCTGCATCAAGGCCTTTGAGTCCGTTAGGCAATTTCAAATGATTGAGCATACGGGTTGCACGCTTGTATCGTCGTCCCAATAATCTCACTTAGCGAAGAACAGGCTAACAATAATAGCCGCTGTTCTTGCATCTTCTATTAAATTTAGAATTGATTGCATTGCAATACTTGCGGAATTTGATATGTCAATGATTTTCGCCACCTTCAAGAAACGCTGGCATTTTGACGATATAGTCCTGCCCCTCCAATTCCCTACGGGTAAAAATCAACCAACGGTCTAGTACAAATATGTAGCCGCGTTTGAACTAGACATTAAATCATGGCCTGTTAATTATTTTGCGAAAAATATCCGCATCAAAAGTTGACTGCCCAAAGTCAGTTTGTTGGTTGTTGTTACATTAGTTTTATAAGATTTCAATACTTGTAAGCACCATAGCTCTTTGTCTAGAAACGACTATTTATGTTTTTGTTGAGGTACAAATAAATATTATGCCAAACCGTTATTACTTCATTATAACTAACGCCATATAAAGTTCGCAAGAACTCCGTAACATTTTCTAAGACATCGCCAGTCAGTGCTTGGCACCAAGATACTTGAAAACAAGAAGAATGTCTTAAACGTTTTTGTAGTTTATCTTCTTAATGATATTAGTTGTACATTGGTGTCTTTAGCTAGACATATTAACGAACCACTTGTGTGACGTCTCAACAGATGTATTTTAAATAGCATTGCGACTTCGATGATGGTCCATATCTACTGCTAGTATTAGATCATAAATGAGCACACTACGAAAATTGCCTTTTAGCCCATGTCCATGTTCTTTCTTCAGTCCGTATGGTATGGCGCGTCTTAACTACATAGACAAAAATGAGAACACCTGAAGAAGAAAGCTGTGGAAAAAAGATAATATCAAAAAATAACATGAGAAAAACCGATTGGTGGACGGACGAAATACGAACAAAAATAAAGAAAAAAAACAAATAAAAAAAATATTTAGCTAAAAGAAGAGTGGAAGACTACGAGGAATACAAAGAGAAAGAAAATAAGTTAAAATAGCAATTGAATTTAGACACAAAATGATAGAAAACTATAAAGAGAATCAAAACTTGTTTTATAGTATATTAAAACAACTTAGGAAGAAAAAGGAGTATAATATGTTAATATTAATAGTCAAAGAAGATAACGTAATGAATAGATGGAGAGAGTATTTCGAAGAGCTAACACACACGGACGTATAAAACTAAGAGGAAGGAGATGAAGAACAATATGGAAATCGAGAGGCAGAACTAGAAACTATCAGAGAAAAAGAAATAGAAGAGACAATAAAGACGTTAAAAAAATGAGAAGGAATAAACATACTAACAGAAATAAAAAATACAAGAATACCGAAAGATTGGAAAACAGGCATCATCTTACTCATATATAAGAAGGGGGTCAAGATAAGCTGCAATAATTACAGAGGAATAACTTTATTAAGTGTCCCAGGAAAACTATTTGCAAAAATAATAAAAAACAAAATTGATACAACCCTGGAAAACACACAAAGCGGATTTAGAACAAATAGAAGTACTTAAGACCTAATATTCGTAATTCGTCAAGCAAGTGAAAAATTAATTAATAATAATAGAAAAATACACATATGCTTAATCGACTTGGAAAAATAGATAGATAGAATAAGAAGAGAAGATAATTATGTGGAAAGTGCTATAGAAAAGTGGAATAGATAAAAATACTAGAAATAATAAAAGACATGGTATAAAGGAACACGAACATTGTAAGAACAAATAATGAAAAATCTAAAGAACTGAAACAAATTTGAAACTAGACAAGGTGTTAAGCAGGGATGTGTATTAAGTACATTCTTACTTTCAGTTGTACTAGATAATGCACTAAAGAAGGCTAAGGAATAGATAGAAAACTAATATTGGGATACCGGCAAATGCGAAACACAGCTGACTGAATTGATGTTCGCAGATGATTTGGCCTTGATAGCAGAGACAAAAGAGAACCTTAAAGTAATCGACAAGGAACTAAAGAAGATAAACATAAAAATTAATAGTAAAAAAAGCAAAAACGATGATAATTTCTAATGTAAAGAAAATTCACGAAAACTGGGCGGAAAACAAGTGGAACAAATAAAACACTTCAAATATTTAGGAGCAATAATAGAAGAAAGCGGGAAGTTGGACAAGGAAATAAATGAGAGACTGGGAAAAATAGGAAACATATTCAACACAATAAAAACAACATTCCTAGGAAAAAGAAAAGCATCGAAAAAGATAAAACCAAAG
This sequence comes from Sinelater perroti, assembly GCA_036346155.1. NCBI lineage: Eukaryota > Metazoa > Arthropoda > Insecta > Coleoptera > Elateridae > Sinelater > Sinelater perroti. The sequence continues at coordinate 11,228,461 of JARFIY010000260.1, read as the reverse complement.
TTGTTAAAAATCGGTTAGGCCAACAATCATAGACAGTAGTGAAACATGGACATTAACAGAAAGACAAAAATCAAGAATTAACACAATGTAAATGCAGTTCCTTAGAAAAATAGAAAACAACAACGGAGAGACAAAATAAATGAAACGTTTAGACAAAACCTACAAATAGAACCAATTAATGAAAATATTATAGAAGAACAACTCAGATAGTTTGGACATGTGTGTCGAATGCCGGACGAAAGACTTACTAAAAAGAGTGTTTAAAATGCGAGTGCCGGGAAAAAATAAGAAAGGAACAAGAGGGATCGAAAGAATTAGAGAAAAAGCAGAAAAAAAGGAATAAAATGTGATGGAATACGAAACCTAACACAAGATATAAAACGGTGGAAACAGCAATACAATATTCAATTGCACAAGCCTTACACTTAAAGGTAGAAAGGCCTAGGCATTAAACTCTTTTTGATAATATCTTATCAATAGTGTTATTTATTTAGATCTGTTTACAAATATTTCGTATATTTGGGATATTTTTCTCCATCTATGGGAATTTGGATTCGGTGATTCTATATGCTATATTATCTTCAAAACGCTAAAAAGTGCTCAAAAAGGGATTCAAAAAAAGTCAATTTTTCCCGATCAAATATTAATAATATTCTCATCACTTCGTTGAAGCTTCCATAATATTATTAGATGCGCCTATAATTGCCCTTTAATTCATAACATAGCTCGTTCTCCCGAAAAAGTAGTTTTCCAACATCCAATTTTTACATATTTACATTTTACATTTTTACATATTTATAATCGGATCCAAAGTTCTTTTATATGAATATAATTATTTAGTTTCATTTTTGGGATAAATTTTCTATAGGAAATAACTAAAGATCTTTTTAACTGTTTTAAATAAGTAACACAAGATTTATCTTTAGTCTAGACTACAAGACTAATTACCTAAGTGTAAAATCTTTAGACTTGGTACTCAAAGAAATTTTTATTCTAGATCATCGTCTTTTCATCTACAGCAGAGTTGAAGTTATTATTTATAATCGCCAACAATTTGCATTCATTTCCGTAGTCTGTTGGTATTCTCAATAGAGCTGTTTGATGTTGTTAAAAAGAGTAACGATATAACAAATCAGGTTAAAACTCGTATTACGTCGTTGTTATTTAGTAATTTTTGGTTTAAAGAATACTGCATATTAAGAAGAAAATTTAAAGAAGAAAATGAAACAATAAAACACTTACCCTGATATTTTCCAGAAAAACGTGAGTTTGAGAATGGCAAAACAAACTGAGAGCGCCGAAATTGTTTAAATTCTTAAAATAATAACAAAACATATATATGTTAAAGTTATATAATATAAAAAATTATAGGATAAAAATATGCAATAAGAGAAACCCAAAAAAAATATATATAAATTGAAGAGCACTCGGGCAATTTTATTATCAATACCAATTCATAGTGCAGTTTTTGATAGATCCATTACTTTAGTTTTTGATATGTTCAAGATTAAACTGTATTCTTCACTACACTTCACCAATCGATCGACCATCATTTGCAACTATGTTACATTTGTTGCCATTATAACTGTATCGTCTGCATAACGAAGATTTGTTACTGTGCCGCCAATGGTGATCACTCCTCCAATGTTTTTGTCTAGAGATTCTCTAAATATTGCCTCAGAGTACAAATTAAAAAGCAGCGGGGAGAGTATGCAACCCTGGTGGACACTTTTCTTTATGAGAATAGATTCTGAAGTTTCTCGCTCTACTTTATTTCAGCTGACTGTTGGCAACACAATGTCTCAATTATGCGGATATCTCTGTTGTCTACTCTAGTTTACTGTAGTATTTTTATTGGTTTTTCATGATTAACGCAATCTGATGCTTTTTGGTAATTTATGAAACACGCATATATATGTATATTAAAGTCTCGATATCGTTACGTCAGGACATTCAAACAAAAGATTGCTCCACAAGTACCCACCCCTTTTCGGAAACTAAATTGAGTGTCATTGATTTGTTCTTCACATGTATTACATATTCTGCTATGGATAATTCTTAGAAATATTTTCAGGACGTATGACATTAGGTCATTCGATAGTCATCGCAGAATAAAGAGGCAAGCCTTTTTGGTATCGTGACAAAAGTTGATTTTAACCAATTGGAATTTTCCTTGTACGATATATTAAATTAAATAATGATAGTAGTAGTTGTAGCCTTGCGTCGTTTTGTTCCACAATAATCTTAATATCTCACTATAGACATCACTGGTCCTGTTTTCCCATCTTTCTGTATGTTTATAGTATGGATAACTTCTGCTTTAATTTTATCTAGACCTTTATCCTTTTCTGCGTCATTTACCCGCTCAACTAAATCAGGCCTGCTATCATTGAAGAGCTGTTTTCCGCGTTTTTTTTTCTTGAAGGTCTCCCATGGTATTATTTTCTTTATCCTTGGTGTTTTTATTTTTTTGTGTCAGTTCCGTGATCTTTTCATGAAGGTTAAACGTGTCGTATTTGTTCTGGAGTGTTTCTATTTCTTCGTTCTTTTTGGCCATTCACGGTTCTTTAACGTCCCTACACTTTCGTCGAATTAGTTTGTTCATCTGTTTGTATTTATTTGCATTCTTGGTTTTATATTTCGTCTTTCCTCACTCTTTCTTAATTATGGTAAAATCTATTTGGTTTCTTACAATTTCCTTAATTGCCTGCCGGCGATTTCCACGGATATAAACGCCTTGGAGGTAGTTTGAAGAAAATATTGGTCACAAGAAGCTGTTGCTCATTGCAAAATTCGACGAGTGCGCTCGTTTTAAAATTTTTATACCTAAACCGTATTTTTCTACTACGTCGTCTTCCTCCCCAATCTCTAATTTCAAGCTGAAATCACTTATAATCATTGTTGGTTCACATATTTAGTAATTTTTAAGGTTTTATGTACATCGTTTTAAAATTTTACAACTTCTTCATCTTCAGGCTTCTCGTTTCTTGGATAATATTCATAATCCTGTGAGAGGTTTTGTAATCTTAATGATATAATTCGTTCATTGGTGGTATAATAAACGTGAAAACTGATTTTGCTATGTAGTTAAGGTGATACCATTATCGCGACTCCGTGTTCGTGTTTTGAGTCGTTACGCCCGGAGTAATAAATAGTGTCATTTTTGTGATTTGTTGTCCCGTTCCGGGTCATTTAACTTCGCTGAGTCCCAAAATGTCAATTTTTAATCTGCATCTTTCTAAATCCACGTTTGCAAGTTTCCCTGCCATATACAAGCTGCGCATATTCCAGGTGGCAATTCGTACAATGTTGTTATAGATTTGTAGTTTGTTCATATCTTTATTAGTAAACTACGGGAGGATTCTTCACACCCAGACTAAGGGCCACTTCTGTATTTTCGTCAGCCGTAAAGATACATTAGAGTAATAATAATCGTTGTAAAGTAGTAATTCCGTTTGCTCAGTTTCGAAGTCATTCTTCCTACACCGTATCTCAAATTTGACGAAACTGCTGCCTTTCGTCAGGTGGCAGTGTCACTGTTGGTAAAATCCGAGATTTTCAACTGAAAGTATTTGAGGTCGAGCCTTTAGGGAAGTAATTCTTCGATAGCCTCGATTCAGTTAAGACATAACTGCTGCCTTATGCCCTCCTGGTCTAATGAGTCTAATCTAACCCGTTGCATCAGCCACCCATTTTGGGTCAGACGTTGTTGCTAGTTTTCGCCAGCTCTGAGTATTTTATTTCCTCGGTACCCACCATATCTGGCAATCATTCCCCTATCCGCCACATGGGGAAGCGCCCGATAGAGGACTAGCAATCCCACCTTATAAATTCTCTCATGAACCCAATTTCTATCTGTAGGATTTTTAGTAATTATAAATTTCCACTGAATATATTACTGAAGCGTTATCGTAGAACTATGGGGGATTAGTCCAAAAAGGACCGTTGGGTTTTCATGTGAGATTACTTTATTCGCTTACATGGTATTTGAAGATCTCACGCTTAAGCATGGTCAGGAGGTCCTTACATAATTCTAAGTGCAAAACAGTAACTAAGCAAATAGATTTCTGTATTTTACAACTTATTTGCGCAAACATCCATAAAATGTGAACTTTGGAAACAAACGTTTTAAAAAAGTACTGCTAAAATATACGAAAGCATAAGGACCATTAAAAGGTAATAAAAACTTCATAAACCAAACATGCAAATACGCTGTGTAAATATATTTCAGGTTTTTTGTGTGTATATATTGCACATAATATTATTTAAGGCAAATAAAGTAATGTTTAATATTATTTTATGGTGTATAATCGCGTCACTTCTCTTATTTTGGTAACAATTGCAGAATTGTTAATTTATTTCACTCAATTTGTGGTGGTACAAAGTACAAAGAGTACTCTCCGCATACAAACATAACATTGTAGTCTGAGATGCCCAAAAGTCATAAAATACTAATATTGGGTAACAATGCGCACATCTTATGATATTGAATTTCAGACATAATTAGTTTAATAAATAAAGAATAACTTGTTATAATGTTTAGTTTAATTTTATTATCATAGTGCGTAAACGACATGATATTACTGATAAAGTTCAAACAAATTCAGTTCATTGAACAAGGTTCAGTTCTTTGGTATACTTTCAATAATCCCTTCTAGAAGTAGTTAATTCAATTCTAAAATTTGACCTCACTTTTGCTTCCCAATCTTTCGTATAGATTATCATCCTCTTATATATTGGCCAACATTTTCTCTTTTTGGCAATAAAGATTATGTTTTTAGGATTTAGAAAATTCGCCACATATTTGGCGAAATGTTATCAAGTAGGATCTGTCTAAAATATGTTACTTTTTAATAACAAATAAGCCTTTGTTGAATATGCTGGTTAATTATCAGCTTTAAATTTTTAGAAAAATAGTTGGAAGACTTCCAATGATAAAATTTACAACCATGTTTCGTTTTAGTTTTTGTTTTATCTTAATCAGAAACAGCCTTGCTTTATAAGCTTGCTTTTGTATATACTTCTATTGTAGTTCTTAAAAGTGAAATAATTCTTATAATCTAAACTTAAAAGAAAATTCTGAAAGGTTTCCGATATTCCCTGGAATCTTAAACATATTTTTGCTTTTGATTCTCAGTTCTTTCAGATACTGCAAACTTCTTTTTATATTTAATGTTGCATTGATTTTTTAGTGTTCTGATTGTATGAAACTGACGATTTTTTAATACTTTAGGTAACATTCTCCATGATAATCCAGATTTGTTGTTTACTTGGTTTTCCAGTCAAAATGTGCTGACCTTTTTTATTTTTGTGGCTTTTCTACCAGACTCGTAAGCTTGTGTTTTGAAGAAATATCTTCTTAATGTTTAGTTGTGCGATTGTTATAGGTTTGGGCATTTTCTTTTAAAAAACATTCTATATATATATATATATTCCTTTTGTAAAATGCATAATTAACAGACCCTTAATTAACAGTTTGTGATTATTGATAATACAATTTTAATACAAACACTTTACTTACTTTACTTAATCCTTATGCCCTTTTTACCGTTAGGTGTAAGGCAGGTGGGAGAAGTTTGTTATGTTGCTGTATACTTTTCTTTCCATAGTTTTCTGTCCTGGGCTACTTGTTTTATACCTTCCCAGTTTATTCCCTTGTTTGCTGCTGCCTCTTATTCCTTCTTCCCAGGTTTTCCTTGGCCTTCCTCTTTGATTTTTACCCGGAACTCATGATTCATACACTCTTTTCACTAATCTGTTTTTGGCATACGACACACATGACCAAACCACCTTAATTGTCCTTCTTCTATTTTTCCATTATAGGTTTTATCTTTAAGTCTTGCCTGTACGTTTCATTTCGGGTTTTATCTCTTTTCGTTTTATTTTGTATCCTTCTTAGGAACCTCCATTGCATTTAGTCTTATTTTATGTTTTTCTGTCAAAGATCACGATTCACTACTATACATTATTGACGGTCTCACCACTTTTTTCACTACTTCTGTTTTTATGTTTCTTGGTACTTCTTTCTTTCCTAAAAAGTTCGTTTTCAGAGTATTGTAGGTTCGCCCTATTTTCTCCATTCTATCATTAATTTCTTTATCTATTTTGCCGTTGTTCTCGATTATTGATCCTAGATAACTAAAACTTTCTACCTGTTCAATTTGTTTTTCTTGTATTTTTATTTTGTGTGTTATATTCTCTCTGGTCACTACCATACTTTTAGTTTTCGCTATGTTTATTTTCATGTTTATTTTCCGTAGCTCTGTTTCTAACACCTCTAGGTTGTATTGTAGATTCTCTTTTGTGTCGGCTATTATCGTCATATCGTCAGCGAACATGTTTATTTCTATTTGTTCCATTTGCCAGTATCCCAATTTTATCTTCTTCATCTTTTTCTTTGCATTTTTCATCGCCTCATCTAGCACTATTGAGAACAGCAAGGGGCTTAGCACGCATCCTTGCTTTACTCCTATTTCTGTTACGAACTCTCGTGACTCTTCATTGTTAGTCCTTACTACGTTTTTATTACTTCTGTACATTGCTTTTACTATTTCTATCGTTCTTTCCTCTATTCCTCTTTTTTCTAGTGCTTTCCATATTTGTTCTCTTTGTATTCTGTCAAAAGCTTTTCTAAATCTATAAAGCACATATGTATTTCCTTCCTTTTTAATAAATTTTTCGCTGATTTGTCTAATGATGAATATTAAATCTTGTGTGCTTCTCCTTCCTAAAACCACATTGAGTCTCTTCTATTGTATTTTCTATTCTGTCTCTTATTCTTTTCTCAATTATTCTGGCCAGTATTTTCGCGGGACACTTATTAACGTAATTCCTCTATAATTACCACATTCTCTTTTGTCACCTTTCTTTTGTATGGGGACTATGATTCCTATATTCCAATCCTTTGGTATTATCATTGTCTTCATTATTTCATTTAGCAATTCTGTATATTTAGTTATTCCTTCATTTCCCATAAACTTTATCATTTCCGGTGTTATTTTGTCTCTTCCTGCTGCTTTTCCTAACTTAATTTTCTTTATGGCCTCCTAACTTCTTTCTCTTGTATTTCTTCAATTTCTTCTCTTTCGTCTAGTTCTTTCTTTTCATCTGTTGTACTGTTTTCTGCTTTTGTTAGTTCTTCGAAATGTTCTTTCCATCTTTCCATTATTTGATCTTCTTCTGTTATTATTTTTCCGTCCTTTCCTTTATGTTCATCATATTATATTCCTTTTTCTTCTAAGTTGTTTTAAGGTTCCGTAAAATAGTTTTTGGTTCTCCTGAAAGTTTTCTGTCATCTTTTCTCCAAATTTTATCCATGATTCTTCTTTTGCTTTTCTCACGCCGCTTTCGTTTCTGTTCTTGTTTCTTTATATTTTCGTAGTCATCTGTTTTTTGTACTTAAGTATCTCTTCCATGCCTGCTTTTCTCTTTGATCTTTGCTTTTATATCTTCGTTCCACCATGCTGTTTTCTTCATATTTTTATTAGCTATTTTCTTTGTCCCGCAACTCTCTCGCAGCATTTAGTATGGTATCTTTAAATCTTTCCCATTTTCTTCTACCCTTTTGTATTATCTTTTGCTCTAAATTTTTGGTTATAATTTCCTATATCTTTTTGGTTCTCTGTTTCTTTTAGTTTATATGTTTTATAGTTTCCACTGATTTCTTTCTCCTCTTATCTTCTTTTTCTTCTTTTTATTCTTTAGGTCCATTTTTACCAAGTAGTGGTCGCTTCCTATCTCTGCTTGTCTTGTTACTTTGACGTCTTGTACCTTTTCCATTTTGGTTTACTTATTAAGAAATAGTCAATAATTGACTTCTCGTTCCTGCTTTCTACTACTCTTGTGAATTTGTGTATATCCTTATGTTTGAATTTTGTGTTTGCGATCACTAAATTGTTTTCTGTGCTGATTTCTATGATTCTGTCCCCGTTATTATTTCTGGTCGTTTCTCCTTCTTTCCTAAGTATTTTCTATACCTGTATTCTGTTTTCCTACTCGTCCATTTAAGTCTCCATAACAATTACATTTTCTCCTCCATTATCTATTTCTCTTTGTACTTCCTCAAAGAACTTATCTTTATCTTCTTTTCTAGCATCTTCGTTTTCTCCGTATGCTATTATCACACTCCATATTTCTTCTCCTATTAGCTTCATTTCTAATCTTAAAATCCGTTCATTTATATATTCTTCCTTTATAATGTCTTTTAGCATGTCTGGATTTATTATTAATCCTACCCCACATCTTGCTCCTTCCGTTTCCTTCACTCCTGACCAAAATAGCCAGTATCCTTTATGGATTCGTTTCATACCTTTTCCTTTCTTCTTGGTTTCTGTTACTCCTAGGATTTTCACTTGATGTTCTATCATTTCTTCTACTAAATCTTCTTCTTTGTCTTTAATTTTCCTGTTGAATTTTGCTTATTTTCCTCTTATCCTTTTCTTTCTCTTTACTTTTGTCTATTCCTACGCTCTTCATTTTGTTGTTCATCTTATATTGTTTATCGTCGTCCATGTCCATCGCATATTTCTTTATAAGTTCGGCCTGGATCTTTTTTGTTATCAGTTTTTTGATTTCTCTATAACCCCTTTTTCCTCATCATCCCAGACGTATTCCACTCCTTCTATGATGATTTTCTTATAACCGATTTCCGTTCTTCTACCTTTACTTCTCTCTTCTTTTGCAATTTTTCTTATTTCGGCCTGTATTCCTCTCTCTTTTGGCGTCATATCATTGTCTATGTATACGGTGGATCCTCTCAGTTTATATTTATTTTCATGACCTTCTGTTTATTATCCCAGTCCTTCATTTCAACCAGACTTGTAGTTGTACCTTTATTTCCTTGCAGTGTTACTACATTCTTTACTTCTACTTCTACTCCCAATTTTTCTGCGAGGAATTGTTTTGTTTCTTCTTCTTTTCGATTTTCTACTAATTTTACACCCTTGATTATCAACCTACACTTTCGTTTTTCTTTTTCTATTTTTCCAAACTTATCTTCCAGTTGTTCGATTCTCTTTTGGAGTTGTTTTTTCTCCGATTCCCATTTTATCTCCGGTTTTGCCATTTCCTCTCGTAGTTTCTGATTTTCTTCTGTACTTTTCTTAATTTCATCTCTCATAATTTTAATCATGTCTTTAATTTCTTTTAGATCTCCCATTTTTATTTCATTTACTTTTATTTTAATACAAACACTTAATAAACGTAAATCGCTAGAGGCCAAAAGTGATATAATATTTTTAACTGGTAAAGAAAAACGATATTTCCAACGTTTCATCTTGAAGAATTTGTAGTTTTCAATTTTAAACATCACCCATTAACTATGCCAAATAATATTGCAATTAGTATTTAGTTTAACCACGAAAAGAATAGTATTTTCTCTAAAATGGCTCAGTTTATATGGAAGCTTTGGTTGAATTACAACGTAAAAGTGACTCTAACTCCTAAATAAAATTTATATCATATAAAAAAACTCATTTTACGGTTTAATTTAAAATGCCTAAATTACATTGGACTCCGTGGGGTAGTCAGGTTCTTTTTTTTATAATATCCGGTTCAGAGAAAAACGGTAACCACCAAATCTTTTGTTGTACAACTTAAAAGTAGTAGGGAGTAGCCTTAAAAATTTTTAATATTTCTTAAATCGATTCTTTTTCGCAAACAGAAGCGAAATCCGTAGAAACTTTTTAAAACTCATTTCGTATTATTAATAAGGATATTTACACTATAAATTGCAAGATTGAAAAATGGTAACAGACTAAAGAGATATGCTGGCACATAATTTTTTCAGAAATGCATTCTCTACAATGACAATGACTGTTTGTGCTAAATTTCTCGAACGTACGCTGATATAACTTTGTCAAGCCTTTCTAGCTGAAAATAATGAACTCGCTAAATAAATTCGTTACAGAGATATTTGCAATGTTTGACAAATGGAGAAAAGGTGGAAGAAGAAAATATGATTTCCTATTTGATGCGATTTTCCGAAAAAATAATAATCCGACCAACATCCCGGAAGCAATTATTATAAAGTTTGAGCCTGGGCTGAGTTACCCTCAAAATCAATTCCTTTCCTTCAGCCTGAATTTAGAGACTCTAGATGTGTTGCTTGCGTAAACTTCGTACAAATATGACTCTTAAAAGCGGCTTAAATCTAACTTAAGTCAAAACCATCATTTTCAGCCAATTTTAAGCATGTTTTCAAAGTTTTCCCATAATGAATTAGCTCATTCTACGCACACCGAGCTGTATAATAAATCAGCAAAATTAAACTTAAAAATTAAAATTTTGAGTCCCAAAAATGTTATATCTTCTTGCTACACCTCAATTTTGCATAATATATCAAATTAAATCGCACAATTAGTAGTTTCATTTGATGTAAGTTGTATTTAAGTATTTTGAAAATTATTTAACTAATTAATTGTTAAATATAGAATTTTTAAGAAAGGATATATTTTCCAACTTTGTTTATCAAATATTATGAAATTTACATAGTAAGTGAAAAGCCCTTAATGAGGGATGACATGTAATTTACTAGAAAGAATTGCTATAACAAAAATATTAATTATAACAACAATGTACGTAGTAACTACTAGAGAGTGACTTCTCACAATAAAAAATTGGTTGTTAAGAAAATGTAAATATCAAACAGTAGATTTCCACTAATATTTTATGATATTTTTTATTGTACATTCATTGAATTTAAAGTGCTTAATAAAATACAAATTCATAACGTACATTGAGCTCAGAAATAAGCGGATGGTTAATAAAGAATACTATCATCAAAAATAATTATCTATGTTATTATTTCATCAAAGGCCGCCGTAATTTCAAAACCAAGGTTATAAATGAAATAAAATGAGCTTATTTTTATAGTTATTTCTCGAGAACATTAATTTTTTTATACTTTTTGTAATACACGTTACAAAGAGACAACATCTAAAATCTATGATTTACATAGCAGAAACAAAATTTGATTTTATCTGTTATCCATGGTAGGAATAATCAGTCACAAAAATTATCTATTATTATCTACATGCTCTTCACATCGCCTGTTATCTGCGAGCTCGGTTACAATTATTGTCCTGTCGATTAGTTAAAAGGAATGCAAGTAAAAGTAATTTTTAGTTTATTAAGAAATTCTTAACGTCTAACGTCTAAAATATCGTAACATAAAATATTTTAAATAAAGTGTAGCAAAAGAATTGATTCACACAAAACTTTACAGACTCGTTGTCGTGTCTTGAGAAAAAACGCATTGTTTTAATATTGCAATAGCATCTACAAGCTTTTGACAACCTTTTACTATTCCATTACTTAAAATTTCACATGATTTTTGTTTTAATTATAAAATATTTTGGACGGAATTTATCCTCGTCTTTTTTTATTTTTACTCTACATTTTTTCATAGCAAATTCAAAAGAAGTGTACATTGCTCAGTAAAACATGTTTTGATTCATGTTTTATTAAAAAAATATCGTCATAATTAAATTTATTCATACAAGCAGAAATTCCCCTAAAATGTCTTAATATTTGATTGCGTTTACAGTATCACCGATAAATTTAAAAAAAAAAACTGAGCGGCTGCTATAAAGGCTCTAAAGAGAAGACTCTTGTAGCTAGTTTGCCAATTGCCTGGGCTTGTGATAAATGGGCTAAAGTGCTAAAGACACCAAAACTAAATCAGACATCTGTTATTCGATATGATTATCATAGACAATTAACTGACTACGATGACAAAAACCAGCAATTTAGAGTCTTCATGTTCAATTTCTTGCCAGCCAATGTACAAAAAAGTCAAATGAAAGCCGGATTATTACAAACTGAAATACATCATGGAATTATTCCATGGTCATTTTAAAAACTCGCATGAGGATTGAAGGACTAAAAAATTCTATCATTGATATGAAAACTTCTTTGCATAACACGTATTTGAAGAATAAAAAGTGATGAATCTGAGGAAACAATAACGTGCAATTAATTGAAGCAACATGAACATGTGGGCAATAAATTGTCATCTGGTTATTGAGCAGAACTTTAGTAAGAAAGCTATAATGTTTGAAGCTGACAACATCGATAACCTCCCAAATCATTCAGTAACAAACTGTCGGGTGCTTGGTACAGCACATACACGTTATCGCTCGCAAAAGATTTTAAAAAAGGCGTAACAAAGACTCCTAAAAGCACCACCTTCTAAAAAATTATAAAAGTGAAATAATCATGTTCAATTATTATGCAACGTCAGGTCTTCTAACTGGACATTTTGAAGAAAACGTAATAGCTTGGTATCGCAATTGCAAAATTGGTGTAAAACTGACACATAAATTGGATGACATTTTTGAAGTAAGAGATGATAAAATAGAAACATTGAAGAAGCTTATTTTTGTAATATATTTCCCTATAATTAGTTATATTTATAATATGCCCACAATTAAATGCTTTACGTAATAATCAAGATAAATATTCATACCATACACTTGCCATCAGTTGGCCATAATAGGAATTTTATATACCTTATATATAAAAGATTAGCATTAACAGGTTTTTCGAAAGATCACACTTCTAATACCTCTTCTCATTTGCCCAAAACCCAAAAAAATTGGATTTGGTACTTCAGATTTGCTTTTTAAATGTTTTGGGTAAATAATCTCACCTTTTTTCCAATTACTCTACTTTTAGTATCCTCATTCTTAAGATCAAACTTGAACTCGTCATTCCAAATTACATTTACTTTTTGTCAATTAGTAAAGCTAAGATTTTCCAAGAAAACTGATTATAAATAAAATTGTATATTACAGAACGCAAATTCAATCTTTTTAGTTCTTAGACAAACAATGCACAAATTTTTTTAAATTTCTATTGCGTTTCAAGTTCAATTTTCGAATTACTGGATAACACCTTGTAAATAAATATTCTCCCTTTATATTATTTTTTTTTTTGTTCTGCACCATCATAGCATCATCAATTATTAAAAAAAAAGCTATTTCCTATTAAAAGTAAAGAGAAATACAAAGCAGAGATTTTGTGTTCAATTCTTAAACCACAGTTCCTATTTGACTTTTGAAGTGGATAGACGTGTTAATCGCCGCTCTGAGTGCATGAAAGTTCAAGTGATAACGATTTTATACACAATAAACAGCTGGCCGAACGGCAAGTAAATTATTTCTAATTATGTTTAGTACATAGGTACTAAACCCTATGTATGTGTTAAATGCGGAGGGACTCATAGCACGATTGTACAAAAAACAAAGGCACACCTGCACGATGTGCATTATGCAATGGTCCTCATCCGGCTAGCTATAAAGACTGCGAATTCTACCAAGGCTTACTAAAAAATCCAAGAATGCTAACAATAGACTAAACATTCAACACAACCCGTTAACAGCCATCTATACAGAAAACCAACCTCAAACAAATAGTATCCAACAAAATTTAAGCTATGCAGGAGCAGTGAAACATAACAGAACCAACGAACATCACACAGGAACACCCTCCATCAGCCTGTACAAATTCCTAGATGAGTTTAAGGCTATGTTTCAGCAACTCGTACAACAGAACAGCATGGTTGATGAATCTGCTTATCACGCCGATAAGTAAAATTCACTAAATTTTTAACAATAGCCCTGTGGAATGCCAATGGCCTTCTACAGCACAAAAATGAAGTTGAAATATTCCTTCATCATAATTCAGTGGACATCATGCTAGTCAGCGAAACACATTTCACAGACAGATCATATTTTCGCATACCTAACTTCACAACCTACATAACCAATCATCCAGATAATACTGCACATGCTGGGACCGCCATTTTAATAAAAAGTACTATAAGCCACATCGAACTGCCAAAATATGTAACCAATCACTTACAAGCCACAACCATTAAAGTAAAGACACTCCCATACGAATTAACAGTAGTAGCAGTATATTACCCATCACGGCACAATATCAAAAAAGAAAATTTCAAGGAATTCTTGCAGACACTAGGGCATAAATTTGTTGCAGGTGGAGACTATAATAGTAAGCATACGCTGTGGGGATCTCGACTAATCACAACAAAAGGCAGCCAGTTGGCTAATCTCATACAGGAAAATAATTACTCCTTCCTTTCAACGGGTACACCAACCTATTGGCCGTGCTCAGACCCCAATAAGATCCCAGATCTTTTTGACTTTTATGTAACCAATGGGACCTTGCAAGCGAATATGAACGTAACACCATGCTACGATCTCTCCTCTGATCACTCGCCGGTAATTGCAACAATCAGTCAATATGCTATCCATAAAAAACCAACGCCCAGACTTCATAACAAAAACACAAATTGGGAACATTACAGGAACAAGATACAAGAAGACATAAAATTGAGAGTAAGTCTGAAAACTCCAGAGGAAATTGACACCGTCCTAACCACCCTAGTAAACATCCTCAAACAGGCCGCTCAACATGCCACTCCTCACACAGAATTCCAAAATCACAAGTATATAATACCTACGGTCATTAAGAGGCTTATAGCAGAAAAAAGAAGAGCCAGGGCAAAGTGGCACTGTACCCATGCACCAGCAGATAAAACTGTACTAAACAGATTAAATAACCAACTGCAGCGTCAACTAAAAGAAATGAAAGAAAAGTCATTCCATGATTATGTTACCAATCTCAACAGATACGACAATTCCATATGGAAACCTATAAAACATTTAAAAAAACATAAGGCGCCAATACTTCCCCTCCGTAACACTGCAATAGCTTATCAACAGTGGGCTAGAAGTGATAAGGAAAAGGCCGTCCTATTTGCAGACTACTTTGCCGAAGTATTTACGCCTAATGATGACCTTACAGACAATGCTATAGACAGACATTTATCCGAGATCCCTATCAACATACCAAAGATCAAATTCTTTACTCCGAAAGAGATTCAGAAGAAAATCAGCTTATTAAATCCTCGAAAAGCTCCAGGAATAGATAAAGTGACTACAAAAATGTTAAAGGAGATGCCAAGGAAAGGGTTAGTTTTACTTAACTACATTTTCAATGCTATCGCAAGACTAAACTACTGGCCAAAACAATTAAAAATTTCCGAAATTATACTAATCCTTAAACCAGATAAAGAATCCAACGACGTATCATCGTACCGTCCTATAAGTCTGTTACCAAGTATCTCAAAATTACTGGAACGACTCCTCCTGCAAAGAATAAACTCTGACCCAATGACAGAAGATTGGATACCTATGCATCAGTTTGGCTTCCGCAATAACCATTCCACTATACAGCAAGTGCATCGAATCAGTCACCAAATGAATCAAGCATTAGACCAAAAGAAATACTGTCTATCAGTTTTTCTAGATGTTAGTAAAGCCTTTGATAAGGTATGGCATACTGGATTACCATATAAGATCAAAGAACTTCTAGCCATCACCTACTTCAAACTGATAAAATCTTACCTAAGTAGTAGAGAAATTTCCATCAAAGTCAATGACGAGGTGTCGGTCCAACGTCCAATTAAATCTGGAGTGCCCCACGCAGCGTCTTGGGACCCCTGCTCTACGTGCTCTATACAGCCGATCTTCCCACCAATGAAAACACAACAATGGGTACGTTTGCCGATGACACTGTCATTCTCTCAACTGCCATTGACCCACTCATAGCATCGACCACTCTACAAAACCACCTAGACCAAATACAGACATGGACTCGTAAATGGAAAATCAAAATTAATGAGACAAAATCTGTGCAAGTAAATTTTACACTACGAAAAGGGTTATGCCCACCATTATATTTTAACAATATACCAATACCGCAATCTACAAGTGCAAGATATTTAGGAATACACCTGGACAACAGATTGACGTGGAAAGAACATGTAGATAAGAAACGTAAACAGATTGACTTGAGGATGAAAGAACTCCAATGGCTAATTGGACGAAAATCTAAGCTCACGCTTGAAAACAAACTGTTACTCTACAACACTGTAATTAAACCAATCTGGATGTATGGAGCAGAACTATGGGGATGTGCGAGTAAATCTAACTTAAACAAAATTCAAAGATGCCAATCAAAAATACTTCGTATGATCACGAACGCACCATGGTACGTCTCCAATCTGACGATTCACAATGATCTAAAAATTCCTTACGTGAGGGACGCCATAAAAGAAAAAGTACAAGACATCACAACAAACTGAAACCCACGTCAACCCCTGTTGCACCCACTGCTTGATGCGCAAAATGGTAGAAGACTGAAACGAAACTGGTCAGCAGATCTGAAACAGGATTAGCGAGGGCAACTCACTGGAGAAGTCCTCTTCACACCAACCACGACTACCCTAGTAATTAAAAAACAGCACATTAGCTTATAGAATGTCTTGTAATTCTGATTGCTAATTAAATGATATATAAAAAAAAAATCTTAAACCTGCAAGTTTTATTCTCGAGTCCCGAACAATAAATTACGCTCTACTCCCCAGAATTTACAAGCAACTTGGCGCGAAATGTAGTGAAATCTACCATAAATCTATCCTGTATAGCGTTAGAAATCTATTGCACAAAATGCATACAAAAGATGGTATCAGAAAGTTCAACGATGTAGGTGTTGCAAAATGCACACGGCAATCCTACTGCATACGATTGCGTGATTGCAGTGTTGTGAAGTAGGTTAGTTAGTAATTGACCCTTCTGTTCATGAAGAAACATTTATTACTCTTCAGGAATATAAATATTAGCTTACTTAAAAATGTAATAAAAATTCCATAATTATTATCCCTGTAAAGCATGTGTTTTAACATTTCAGGAGTATCTGGAGTAATCAAATTTTCAATTTATAATAATTCTTTTGGTTTTGCATTAAAGCGACTTGTTGCAGAATTAATTGGTGTTTGGAGCCGTATTCCTTCGGAAATAGCAACGGAAGTTTCTAAAGGCATTACTTCTAGTACATATCTTGGCGGAAACAAATTGCTCGACAAAAAAGTAATTTTTTGTAGAATAAAAGAATTTCACTCACGCTTGCAATTTTCGAGAACAACTTGACAATTTGATGCTGTATAAAAATCCTGACTAACAAAGTATTTAAAATTTTTGATTCAATGTTTCTCTATCCATAACGACACATTTGTGTGGAGTCAAGTTGTTTTTATAAAGTTTTCTGCAGCCCAATTTTGCTTCGCAATTCTGTCAAGTATAGTTTGAGCCTTAAAATTCCCTAAGCCTGTTCTGGTTTGATTTTTTACAAGAAAGTCTGGGACTATTTCATTTTTCATAAACTTTCGAATTCTTCGGATATGCTTCAAACTCTTACTTTCGATAGTCAGATGTTCTTTGAATTTTGGCTATTTGGTTATTAAATAATACTCATGTACTCTCTTCCCCCCTCTTTATCTCGTGTAATCTGTAAGATCCTGCATCCTCTCGGTATTAGTTTATGTATCGGGTTATAAAAACTATTTAATGAGACTGGTAGTGCAGAGGATCGTCTAAACTATAGAACACCACGTTCAGTTCCTCTTCGTAAGCAGAAGATTACAATTGGGAAATGCTAATTTACAAAACATTCACGTCTTGTATTACTAAGCAATACCTAGGTCTGGCTACTTACAAAGGACATACTCGTTTTAGTTTGTTGTTATAATCATATCATAATAGTATAAATAGGTTTAGAATCAGCCGAAAGAATAAAAACCTCTATAAGTAGATATAATAGGCAGAAGTACAAAAAAAATTTAACAAAAGAGAAAAAAAAATTTTTTCAACAATTTAATACCCTAATTGCAAAATTAGTTATTTAAGAAAAGATTTCCAACAATTATCATCGTTTCAATAATAGTGCATCTAAATACAAAACAATCCCAAACAATTAAAAGTTAACGAATGAAGTAACTGCCCGCAAGTCTGAATATAAATTCAAAATAAAAGTAGAAAAACAGCTTGATCAACTTAAAACAAGCGATTCCGTGAAATACAACAGGAAAAACATTGTAGCCCAAATAGAAATATTCATTACATGCAAAATGATTTTATTTTTTGGACTAATGATTAAGAAATTTTTCCTAGTAGCTGTGTTTTCGCCTGTAATTTTTTTTTTCTTCTATGCTACGCATTTAAATTATTCTTCCTCGGGTGTTTGAACTATTACAACTGGTCTGATATAGCAATCATTAATTTTTGAAAATATTTAATAATTAATAATTCTTAAACTGAATACTTAACAACGACTTTCTTTAAATTTTTCTAACTAATATCTACACGCGCATTATACTCATTTACATACAACACTACATAAGCTCGAATGATTTGGTCTTCGAATAAGATGTTAGTTGTTCAGCAGCTGAAGAGCTTCATGTTTACAAGTGAACCTTTTGACGTCATGTTTAAGTATTGGAACGCCAAGGTATCGATGCAAGTCAAAGTTTCTTATGTACCACATTTACTCTTACGCGACACTTTGTTCTAGAAAGTCTCTATGAATTTGATGTTGCTATCTTTGACACAGTCCCAAAGCTGAATACCACATACCACACAAGTTTCATGATTTGATTGTATATTAAAATTTTATTTTGTATTGACAGTTTAGACTTTCTTCCGGGAAGCTAATAATACTTTTGTATTTTAACCCAAGCTTCGGTTTTTTTTCTTTTCCTCGTGCTCTTTCTACCGAAGTCTGACATCCAGAGTCATGTCTAAGAATATAACCTTATTCTCATAGGACACGATGGTACCATTGATATCAAAGACGGTGGATTAACTAGCTTTTTGTTGGTGAAGTTAACATAAAGCTTAATCTTGTTTAGTCCAATAAATTATCATGTTACTAGATGCTTGTAATCTTCTAGTGGGTATATCTTGATCTTTCGCTACAGTGAGAAGTGTAGTGTCGTCTGCGAATGTGGCTACAGTGATCCCTTACAATGCTAGTATCTTACTGGCATATGAAGGCGTAGGATAGGCCAAGGGCATTCCCCTGAAGCACGCCCTCCCTTATTTCTCTCAGGTCAGAAGATTCATCTGCAGAACAGATTTCCTTTTCTTTAAGAGTACCCTCTATTATGTCATTAATACGACTCATTTGATCGACAGTTGTGCGCTTTTGTCTGAAGTAAAATTGGAAATCCGGAATGGAGGTATCGCTTTCTATTTCAATTAATTTTGAAACTATTCACAGCAGGATAAACATATAGGGCTTCACATAACTTCAAGAACATGTTTCAGTATAAAGGCTGTGTTAAAAAGGTAGGTAAGCATAACTAGGCTTTCGCTAGATAATGGTTTCAACATTTCTCTAGTGATCAAGTCATATCCTAGTGCTTTTTTCTTGTTTATATTTGTTTTTATTTCCTCGGCTACTTCTTGTGGAGAATAGGGGTGATATTTGTAGTTCTTAGATTACCAAAAGTAACTAAAATATTATCCGCTTGAATTTGATTAGGTGTGATAATAATAGAAATATGCAGTAAACAAATCAGCTTTTTGTTTATTATCTCTAGCCCATCGATCGTTCTTTATGGTTGGAAAAATTGAAGTTATAGGCCTTATGATCTTCTTGGTTACTTTCTAAATAGAGTAATCGGTCACTTAAAATTAATTAAAAAAAAAAATTGGGGTACTTATGTTTAGTAAACTCAAATATTATGTTTATTTTTTATGAATATTGATTGAAAAATAAATAACTTGCGTAAGAGTTGGTAAAAATTATCGTGATTTAACTGACAGTGGAATAATTGAAATTGCAGTCCATGTGCAGTTGATTTATAAAATTATCCAATAGAAACAACATTCATTCAATTAAAGCTGGCGCATAGCAGTATTTTCTGTCTTTATTACAACTTGGCTATTTAATATTTTTATTTGAGAATGTATAACGCAACACTCTTAATTACATTTTACAAAGCAGATGTCCTAGTTTTAAAACTTCAAACAACCTACAATGTTGTAAACATGAGTTAGATATGTACTATTATACTTGCCTGTAAATACACTTAAATATAAATACATGAACAAAAGTATTAACTGATTAAATGCATGTAAGAAGGTACTTCAAAAAGAAATAAAATATATTAGTAATGTTTAATGTAAACCAGATGATAATGTGCAAGCCGAAATTACGATAAACAAAACTAAAATTAAATTTCATAAAATTTGAATTCAACTTAATTTCTTTCTACTTTTTATTAAACGATTCTATTGTAATTTTCAGTACTTAAAGTCAAAATTAGAAAGCACAATTTGTTATGCAAGATACGCTCGGAAAGTAATGAAAGTGGTACACACTTTAGTATTTCTTATTTCATTTTTCAATTGTAAAAATACTAAAGTTTATTGCGTTTCCTTGTTCCGTCTCGTATGTGTATAAAATCCCCCTGACTTTAGTGTTTCTAGAAAATATATTTTACCATGGCGGAAGTCAATTTTTTAAACAATATTTCTTGATGGCTTCTTCATCTTCTGTCCAATATTTTTATTGTTTTGTATTGTAATTCTAATCTTTTGTTATTGGCTCAAGATTAATATTTATACATTTTTTACAGTTTAACTTAATCGATTTTTCTGTTTTATTAATTTTTTTTGATTACCTGCTTTATTTATTTTCTTAACATAAGCTCTTTAACATATTATGCATAATTATAATTATTTGTATCTTGTACTGCTTTTTCGAATGTGGTTATTTGTTATAATTTTTATAATTTCTTTTTCTTTTAAGTTTCTGTTTAATGATTTTCCTTATTTATTGTTATATTTCTTTGTTTTCCAACTATTTTTGCTTCTTACTTCTCTTCTTCTCGGCTTTTACCACCCAGCGAGGGTCTTCACCGACAATCTTCTTTCATTTCGACTGGTCTCTTCTTCAATGTTGCATATTGATTTTAAAGTTCTTGGTGCACGTTGCCAATCCGTCTTGTGTGTGACCACCCTTTTGGCTACGTTATTGTAGATTAGTTGTTAAATACAGGCTGTATTGTATTATTTAGTATCACCCGTGCTACATAATTGTCTGGTTCCGTCTAGCGTATCCATTAAATATTTGTCTCCACTCTACATCGCATTGGTCCGAAAATCCTCCAATGTATTTTCGTTTAAAATACTCTTACTCTTTATTTATCACTTATTACTAAAATTCATGATTAGCATCCGTAGACTAGGATAGGTCTTATTGTAGTCTTACATAGCCTCAGTTAGATTTTTCTTGATATTAATTTTGTTTTAAAAAAGTCGTTGCTAGCAAACCAAGAATATTCTCATAGTGATATCTATGGGTATATCTCTATTCTAACGAATTATCGTGCCTTGGCATTTGAATACGGTTATGCTTATTCTATTTTTTTTCTATATCTATTGTGATTTCACTTTTTGCTGAAACATTCTAATATTTTCTCTAGTGCAAGTTCTCTTTTTGTTTCATTAATCATAGAATAATATTTTTTCTCTTATTTTTCTTTTAAATAACTCTGCTCCATTGGTCAATACTTTTAAGTTTAACATTTTTTCTCTAGTTTATTTCTAGCAATAATTTTTTAATTGTGACTTTTTTATTCTTGCCATTAGAAAAATATTTTTTAAAAATATTAATCAACAATTTGATTATCAATAAATCTATGTTTTTTAAAGTCTGGTTTTATTTATTTAATCCAGAAAATAACACAAATATTCACTTTACAATACTGTTTGTATTTAAACAAACACAAAAAATTTAAAAAAATAAGCTAAAATAAAAATTAAAGCAGAAAAACCTGATTCTGTGGGTTACTTGAGGGTACAAGTTACCTTAAAAAAGAAATATGGTAGCTCAGCCCAAAGATTGTAGTTAAGTTAAATTTATATTTTTTATTAAACTGTAGGGATTTGCTCTTGTATATCTAGCGTAGTACACAAACACTATTATCATAAAGTATTTAACTTTAACTTTCAGATAATGAAAAAAGTGTTAATTAAACTATAATAAAGCATTATTAGGAATACAGGGTTGTATCCAGAAGTAGCAGGACTGTTTTTTTCCGCGCGCGCGGAGCGATAGAAGGGGGTCTACAAGGTCGGATGTTATGGAGGGAAGCCTTGGGAACAGGTTTCGACCTGGGGCAGTCGCCTGCATGCGTTAGTTGAGTGTGGGCCACTGTTTTAGTGACCTTCTGTTGTGACGTCGTCAGTTGCATTGTCCATAAGGAGTTTGTACCTCCTGGACAGACTGTAAATGCAAGATTTTACGTGGAAGTGCTCACACGGCTGCGAAATCGGATCACACGCGTGCGACCAGACCTGGTGGCGAAGTGGAAGCTCCACCATGACAACGCGCCGTGCTGCGGCGCGTGGATTATGAGGAATCTCCTGGCCAAATTCGGCATTTCCACGTTGCCTCACCCCCCCCCCCTTCAGCTCTGATGTGGCACCGCCGGACTTCTTCCTGTTCCCCCGGATCAAGAGGCAGCTCAAGGGGCATCGTTTCGACTCGGTGAAAGCAGTCCAAGCGGAAACGACGAGGGCGATGAACAGCATCCCGGAGGACGACTTCCAGAAGGCCTTCGCGACCTGGAAGGCTCGCTACCAGAAGTATATGGATGCCCAAGGGGCCTACTTTGCAGAGTATTAAGTCGATGTACAAAAATGTTCAATAAATTTTTTTTAAAAAAATCAGTCCTACTACTTTTGGATACCACCCTGTACATCAAAAACAATTATAAGGAACACTAAAGTACAAAAAAATAAATGTTTCTGGCAGCAAACACAAAATGACACCTACAAAAAAAATTTCTAACCTTATAGTGCAATTAAATGAATACATTAATTTCTCCATATCTTCTGTAGCTTTCAATGGCATTAAAAGGCATCGGCATGTTACCAGAAAATTTAAAAAATTGAAACTAGATTTTACGATGAGAATTTTGCAATTACCAACTGCAAATATATACCTAATATTATAAATAACGCTAAAATATTATGAGTTCTATACTTAAAGGAGGAAAAGTTGCTATTTTTGTAAAAGTGCAACAACTGTATTTGTTTACAATATTCCCACTATTTTTGTCTAGTCTGCTCTCATAATATTTAGCAGGACTGAGATAACGATGGCGTGTAGTTTTAAAGAGGTATTTGTCCAACTAATGTGTTTGTTTTCATTATAAATATTTTTTATATAAAATTGATTACAGGCAGTCTAAAAACAATCTTAAATTTAGTAAAATGAATCTGTGAAATCCAGTAAATTGTATTAACAAGCATTAAACAAAATATCTTGCATTAGAAGAAATATAAGACTAGAAATAAGATTACAAGAGGGACAAGTTAATATTAAAAAGAATCTACTAAATTAAACTAAAAAAATACGAAAGAAAATTAGAGCTAAATCCCTATTCAAAATAAATTAAAAAGCATAAAATAAAATCAGAAGAAAAATGCAGAATACTAAATTACTAAATACTAAATTCATTAAAATAGTAATAGAATAGAAAATAAACAATTTCAAACCGGAGGAATAATGTCCAAGTTGTATAGATCATACAATATGCACAGAAACATGGAATTATAAGGATCAAATAAAAAAAAATTGGAATAAATAAAAGGTTTGCAAAAAAAAGTCTGAACAATACATTAAAATTATTTCACCACCACGTAAACAACTGAACATACAAATAGGAGGGTATTTTGAAAAGTACAATATCTTATTTGAGTCTCCAAAAACAATTATCAGCACATTTCTTGTCAAAACGAGTTCGTCTATATGGACTTGACATTGTTTATCCGTGTCTGTCTTGTTGTGGCTGGATTTTTTCCTTTCACACTTTTTGCCCTAATAATACCACCTGATAGTACTGACGTCTACACAGACATGACCATAGGTAGAATTTATTTGCCAATAAATGTCATTGGGCGCACAATCTTCAGCTGTTAGAAACTTTAGAATAGAGAATCTTTCAAATATCCATGAAAATAAAAAGCACTGAATCAGAATCACACCGTTGTTTTAAGAGATGAAGGAATTATTGATAAGCACGTAATGAAAAATGGTTATGGTCTTTTAAGCACATGAATAATTAAAGTAAAATAGAAGAACAAGAATAATTTAGAATTGAACATGCGGTTTCAACAGGAGGGTGCTGTTGAGATTGGTGTAAGAAAAATGTCTATCTAAATACGAGGGCTCCTTCACAATAAATTCATTAATAGATAGTGTATACAAACAAGTATTTTCTATAAGCTTAGGGTACCGTTATTACTTTTCTGCGAATTACTACGAACTCTGAAGCTAATTAAGTTTCTTCATCTTAGTAAGGATAAAATCAGACATTTACTTGTTTAAAATAAGTCACATCATTTTCAATGATATACAATATATAATTCTTCGTTGACTGTCAAGGGCCGACCACATCGGGACTTATTTTGTAGATTTGATTTGGTTAGATTTATTCCTCTTATATCGCTTAACAACACTTGTATCTACACAAGTGTTGCTATAAATCGCACTCACTTAGTTAATGAATGTTAAGAAAGAGATACCCCTTAGCCATCAAAACTTAATAACACAATGTTATTTTAACCGAATGTCAGTACTATTCGGTCACTACAGTAGAATCACCGTTGATATCTAATAAGTTAAATAATATAATATTTATTTCATGTGGGTAAAAGCAATATTAGCAGACCTATAAACTAAAAGGCAAGAGTTTTAAAAACACCTTTGTTTATTATAAAAGTGAAATACCAAACAAAAGTCTATAAAGCTCTAAAAATAAAATATAAAGGAAAACTATTAACTTATAAACAACAAGAACAGAACCTAATAACATTTTTAATATTGCTGTATAATGTACATAAGAGGCATTAATGATAAATTTAATAAAATGTGAAATAAAACAAAATAAGTAGAAATGAGTCATTAAAAGGTTGCAAAAGTTAGTACCTTTTTTTCATTTCTTACAATTAGACCATCATTGTCAATATAATCTTTGTTAGATTATATTATTCACCTTTAAAAACATCTTATTTTTCTTTTTTTTTGTATTTTGAGATTTACATAAATAGTGTAATCAACTTCTGTCCTAAATATAAATTAGATTTCTTAATATTCATAAAAAATGCGTTATAAAGTTCATCAAATGTCTTCGATTTTAAAATTAGGAAAATAAAATGTTTAAAAGTTAATTTAAAAAAATTTTAAAAATCAATATTTTTCAACTACAAATAAAAACATTATAAAATGAAATATTCATTTATAGATACTGAAAAGTATGAATTCCAGAGAAATTAGTTTATATTGCCAGAGTTTTTATTTTACTTTACTACAGTTTAAGGGTTGTGTTTACTCAGCTTTCGGCCTGTCTACATCCCAGGGATAATATAAATAATACAGTAGGATTATTTTTTAACACAGTCATTTATTACATCTCGAAATCAGTGGCCGCACGGTTGATGCACTTAACTGCGGTGCGGACGGGGCCAGGTTCATTCTTAAGGCTTCAGATAGCTGGCAAGTGGCCTAGTTGGTCACGAAAAATAATTAAATACCTGCGTTCACTTCGAACAAAGGGTAATAATACGATTGTCTAATGCGCGGTTTTTACCACATCGCCCTGTATCAGAGATAGTGCATGATGGCCGGGCAGTGAGAGCGCATATATGAGAGCTTTAACCTCTTAGTTCACAAGACCTGCCCACGCGGGGTATATCAACATTATAATAAACTTGGAAAAATATTTTAGTTTTATCTGCAAAATTAAAATGTTAAATTTTCTACTCTAATGCCCTTTTTCAGTTTTAAAAATCGATCTTAGTCACTGGGAGCTACATCTAGATTGTATAATGGGTATAAGTCTCCTCACAGCTACAGTCCTTCGCAGCAATTTCGGCAATTGGAACGATATGGTTAAAGGCGTTTTCGTGCAGAAGGCGAAACATTGGACTCAACATGCCATTTTTTTTCTTCGATAACGTCACAAAATTCATGCAGTAAAGTGGCGTAATATCACTTTCCTTCCTTAAGATCAATTAACAAAATTCCCTTTGAATCGCAAAAGATCGTTACCATGATCTTTTTCGTTGATTGAGCCACCTTTGCCCTGTTTCGCCGTTTTTATCATGTCTGCGTCATTGTATTGACTCTCCTTTTACTAGAGAATCATAATATAGGACCATGATCTTATCTCATTAGAGATACATAAAATGAAGAACTTCATCTATGTTGTTGCGATAGGGGATTAAAAATTGTTCACAACAAATTACACGTTGCAATTTTTGAACCGCTGACAGAGTTGGGATACGCAACTGGCACTAACTTTATACAAACGTGCTCGTGAGAAATTCATAGCACAACCTCACGCTCAATGATGGAGACGTTTTCTTATTAAAGTACTTCCACTGGACGACCTGCATGTGGTTTGTCTTCGATGCTTTCTCGGCCCAAAGCGAACTGGTTTTGCCAAGTGGAATATGAAGGCAAATTTCACCGTACACATTGTCTAATGTCTTAGGGACTAAGAAGTACTTTAACGAAAAAGGTAATCACGGTTCGGTACTCGATTTTCAACATTGTGCACAAACACGGCACTACCAATTCAAGTAACTGTTATTAGGCAACTAAGACAAATTAAATGCTGAAATTTTTATAAATGTTTAACCAAAGATGACGCTTTATGACGTTAATGCTATTTTGTTTCTTGCGATCCAGCTGGAACAGGTTTGATGTTACATGAAATATGATTATCCAAATTAATGGGGTCATCTTATTTTATGATAATCTAATTATCTTAACACTACGTGCTAGGCGTTCCTCAAAAAACTTACGCAAGAATGTCACTAATCAAATCTGGTAGAAAGATTTAACGAATTAGTTCTTCTTAGTCTGCGATAGTTTGGCACTTCTAATAGATTCGACGCCAGGCTGTTGGCTTGCACTAAATGTCTGTTTTGATATTGTTTGGTAAAGATGTTTATTTCATCTCTAATTGACGGTATATCAATACTTCCTGAATTAGCCAGTTAAGGATGTACTATAAAACCTTGATGATAGTTATTATAACTTTATTTTGAAAACCCCCATAACTGGATACCGTATTTCCATATAGACATTCGCATAATAGGCCAGTGCTGTGTAATTTTAGATGATTTTTTTGGGGGATGGCATTTTAAAGTGAATTCTTATGTTTTTTAGGGCGCTAATGACGAATCTGATAGTCAAATTTGTCTTGGACCGCTGCGTTCCAAAATATGGGCATTTTTGAAGGCCCAAAAAGCCGTTTTTCAGTTTTTCGGGTTTTACAGGAAAACTATGGCTTATATAAAGTAAGTACTCATTATAAAAATTGTAGGTATTATTAAAATGCGTCGATTGAGACCAGCTAGAGAAAAATGTCTAGGGCCAGCTAGCTGTAGGCCCATTTAATTAAATTAAAATTATTGTGACCCGAGTATTAAGTTTAAAAAATTGTAAATACCAAAAACAGTAGTATTTTCTATCTATTTTTATGTCCTTTTTGAATGTTTGAGATATCTCATAAGGGGGCGCTACAATCGGCCATTTTCAAAAAACCGTAAAATTGCGATTACAAGCCGAATTTTGAATTGTTGGACCCAAAACCCAAAGCAATTCGACAAATTCTGATATTTTCCACCTTGATTTCCAAACTCAAGCATTTTGGTCGGAATGCGGCAATTTGGCGCCATGTTGAAATTTTCTAACCTTAAAAAAATTGAAAATTTTTTAGGTTAGGATACATGTAAAAAAAAAATTATCAGAGCTAGTAGAATTTTTTATTACAAAAATTTGAGCCCAAGCAGACCTATTTTGGTTGAGATCCAGCCGAGATATTAATGTAAACGTGTTTGGGCCTCTCCTGGGTCCAATTTTGAGTCTTTCGGGAAAAATTTTTGAAAACTAGATACATGAACCTATAGAAAGCTAAAAATGTGTATTCCTATCTTTATCTCTAATTTTACTTTGAAGAAAACGACTTTGTGGTCGATAATAGCGTGTGATATTTTTGAAAATTCGTTAAATTGACATTCATACATAGAAAATAGAAAATAAGAAATTTTTCTATTTTCTATGTATGAATGTCACTTTAACAAATTTTCAAAAAGTTTAAATTGGATTCATATATCGCACGCTATTATCGACCATAATCAATAAAATACTATTTGTTCAAAGCGTTGCCAAATTTGAATGAGATTCTGCCACTAAAGTATTTTACTGTAGTATTTTTATCTTATTTGATAAACTAAAATTCTATTTAGCGAGTTAAAAAATAAATAATCATAAAAAATATTAGAATTTCAGATACGAGCAGTAAAATTAACCTAATAAACCATAAACTAACCATTAGTTGTCCCTTTATTGCGTTACTGAATAACAGAAAAAAAATGCAATTAGAATTATCGTAAAAAGCTACTAGTATACCGTTAATGAAATGGTTTCAGCAGAGAAAAAATTGTTTGCTCTTGTTGCCTAGAATAATTTATTGAACTTCTTCTTTTTTTTAATCATTTATTTGCCAGCTCA